>CM048746.1:104883512-105368512 GCA_026315105.1 Locusta migratoria | reverse complement strand
GACCTTTGCCTTGCGCAGGCAAGCGCACTACCGACTGTGCTATCCCGACACGACTCATGATGCCGCCCCACAACTACTTCCGCCAGTACCTCGCCTCCTACTTTCCAAACTTCACAGAAGCTCTCCTGCAAACACGCAAGACTAGCACTCCTGGAAGAAAGGATATGGTGGAGACATGGCTTCCCCGCGAAAGGCAAAGGTCCCAGGTTCGAGTCCTGGTTCCGGCACACAATTTTAATCTGCCAGGAAGTTTCATATCAGCGTACACTCCGCTGCAGAGGGAAGTTTCATTCTGGAAACATCCCTTAGGCTGTGGCTAAGCCATGTCTCCACCATAACCTTTCTTCCAGGAGTGCTAGTCTTGCGTGTTTGCAGGAGAGCTTCTGTGAAGTTTGGAAAGTAGGAGGTGAGGTACTGGCGGAAGTACAGTTGTGGGGCGGCATCGTGAGTCGTGTCGGGATAGCACAGTCGGTAGTGCGCTTGCCCGCAAAAGGCAAAGGTCCCAGGTTCGAGTCCCGGTTCCGGCACACAATTTTAATCTGCCAGGATGTTTCATATCATGACTGTTGTTTGAGTAGGGGAAGGAAAATATTCCTTCATGTGTCTTCCATTATACATTGGTTTCCCATCATGATGAAGACACGGCCAAGCAGAAATGTTACAAAACTACAAGGACGATTCCATGTACCCAAAAGCTTCATTTGCAATACCTGTTAATGAAGGTTTGGTAAAGACGAAGATATATTCTGCGTCTTTAGTTAGCAGTGAAGAGTCGGTGATTGCTATAGTGAATGAAATGCTCTTTAACAGACATATATGGATTTGTTGCCTGAATGTATGAGGGTCATTGGTGGGTTGCATATGTCTTACAAACTTGTGAGGAAACAGGAAGTAAAGGCCAACTTCTTGCATCCACCTGTACTGTCTCCATCATTTGTATTTCCTGCCAAATTAAACACTTGTGTCTTAAGAAAATGTGATATTATGACACGAGTGGGTCCAGTGCCATGGGCTGGTAGGACATACAATCTCTCTGCATCAGATCTGGTGAACATTAACAATATAGTTAGAAATTTGAGAGGAAAGATCTAAAGACTTTTCATACCTTTTAATTAAAACTCTGTAAAGGGATCATAATTCCACTGTACTAATGTAAATCATATTTTTGTACAATATTACTAATGTATTGTACTGTATCACAACTTTTGTTTCATGTGTGTGTTACCTTCTTCATTTCAGTAGTGTAATGATGAGAGCAAAATAATTTTTGCACATGATGCATTTGGTGTGTCATCTTGATATTTACCATATTTCATTCAAAAATATTGAAGATGGGGTGTTTTTAGATATTCAAGGTCAAAGGTCAAAGTCAATGACCTTTAGTATGAAAATTGTCAGAAACCTACCATGTAGCATATCAGTGTAAAGGTCTATTCATTAGCTTTCCAATGGTGCCATTTTCATTGCTGTAACTGAATTAGAACCAGAATTGCAGTCATTTATGTTGAGGCAGACGTGTGTAAATTTTGCACACATTCCAAACTTTCCAGACCTGTTACTTTCTTCACAGTTTTAATACACCTCTGCAAATTGGTATTTTTCCATCTCTTATCTGGAATACTGAATGCACCAAATTTGAAAGAAATCTGAGATGGTAAGGTTGAAAATGTCACTTTACTATGTTGAACTGACATAGAATGATCGTATGGTATCCCATAAATGTCTCATTTGCTACCAGTGTTGTTACCTTCTCCTACCTATCCTGAGACTCACCCCCCCCCCACTGGTACTGCCTCCTATCTTACACCATCTCCCTGCTACCCTCTTTCAGCACAAAAAGTGCAATTATGTGTACATGTCAAAATTTCTAGTGAGGGAAAAGGAATGAGAACTGACACAGCTGGCGCCCCACTTTTTTGTAACAGTCTTCGAAATATGAACATATGTGCCCTCTTTCCTTTTTTTATACAACAGTAGCATTTTTCAGCTGGCTCCTTCTCCCCCCCCCCCCCCCTCCTACAGCAAGGTGTGCCTCTAGCATAAAACAAATTAAGGAAGTCAATAAAGCTGTACCAATTACTTATATACTTCAACAGATTTATGTAAGGGATGTTATGGTAGAGTAAAGGGCTTGAACATATATCAAGTAAAGCTATCATACTTTAAAAATGTGTATAAAAAAAATTTCACCAAATAGTTTACTTAAAATAAGGGAGATAATTTTTCAAAGGTTATCATTATAATAACAAAGTTGCCCTCAGCAAGGAATGCAGATAAAACATTGGAAGTTCTTGGGAGTGGTGAGCCAGGACTCAAACACAGGACCTTTGCCTTTTGGAGACAGGCACACCACCGACTGAGCTACCTGAGCACACCTCACAGCTTTACTACAACCACCAGTGCTTAACCACCTACCTTCTAGGAGCATGCATACACGCAAAACACAAAGGCCATGCGTATGAGTTAACCATTTCAGCACACAATTTTACCTGCCAGGAAGTTTAATATTAGTATACACTCCACTGCAGAGTGAAAATTTCATTCCAGATAAAACATATGTAGCAATAAAAGTGATACATAAATAAATTTAAATCTTTGGTCCTGGATCCTTGGTAGCGATATTAAGAAAATTTCCGTTACTCAATATCATTTTAAGAATATGGGACCAAAATGACAATTTGCCTTAAATTGAAATTATAGAAGTTGCCGTACAAAAGGACAGTTTACAACTCACAGCAAAGACTTACGACAAGCTGTGACAGGCACAGAAAAAAGACACACATACAAGCTATCCATTTCAGATACAAAAAAATTTGACAAAGTTTCTAGAGAATATCATGTTAGGAACATGTGGTAAACATTTGGCACAGAGACTACATATAACCACACTGATTTACTCTGGCAAGCACCCCTACTCACTAAGTAGGCCTAGTTTCACTAACCACCACACCACACACTGCCACAGTAACTTTGCACAAGCACGTGATTTTACCCTGGCATGCCTATTCTTTAGCTTCACAGCAACACTCCAGTACTGTTTATTCTAGAGATGCTATTCCAATTTTGATTTGGATCATCTTCGGTTGAAAACCAATAAAAGTTAAATAATTTATACTAAAAAGCAATAAAAGGGAGATCTTATTTTTCAGTCTCTAAAGGGCTACAGTGGAGTCTCTACTATGGCTAGTGGAGATTACTATGCCAATTTTCGGGTGCATTCACACCCCAGCAGGAGAAAAATAAAACCGCCCATGATGAGGCACTGTATCAATACTGGGGATCATGCACCAATTAGCCAGCATTTGTATACAGTGTCGCCAGCTGAAAGATTGACAATATTCAACCTTCGCAGAGTCCTTGTAATGGAGGAGGATGGCACGTGGCGATTCTGTGTCGCCTATCCGCAGCTGAACAAAATCGTAAAGAAAGATGTCTACCTATTGGCCCTGCATTGACAACACCTTAGACTGCTTGAAAGGAGCTACGTACTTCTCAACTATGGACATACAGACAGGTTACTGGCAAATCGAGGTTGACGAAGTGACAGGGAGAAGACGCCTTTTATTGTGCGAGATTTGTCCAAAAACCATTACACTCTTGCAACTGTCACCAATAGCAAGCAAGTTGTCTCAGAGGATGACAGGAATGTGGACTTTCAGGACACAGTAGTAGCACCAAAAAGGCATGCAGAGAAGAAAACAATGATGCCAGAGAAGCGAACAACATCAGTTGCTCCATACAGATCTTGTACAGCATTCACTATTATGGTGAATAACAGTCCGAAGGTCAATTTTGCAAGAGATAACACAAGTTGGGGATGAACTTTGCTACAGAAAAGAGACCACAGGAAGGTATTGGGGGTAACTCACTAGTGAATATTCCAATGAATAATATAGAAACAAACAAAAGGAAGGAATAATATAGAAGCAAATAAAGTAAAGACAATACATTTGTACCACATGTCAACTGGTTAGAAAACAACACACAGCATACTCAGAGGCCAACAACAACTACTGATTTCAGTACCAATTGAAAAACTGTTATTGATAAATCCTTTCTTTGGGATCTGCAATTTCTAACCAATCTCACAAATTTCACATCTCTACGGGTAAGGAACCCAATATTGTTTCTACGGAATGTCAGGAAGAAAACTTGCGACATTTCCACCGATGACACTAGGGAAATTCTGGTATATCTCCTTGCCAGAAATAAAGAATTATACATTACATGTTTCTTCCATAGGAAAAAAAAATGTTATAGTAGAAATGAAAACTCTACACAAGTCTTATTTCTCAGTAACGAGTAGATGTTTTATAATATATAAGTGTGCATTCTTCCTTTTGCTGTCTACAAACTGGAGGTAATAGGGGAAGTAGACACAGATCTGGAAGAAGCTGAGATTTTGGATGTTCTACAATCTCCCTTCCCTGTAATCTTGCATTTAACGCTGTTTGTAATGAGCTTTTGCTACTTTGTCTGATGTTTGAGGCTTAGCAATTCAATAATCATGTCAAAGTGGCAGTAAGTGGAGTATTAGGCGAAACGAGATTTTTTAAAATCCTAAATGCCACCCAAATTAAAAAAAAAATTGAGCAGCCAAAAGTTACATCCTAAAACGCAAGCTATGTTTCACATCGTCAAAACTACATGTAAGGCCGTAAAGCAGACGATGAGAACATAACCTACAAAATTTACCAACACAACTCAAATTGCGAAATTACTTAATGTCTGCACTCCTTTTCTTTTCTTCTGTAGTATTCCAATCCGTTGGAGCTGTTCTCTTCACTGAAACTTTGGGTCCAGGAACTGAATCTTCGTCACTATTATCACTGGAACCGTAACCACTTAAAAGTCCCAAAGCACCCTTCGTATCACCCGCCATACTTTCAAGTTTCTATTATCTAAAGATACACATACGAAGAAGATCGATTGCAATTGGGCGTGCCATAGCTATAATGTTTGGCGCCAGTAAAAATTGTGGCTACATTACAAATTCAGGTGGAAACCTGGGTCACCGATTAGCTTCAACAGCAGATGATCAGCTGTCGCAAAACTCTAAGTGCGATTGGAATATGATTCGTAATTCGAAGGTATAGACTGTGTGTCCTTCTCCTCCAGTTAACGCGGCCACACACGTAACAGCATTCTTGACAAGGACGCTTGCGCAAGTATGCTTGCACAACCATGCTTGAGCGTGTGTAGGACAAATTTCATCAATCATAAGGCTTGTGCAAGAAGCTTGATGCTGGATCGAATTTCGATTATGCGTGATTGTGCAGGCGTTCAAGCATATGCGTGCTTGAGCGTGTGTGGACAATAAAGATGCTTGTGCATGCATTTGACAGTCTGAGTGAGGCTGCATTCTTTGCTTTCGATAAGTTTCAATTAGTGCTGTAAAAGCAATGTCTGAATGAAAAAACATAAACCACGAACTCTTAGCGGAATTTATTAGACTTTTTGAAACGCATCCCTGCTTGTGGAATATTAAATGTAAGGACTACCATAATAAAAATAAGAGAGACGCTGCATATGACATACTACTCGCAAAATATCACACCAAGTGCCTTTGCGAAATAATAGTAGTATATTTGAGGTCTTCATAACTTCTTCCTGTCGCGAGAAGTCGCAATGCTGCCGTTAGTCTTTCATGTGGTGTTACAGCCTTCCTCATTATTGTATCCTGCTTCTTGATCAAAGACGTAACAAGAGACAGAAGATTCAAATACGTATTTTCATTCATCTTGAGATAGTTATGCCAATTGTTGTGATAATCAATTAAAAATGTTTATTATTATTATTATTATTATGTTTTTCTAAGTTCTGTGCTACTGGGTATTATGTTTTGTCCACTTTGCAGTTGTCTATGTTTTGACATAATAGTTATTTGCAAAGAGTAAACCCATATATAGATATTTTGTAGTTTTGCTGCTCTTTGTCTTTTGTCTAATGGTAATGTGCCTCTTGAGAAGAAGATAATGTACCAGTTTCTTTCGTTGTTAATAAATGTTAGCAGATGATAATACGCAGTGGTTTGAAATTATAATTCTATTTATTTCTGCAAACCAATAACTAAACATACATACAGTCGCACATTAAACAAATCACAAAAGACAATGAAGAAAAGTTTTTTTTTAGAAAACCATGGCAACAGCGCCAAAGACATTATTTGCAAGTCACATATGGGTTCTCATTTCTCACAACCTCACTAGAACCCATATCTTCTTGATTCTGGAACCCAAGTTCTTTCAGCAGTGAATGATGTCGAGGCTTCGGCAGAGGCTTCATCATTATATCAGCAGTCATCATTTGTGACGGAACATGTTCTATAACTACTTCACAAGCTTCTACTTTTCCTCTTATAAAGTGGTGTTTGGTATCTATGTGTTTTGTGCGTCCTTTATAACCACTTGTTTTTGACAAGTCAATTGCGGCTTTGTTGTCACAAAATAACTTGAGAGGATCTCTGCAAAAAGCAGGCGATAAGTCTTGCTCTAATCTTCTCAGCCAAAGTGCTTCTTGACAAGCAGCTGTCAGAGCCATGTAGTCGGCTTCTGTTGTCGACAGTGCTACAGTAGGTTGTTTTTTGCTGTTCCAAGAGATAGCTGCACCCTGACATTTAAATAGGTAGCCAGTAGTTGATTTCCTGTCATTAGTGTCACCTGCCCAATCTGCATCACTGTAACCGGTGATGATACATTCATCTTCTTTTGAGTAACTTAACTTCAAACTTTTGGTGGCTTGAAGGTACCTAAAAATTCTCTTTACGGCAATCCTGTGAGGCATGCCTCGATTATTAGAAAATCTGCTAACAAGACCAATCGGATATGCTAAGTCAGGCCTTGTCCCTAGTTGTGCATACATCAGGCTGCCAACTGCTTCTTGATAAGGTATACTCCTCATTTTCTCTTTATCAATATTTGTTTTAGGACTCATGTCGTGGGTGAGCACTTGATTATTGTCAAGTGGAGTCCATGTAGGGTTACAGTCTATCATGTTGAATTTTTTCAAAATTTGATTAATATAATGCTCTTGATCTAAGAGTAAGATTCCTTTCTTCCGGTCTCTTGTGATACGGATGCCTAAAACAGTGTTAACTTCACCAAGATCCTTCAGCTTAAACATTTCTTTCAATTCATTTTTGAAGGTTGTCTTGAGTGATGAATTATTACTGAATATAAGCATATCATCAACATAAATAGCAACAATCAACATATGTTCCCCTTGAATTTTCTTATCCACACAAGGGTCTGCATTTGATCTTTTAAAATTCAAACTAATTAATGCCTTATTTAATTTCAAATTCCAACAACGACTCCCTTGTTTCAAACCATATGCAGCTTTCTTCAGTCTTTTAATGTTCATGTTCTGTATTGTTTTGGTAATTGGGTCCACATCAGGAATTCTTACATAAATTTCTTCTGCCAAATCACCTTGTAGAAAAGCAGTAACTACATCCAAATGATCTATGTCAAAGTCATATTTTGCTGCTAAAGCAAATAGGTATCTTAATGAATTGTATCTAATGACTGGAGCATAGGTTTCATCATAGTCTAGCCCAGGTTTCTGTGCGCAACCTTTTACAACCAACCTAGCTTTATAGCGCACAATATGTTGTGATAAATCTTTTTTTGTCTTAAAGACCCATTTGGTACTTATTGGTTTCCTGTCTGGAGGCAGAATAGCAGGTTCCCATGTGTTATTTTCCATGTGTGATTGTAGTTCTTCTTCCAATTTAATTTGAAATTACACGCAACATACAATGCCGGACGCAATGGCATTTGCACAATCGAATTGTCTGCCGCCTATAGATAAATTAATGGGCAGAGAAAATTATTCTACCTGGCAATTCGCAGTAAAAACGTATTTAGAGCACGAAAATCTGTGGGGATGTGTGACTGGCGAAATTGGAGACGAGAAAAAAAATTGTACGGCAAGGGCCAAAATAATTCTGTCACTGCACCCGTCAATTTAAGTGCATTTGCAAGAAACTAAAACGGCAAAGGAGACATGGGATAAACTGAAACAAGTTTATGAAGATTCTGGTCTTTATAGAAGAGTTGGACTTCTACGTAATCTACTAACGACACGTCTGGAAAAATGTTCATCAGTGGAAGACTATGTATCAAAAATTATATCTACGTCTCACAAATTAAATGCGCTCAGTTTTGGAGTAAAAGAAGAATGGTTTGGTTGTATTCTGCTGGCGGGACTTCCAGATGAGTATAAACCGGTGATAATGAGTTTAGAAAATTCGAACATTCCTATCACCGGAGATTCTATTAAAACAAAGTTGTTACAAGCAGTCAAGAGTGAAGCAGATTGTCAAACTTCCACCAGTGAAGCGGCTCTTCATGCCAAAAAAAGAATCCAGCAGTATGACACACAGCATCCACGATGCCCCCGATGCTATAATTGCAATAAATACGGGCATCTGGCAAAGAATTGTCGCAGCAGGAAGAAGACTGGAGGTAAGACTTTGGCTGGAGCAGCATCTCACATAACATTCGTCACGACACCTGCAGCAGAAAATCACACGCTGACGGACTGGTATGTAGATTCAGGTGCTTCGGCACACATGTCTAAATATCCATGTCAAGAAAATACTGTCACAGCAGTGTCAAATTCGCATGTTATAGTGGCTAATAGTGAAAATTTGTCAGTGAAAGGAATAGGGTGTTCGTATATTGATATTCAAAAAGGCAATTCTTTAGATAAAATTCAAGTCACTGACATATTGTACGTTCCACAGTTGCGTACCAATCTTCTGTCGGTTAGTAAAATAGTGGAAAAAGGCCACTCTGTTTCTTTTGATCATAGAGGTTGTCGTATTTATGATCATAAAGCCACTGCATCGTTAGTAAATGGGATGTACAAGCTGGTTCAGCCAAGTAACGATAAAGTACAAACAAAGTCAACCGCATTAATTGTAGACGCAGATTTGTGGCACAAGAGATTGGGGCATCTAAATAAAGACGCAATGGAAGCTCTACGGAATGGTTTGGCTACCGGTATTTCGTATACAGGTACAGTGAACACTCCTTGTGTAACTCGTATAGAGGGAAAACAGACTAGACTTCCGTTTTCGCGATCTGATACAAGAGCAAAACGTATTCTTGAACTTATACATTCAGATCTGTGCGGACCCATGCAAACTACGTCAATTGGTGGTGCTAAATATTTTCTTACACTAATTGACGATTTTTCAAGGAAAGTGTTCTTCTATACCATCCGAAATAAAAGTCAAGTTCCTCAGATAATTAAAGACTTTAAAAACTTGGTTGAAAGACAAACGGGTAATAAATTCTGTATTTTGCGCTCAGACAACGGGCGAGATACGTCAATGAAGCGCTAACGAATTTCTTAAGAAGAGAAGGGATCCGTCATCAAACGTCAGTTCAATATGCGCCGGAACAGAATGGTTTGGCAGAAAGATTTAACCGCACAATAGTCGAAAAAGCAAGATGCTTATTATTTGAAGCTGATCTTCCTAACAGATTTTGGGGAGAAGCAGTTTCAACATCCATGTACTTGATTAATCGATCTCCTACTAAAGCTCTGAAAAATATGACGCCTGAAGAGGCCTGGACAGGTCGAAAGCCAGATCTCAGGCATATCAGAAAATTCGGAAGTAAAGCTTATGTTCATGTTCCCAGTGCCAAGAGGAGAAAATGGGACAAGAAATGTACCGAATTCATCCTTGTAGGATATTGTGAAGAGTCTAAAGCGTATAGATTATTTGAACCAATACACCAGAAGCTTATCAAAGCTAGAGATGTGATTTTTGACGAAAGAAAACATGAAATAGACAAAAAAGATATTAAGCCACAGGAAACAAATCGCTCATTTATTCCATATACTGACAAGAAGCAATATGGAACAGAAATGACCGGAACAGAAAAAATAGAACAGGAACCTGATTCTACTGATGCAAATAGAAGTTCCACAACAGCTAGCGAAACTGATGAAACTTGTTCAGAAAGCCCACAAGAAGAAACAGAACCTCCTGTGAATGTACATTCACAGAGTTCAGAAAATCAACAAGAAGTAACAGAGCAACCGGTGAATGTACAGCCACAGAGAAAATCTTCAAGAATACCAAGACCAAAAAAGATGGAGGATTTTATCATCTGCTAACAATAAAACTTGTCATTATCCTTTAGTGAAAATCAGTGGTATTATATTTAGCCTTTCAACAGGTTATGGGCCCAGTAATCACTGAGTGACAAGTTTTGAACTGACAAAAGTAAAACTGAATAGTGGGTGCATTATTGTAGTATTAACAAACTTGTGTGAGCAAAAGTTTTAAGGTTATTTCTGCTGTGTTAAAATGATGGAGAACGAAATTTCTAGAATTACAAAACTCAAAGGCATTGAAAATTGGTCTGCCTACAAATTTCAAGTTCGTGTTACTTTAAGTGCTATGGGAGCTTGGGACAGGTGAAGTAATTAAACCAGAGTGTAATGACAACATAAATACTGAAGCAAGGCTGAAGTATGAAAAAGATCTAGTGCGATGGTTTAAGTTGGACAATGTAGCTCAGAAAGTTATTGGAACATCAATTAAAGACAAGCCATTGCTACATATCATTAACTGTGAATCGTCAGCTGCTATGTGGATCAAATTACTTTCAGTTTATGAACATAAAAACGGTGTAAGCATACATTTACTCCAGCAGCAATGGTATAACCTAAAAAAAGATATTCCAAATGATATGGCTAGATATATTTCACAATTAGAAGACCTGGTACATCGGTTAAGGAATCAAGGTGAAAATATTTCAGATTCTATGGTGATCACAAAACTGTTAATGACACTACCAAGAAGTTATAACCATTTTCTGAGTGCATGGGAATCAACACATCCGGATCAACAGACACTAGCAAATTTGACATCAAGATTATTGATGGAGGAAAAGCGCCTAAATCTTCAGGAAAACATGAAGAGGGAACCATTTGCGGCAGATACACAAGGAAGAAGTAATCATTTTAAGAATAATCCCAGTCCTGCAAATAAAAATTCAAGAAAACAAGGTAAGTACTTCAAATGTAATAAACCTGGTCATTGGGCTAAAGATTGCAAAACCACTTGTTTCAAGTGTAATAAACCCATTCATTGTGCAAAAGAATGCAGAAGTACTGTATCAAAGCATCAAGGTCAGAATCAGTGTGAACTAAGAGGGGATGCTTTGATAAGCAAAATTTTAGCAGCCAATCATGTAAATAAAAATGCATGGTTTTTAGATTCTTGTGCTACTGATCACATATATAATGAAATTGAATGGTTTGTAAATTACAGTCCATTTGAGAGTGAAGTCCAAATCTGTATTGGTGATGGTAGTTATATTACTTCACATGGGAAAGGTGACATAAACATTCTAGCCTTTGATGGTAAAAGATGGAATGAAAAGTATTTGTCAAATGTTTTATATGTGCCAGATATTCGGTTTAATTTATTTTCACTTGGAGCAGCATTAGACAAGGGCGTACAATTTAAATCTGACAAGGCAACATGCAGACTTTTCAAGGGAGAGAGTGTTGTTGCAATGGGAGTTCGCGAAGAAAGGTTGTATAAGATGAAATTTAAGATTTCACTTAGTGAAAATGACAGTGTTCAAGCTAATGTGGCTACCAAGGAAGATCTTAAAATTTGGCACAAAATACTTGCTCTTCAAAATTTTCCCCATGTGAAAAAGTTTGTGAAAGATATGCAGATTCAATTTAAGGAAGAAGATAAACGTTTGTGTGAAGATTGTGTTGTTGGGAAACTTCATAAATTACCTTTCCACAAAAGTGATTCAAAGTCAAAAAGAGCAGGTGAACTGATTCACTGTGATTTGTGTGGCCCTATGCAAGTTGATTCTATTGGTGGTTCAAAGTACTTTCTTTTGTTAAAAGATGATTATTCACATTGGAGATCTGTGTATTTTCTAAGAAATAAATCGGAAGTTGCGGAACACTTGGAATCTTTCAAAAAACTACTTAAAAACAAATTGAAAATGGCATTAAAGTGGTCAGAACTGATAATGGACTAGAATTCATTAACCACAAAGTGCTAAAAATAATGCAGAATTATGGGATAACACTTCAAAAATCAGTAACTTATTGTTCTCAACAGAATGGTGCAGCTGAACGTGAGAACAGAACTTTGGTGAAGACTGCAAGAACAATGATTCATGCTAGTGGGCTGCCAATACGACTGTGGGGTGAAGCCATTAATACAGCAACTTATATTTTGAATAGAACAGGTACAAGCAGTTTCAATGGCAAATCACTTCACAAAATGTGGAATGGATTGGATTATGATGTGACCAAACTCAGGATATTTGGAGAGATGGTTTATACACACATTCCAAAGGAGAGATGGCAGAAATGGGATTCCAAAGGTGAACCTTTCCTTTGAACCGTCTTTTAAATTTTTAATGTACAATTGAAGTTAAATGTCCATACGACCGGACCCATTTTTCTTCTCATCTCTTTACGTTAGCATACGGTTGCTGAAGACCTCGCTGTTGAGCGCCCTAAAACGCTAATCATCATCATCCAAAGGTGAAAAAGGTTTTCTAGTTGGCTACGATACAGAAGTAAAGGGGTTATCGTGTTTGGTTTTCTCATAAAGATCAAGTTAAAATATATCATGATATTGTTTTCATGGGCAAATAATATAAGGACTCTCAATCGGAGAAAACTTTCAATACTGAATGTGTACCTTTCCTAATATCTGAGATAACTGATGATAAGCAGACTATTCAAGAGGAAAGCCTGAATCAAACAGGAGAAGAAATTAGAATATTTGAAGAAGAATCAAATACTGAAGCCAACTGTAGGTCTTCTATGCAAAATGACAATCAAGAGGTCATCAAACCTGAGAATAAAATTAGAAGCAGCCTACGAGACAGGTCAAAAATCAAAAAGCATATCAGATACGCCAACTATACTACTGTAAATTCTACCTGCATAACGAAGTGCTATGAACCCATCTCATATCAAGATGCAATGGACTGTGGCATTGCAGAAAATTGTAAACAGGCTATGCGAGAATAAATGTATTCTCTTAATCTTAATGAAACTTGGATCTTGACTGAGCCCCCAGAAAACCAAGAAATACTTGACAATAGGTGGGTGTTCAAAGTGAAGAGGAGAACTGATGGAACTGTGGATAGATTTAAAGCTCGACTTGTTGCTAGAGGATTTCGACAGAAATTAGGCATGAACTATACTGAAAGCTTCAGTACAGTGGTTAGATTTGGTTCCATAAGAACAATCTTGTCTATTGCAGCATCCAAAGCAATGCATATGAGGCAGTTTGATGTGAAAACTGCATTTTTATACAGTGAAATAGATACTGAAATATATATATGAAACAGCCAGAAGGGTTTGAGGATGGTACCAGAAAGGTATGCAAGCTGAAGAAAAGTATCTATGGGCTTAAACAAGCTTCTAGACTATGGAATAAACGATTCACCAGCGTGTTGAACAATTTTGGACTGACAGAAACAAGTGCAGATCCCTATGTTTTTGTCAATAATAAGGGTGAATTCTTGACCATTCTAGCCATTCACGTTGATGATGGACTAATAGTATCAGAATCTATGGAAGTAATTAATTTACTAATGAGTGATTTGGAACAAGAATTTGAGATAACAACCAGCAGTGTTAATCATTATCTCGGTTTGCAGATAGAGTAGTTCAAAGATGGCTCCATCTTCTTAAACCAAGAGGCATATGCAAGAGCTGTGCTGGAACGGTACAACATGGAAAATACCAAGTACCTAAAGGGAACTATTTCTTATGGCTTGTATTATTCAAGGAATGAGGATATTCGTTCGTCTGTTTTTTGGGATTCAGATTATGCATGAGATGTTCTTACTCGAAGATCGACCGCAGGTTTTGTTGTTAAGTTTGGTGAAGATACTATAGCTTGGAGCTCTCAGAGGCAAAAAGTGGTGGCTTTATCAACAACTGAAGCAGAATATTTAGCTTCTTGTCAGGCTGTAAAAGAAATTGTATGGGTACAGTCAATTTTACAAAATGTTATTAATCAGAAAGAAATTACCACCTTGTATATGGACTGTCAAAGTGCAATCCGGTTGATCAAGAACCCTGAGTATCACAAACGAACAAAACACATAGATGTGAAGTATCATTTCATACGAGAAAAATTTAAGTTGGGAATCTTCAACCTTGAACATGTAAGCTCTACAGATCAGCAAGCAGGTATTCTTAACAAACCACTCACTAGAAGCAATTTTGAAAAGATAAGACAGCTACTTTATGTTGGTGATGCTAAACTTCTTGCTGACAGAGGACTACAGAAGTGTTAAACATTTGTTAATTGAAGTGGGAGTGTTGTGATAATCAATTAAAAATGTTTATTATTATTATTATGTTTTTCTAAGTACTGTGCTACTGTGTATTATGTTTTGTCCACTTTGCAGTTGTCTATGCTTTGACATAATAGTTCTTTGCAAAGAGTAAACACATATATAGATATTTTGTAGTTTTGCTGCTCTTTGTCTTTTGTCTAATGGTTATGTGCCTATTGAGAAGAAGATAATGTACAAGTTTCTTTCGTTGTTAATAAAACTTGTTATAATCCTTTAGTGAAAATCAGTGGTATTATATTTAGCCTTTCAACACCAATCGTGAGGATATATCTTCAGTTGTATGTGATTACGATTTTCGTTTTCTTAACCACTTTTTACACCCAATTTTACGTTTCTTCTTTTCTTTTTTTCAACACGAGCATAAAAGCTGCCACAGCCAGCACATCGTTGTCTGAGCTCGAAATTTTCAGATGTAAATAAACCGTTGCTTGTACAAGCATGCTTGAGCCTTGTATGTGCATGAGCAATATGTGCATGCTTGTACAAGCGTAATTGTCAAGCATGCTGTTACGTGTGTGGCCGCCTTTAGCGATTGTAGGAAACGGACTGCTTGCTGTCATGGGGAAGAAAGTTGTGCTAATTACATTTCAATTGTGTTAAAAACGTTCGTCTTACTGAATAGTACCATATGGTTGCTATTAATGAAAAAACTATCAGCTGCCGTGGCCGAGCGGTCTGCGACATGCCAACCACTGTCTGCACGGCCACTGCGGTCAGGGGTTCGAATCCCCCCTTGGGCATGGATGTTTGTGCCTCTTAGTATAAGCTAGTTCATAAGTTGTTTGTAAGTTTAGGGACTGATTACCCTGTAGTTAAGTCCCATAAGCTCTACAAACATTTGAACATTTGAAAAAACAAGAAGTGTGATCAGAATGAAACAATCACTCTGCAGCAGTGTGTGCTGGGACTCGAACCTGGGACCTTTGCCTTCCGCGGGCAAGCGCACTGCTGACTGTGCTATCCCGACACGACTCACGATGCTGCCTCACTACTTTACTTCCGCCAGAACCTCGCCTCCTACTTTCCAAACTTCACAGAAGTTCTGTGAACCATGCAAGCCTAGCACTCCTGGAAGAAAGGATATGGTGGAGACATGGCTTAGCCACAGTCTAAGGGAAGTTTCCAGAACATCACTATTGTCGCTTCCCGACGATCAGCTTACACCGGAAGGGAGGTATGTGTTGTCAGTTTACCCCTAACCAGCTGGCAGCATGCTATGAACACATGCTCCGCGGGTCAGCCGATTCAATCCCTAGCATGCGTCATACCGCCACAAACACACGAATGTAAATAAAGAGGGTATTCTCGAGCCTAACTGGGACCTTCTCTTACAGAGGTCGCAGCATAGCTGAGAAGCAGTGAAGTACTCCTGAGCCAACTCACGATTGGCTGGTAATCTACTTTTATGGACCAGCCAGAGGACTCGCTAGTCGGTTTAGATTAGATTAGATTAATATTGCTCCATAGATCATACGACATTTCGTAATGATGTGGAACATGTCCGTTTAGTAAATGTTGTCTATACATGACAATCAATATTTTAAGGATTTTTTATTTTCATTTTTTGTTTATTTATTTATTTTAATTTGTTTTTTTTTTAATTATTGTAAGTTTTAACTAAAAATCCATTCTAAAGTGTAGAAGAAGCTACCATTGAGAAATTACTTTAATTTATTTTTAAATACGAGGTGGTTATCTATCAGACTTTGGTTGCTACTTGGTAAGAGACCAAAAACTTTCGTGGCAGCATAATTTACCCTTTTCTGTGCCAAAGTTAGATTTAACGTTGAACATTGAATATCTCCCTTTCTCCTAGTGTTGTAGCTATGCACACTGCTATTACTTTTGAATTGGGTCGGATGGTTAATAACAAATTTCATGAGTGAATATATATATTGTAAACCTACAAAGAAAATCCCTAGATACACGAAGCAAATGATAGCCTTGTGGAAGACTGAAGAAGAAGAAGCCCTCTACAGAAGAAGACACTAAAGTCTGTTTGATGCCATATAGAGGAACCACTCTGGCTACGTCCATAGAGTAGAAATATCTCTGGAGTGAGCATTGCATTTTGCGCATGTTCTCAACATTGAACTGGAATTATCACGTGATCTGGGGAAGACACTGTTCGTTAATCTATACTAATAATAAATCTGTAAATGTAGACCTGTCGCTGTTCCCTTAAATCTTCATAACTACTGGACAAATCTTCATGCGGTTTTCACAGGAAACATGAGAAAAGTTTGGGTCAACATATAGGCATAATTTTATTAAAATCGGACGAAAAAAAAGCTATCGTAAGTTTAAGTGTTTTTAGTAACCGTCGTGTCTGTTTTTTCAGCTTTTAAAAACCATTTATCTCCAAAACTACTTCATGAAAATGCATGGAGTTTTCACAGGCAACTTGAGCGTAGCTCTGGGCTTCAAATAGACGTTGTTTCTTAAAAATCGGATCCCGAAAAAAAAGAATATTGTAATTTGAAATACTTTATCAACTACCGTCATGTCTGTCTCTTTGAACACGTTTATCTCCTAAACTATTTGATGAATTTTCATGGGGTTTTCACACGTAACTTTAGCATATCGTGCGGTTACATAAGGGCTTCAATAATTAAAATTGGATCAGAGAAAATAAAGCTATCATAATGTAATCATTTGCTTACAAGCCATCGTGTATGTCTATTTGTTGAGGGTAATCTCCCAAAGTACTACACGAACTTTCATAGGTTTCCCAGGTAAATAAAGAATAGTTTGGAGAGTAACATAGGCTTAGTTTCATCAAAATTGGATCAGAGGAAGGAAAGATATCGTAATTTGAAGTTTTTGTGTATACTATGGTTATAAGTATGGTGTAGTACAGAAAATCTCCAAGAGTACTACACGAACTTTCATGGGGTTTCATAGGTCAACTGAGAGTACCTTGTCACAAAATATAAGCTTCATTTCATCAAAATCGGATCAGGGGAAGAAAAGATATCGTAATTTGCAGTTTCTGGTGTATGTAATGTTTGAATTGGAGCATAGTATAGCAAGGATCCGATAGAGGCACTGTAACTGACATAGTACACCAAATAACTAATAGATGGCGATGCTGCGTTGTAAATTGTAGAGCCCTGTATTGGGAGAGTACCGCCAACCGGGCCATTGTAGGCATATCTCGCAATAGCAGCGCTATGCACGGCACTGATAAATTAACATTTATGATGAAGGGAACCGGTCTGTACATCAACGTGGTATGACAATAAGTTAAGTAAACAATGAACTTAAGTTTTTAATCGTTTCATCACATCTACAGCGAATATTAAGGAGAAATTGGTAATCTGAGATCAAGACCTTTATTTTTGAGCAAACTAGTTGTAAAATTGTTTCGTGCTAAAATTTAAACCCTGTACCAAATGCACTGCTTTAAAATTAACTAAAGACTGACGTTTTTGTACCTAATATATTGGTTTTTATCAAAGTAGATGTAATTAATACATGTTGCTTGCTATTAATCTAGTGCCTAATGTTGATAGGTGTGTGCTAACCTACATGTGCTATTATCTCATAACATTAACTGAGCTAACATTTTGGGAAGGTTTAAGTTTATACACATTGTTATAGACTGCTCGGTACTTCAGTAAAATAAACTTTATCTTAAAATTCCAGTTTTGGAGATCTATTTAATGGGCGGTTTCATTTACCGCCCAAACTTTCGTAATATGCAGGCTAAGTATAAATACGAAATTCGTCAAATACAGCACATTATGTTAGATTTTCATGTATTTGTGTCTTTTAAAAATATCTTTTCTCTTACATGTGTTGTCCGTCCAACATTTCTTGCCAGAAACTTGAACAGATAAACCTAGAAGTTTACTCGATATGTCAATACAAATTCACTTACTTCACAAAATTTTGCATTGTCGTATGAAAATGCATTTTTTTCTTCCAATGCGGTGTACCCACAATTCGTGTCTTTTCGCATCTCTTTCGCCCATGGAATGCGTGAAACTTGCTACCTCGGACTGTCTTAGTATAACAATTCACTGCCAACAATGCGGCATTTTTCACCATATAAAATGGAATATTTTTTAATACATAATGAGTCTGCACATTTCCAACACCTCTAAATGCTAAAATAACAGGTAGTTAAGTGAAATATGTCATTTACGCTGATGGATTGCTTAGGCCTAAAATGGCGGACGTGCCCCACCTGCACTCAACTGACTAGTAGCAGCCGGCGGTTGTTGGCAAGCCACACATAAAAGGTTGGCGCTACTCTCCCAATACAGGGCTCTAGTAAATTCTCATAACTAAAGTGTAATGCACTGAAACAAAGCAATGATTTTCCTTATGGCAGTGGTGTAGTGTATTGATGTTGGTAACGGCCACTGATTCCTTTTTGAAAAATCAGTCACGTACAATGAGTGCAATAATTCTTAGTGTTGATAATGAAATAGATGATTATTGTTGTTTCGATCAGTAAATTAATGATCCCCCTAAAGTGAATATTTCGTTGCCAACATTAATATAATAAACCGCTGCCACTGCAAGTAAAATTTAACCCAGGTACAGCAAAAAATAATAAATAAAAATAAAATAAGAATTCTTTGCAAGGAAAATGTAATTTATGTAGTTGCCTCTCTGATTTCGGTGTATCCTCATTACATTTTGAGCGCATTCTGTTTAGGAATGTCTCGAAAACGCCATAGTACAGGAAAGAACAAAGTGATGCAACGTTAGTTACATAGTACACCAAATAACTAATTATGGCGTTTTCATAACTATTGAGTAATACACTACACGATGGGGTTCAATTTTACTTACGACAGCGGAGTTTTGTGCCGATGTTGGCAATGGCCGTTGACTGCTTTTTCAAAAATCAGTGACGTAGAATAAGTGGAATAATTCTTTATGTTCACGATGAAATAAATAATATATGCTTTTCTGGCCAGTAAATTAATCTTCCTCATAAAGCATATGGTTTGTTGCCAATGAGAACAAACTAAACCGCTGCCACTGCAAGTAAAGTTTAGCCCATGCAGGACACAATTTTTTTTTCATCTTCTTAGCTGTATCCCATATGCTTTGCAATGGCATGGAAAGAGAAGAAGTGCATCTTTTGACGGGTATAACCACTAAATTATACATAGAGTAGAAATATCTGAGCATCTTCTTACCATTAAGATGGAATTATTTGCTCTTAGGATTGGTTTGTACCGCATTGGCTGCAAAGAAGCCCCAACTCGTTTTCACAGAGCAACCACGTAACATGAAATAATATCTAAATAAATGTTCACAGAAGCAACATAGTCATCCGTCTTAACCGAATAAAAAATGACCAAGATGAAGTCATCAATTAGTACATTTTCCCCAATATCAGGTGATATTTCCACCTTAATGCTGTGGACAGAATATTTGTTCTGCGCACCTGAATGCTCACTCCAGAGATATTTCTGCTCTGTGTCTGCCACATTGATCTCTATACTCTCTGGATGTTGAACTTCAGTTTCCCTAGCGTGCCAGCCATAGATATTCATATTTAGTTTCTTGCCAAATTCAAACATGGCTGCTAAGAAGCATTTAAAGAAAAAGAGAAGAAAATATGTTTCGATTCCATTCCCATTTCAGCCTACAACATCGAATATTGAATTAAATTCCAAGTCAAGAGGTAAGCAAGCAATTCTTTGTCACGTAATAACTGATGGAAACTCGTTTGCCAAATTTAAACATGGCGGACAATGCGAAATCGTGTGTAAAACATTTGAATGTGCAGGCACGCTGCAATTCAATGATCAGACACCAGAGTTATACATCCAGTTTGTATAGAGATCACTGGTCTGCCACTAGAGATAATATACACAATCGAGTGACAAACTCATCAGAAACCTCTGAAGTAATTATTGTTTGGTACAATATTGTGATTAAAATTTGTAATTACTTACTTTTGGGTCGGACTACATTAAGATAAAGAAATACGTCTTCTTTTGCAGAGACAATTGTACTTAAAGTTTAATCCGACTTCTGAATATATACTTTTATTACACAAGAGCGATTTCACCTTTTTGCTTTACGAAGTAATCACTGCAGGACGTGAGGATATGTATTAGCTGAAACAGTGGCCGATGCTGTTAACACAGTCAAGACAATTCACTGGAAATACTACGATATTTAATGGAAAGTTCTATACAGACGATCAGCTGATGCCATTTCTTCAACGATTACCCAGATTTACTTTATCGCACATTGACAACACCATGACGTCTTATATAAACAGACATGAACAGCGCCAGCCACAGTGGCCGAGTGGTCTGCGGCGTGCCAGTCACAATCTGCACTGCCATTACGGTCGGGGGTTCGATCCCCACTCTGGCATGAATGTTTGTGTCGTCTTTAATATAAGGTAGTTCAGAAGTAGTTTAGGGACTGATGACCCCACAGTTAAGTCCCTTAAGCTTAAGAAACGTTTGAACATTTGAACATTAACTGTCTGTTGATTGAGTTACCAGACATTCAGTATTCATCGACTTTTCGATAATATGGAGCACTGCATTCTGAATAGCTACATTGTTCCCAGTGCAACACTGCACCATTATAATACTGCAGCATACACTTACTGTGAGAGATAAACAGTTTAACACTACGCCATAGAACCAATACATGGCGTTGTTATTATTATTACTATTTCTCATCTTAACGATAGAAGTGTTTTCAGAAGTTTATGCCACAAAGACAATTACACACCTCAGTCTGTAAGAACACAAACTAATAATGAATTTACATCGTTCCAGTGTATGAACTTTAATTAATTTCAATTTTTGTCTGAAAACTTTATGAACATTCATCGTTTTCGACAATGAATTCTACTTAAATTTGACATCTTGGCTAGTAGAAGAGTGTACATTGACAGAGCGATCCAACAAGGATCCTGTTTTTACTGACCTACGTCCGGAACCCTAAAAACCATGATATACACAGGTCTCTCTTTAACGACCGAAATGAAAACTCACTGAGGTGAAGAAAGCTGAGTTTTGTTCTATGTATTTGAATATTGGTCAATGGTTTCGCTAGAAAATTCTTGTCGATAATATGAAATGATGTTTTCCTTCTCAGTACTTTCCCACATATAACTGATCAAGATCATGACCTTTACTATGGTCATTAAATAACTTCATCGTTGTTATTTTCTCAGATCTGACACTATATTCAAAATATGTTATCATCAATATTAGTTATAGCTTCACTTACATTGCTCGGTACAGAGCTAAGCAAGTTGACGTGACGTAACGTACAACTTAACGTGACGGCCATTGTGAATTAGCGTTTTGCTTAAGTTCAAAGGTTATGTTGCGGGTGATCCATTTGTTTATTCATAATAGCAGAGGTGGATTACATATGTTGTCATATGTGTTAACAGAAATATTTTTGTAGGCCATTTGTTTGATTTTCTCATCCTTGAGATTTCATCTCTTAATTACTGAGGGACTGCACATAGAATGCACAATGTAAATAGTGTCACCAGCAAGCGAATTTGCGTGCCAGCTTCTAAAAGAAAAATAAGAAAATGAACCAATCCACAAAAAACCGAAAAAAGTAATGAAGAATCAATTCCATCCGTTATTTTTCCAGACCTATTGAAGGTCAAGGTTTACTATGAAGTCATTTTGAAACACCCTGGAATTTTGGTTGTGTTGCATTATATGACGTTGAAATGGCATAACTCATTTGAGAATTTCTGAAGACAACGAATCTGAATGTCGAATCAAGTTTTTAGCAAGAGATTGATCACATTGATGTAAAGCATAACCTATGTTCATGACAAAGTGGACACACTTTACCAAATGTAGTCCATTCAAAAATTTCACGGCCAACACGAAAAATGACTCCCTCTTATTCTATGTGATTGAGTATTCAAAGACCATTACATGGTTGTTGCCAACATTGGCACACTACGCTGCCAAGGTTGTAAATAAAATTTTACCCAGAATTAGCAGTTGGCATATATATTCGTCAGTGACTGCCAGTTGCTACGTGGGAATGTGAGTCACCTTGAAGTAGCATAGAAGGTGATTCATCGTAGAATTCGCAGCAATTGGAGAAATCGTAACTGGTAAAGTTTTGAAAGGATAAGCCGTGCATTTGCAAACTTCTTATTTACACAGTGACAAATCACAACTAAATGTCACAGCTGCCGAAAAGTAGCATTCACATAAATCACTCTTATCGAACCGTCACTCTTTAGGTCATTCCCATTACAGACAAACATACGTCGTCCCGAGATCATGTGACCATAACGGCAATAAATGTTGACGACACAAAATGTGTTCTGCGCATCTGAATGTTCACTCCAGAGATATTTCTACTCTATGGCTACTTCTGTAACCATCTATGAAGTAGCGACAATTTTAAATAGTGTAGAAGAAGTAGCGGTAATAAATTAGTTCTTAAAGAAGAAGATTGTGTTCACAATACAGAGTAGTTGAATTATTCTCCATTTTCATTAATGTACTAATCAACTTCTTGTACTTCATTTCATTTGGGCCTGCAGCATTGTGTATGTCTTTTAAGGACATATTGTTAATCTATGAAATGCCAAAATGCTGCTTCACTTTATAGATGTTAAAAACTGTTTATTATTATCGCAATAGGCCTATTTCGGCACTATGGCCATCATCAGGCTATCTGCGGACAAATATTTATGATTAAAATGAGTGAAATAAAGATACTTACAATTTTAATACATTTTCCGTGACATATTATTTCAGACTCACTTCCATATAGCATCGTGGAGGTATAATTTATTATAATGACTGCAATGATTGCAGTATACATGTTCTGTAGATGGTATATATATATATCGTTAATCAGGTCTTAATTCTTTACAGCTAATCTGTTTGACATATCCTCCAGCGATGTTCTATGGTTACAGTTTGTTTATGACTGCCTATATTGGGATCTTTGATAGTGTGGTGTGATCTTTATTATTTTATGGTATTACGATGTATATCTTTCTTTTAGTTCGACTCGAAAATTTTAATAAAGTTGTCTAGATAATGTTTGGGTTGTAGTTCGGTTTGTTCATTTAAAATTTCGTCAGGGCTTTCCTTCAAATGTGTATAACTTTCTATCTCTTCCATGATGTTCATATGATAACCTTTTGGTGTGATATGTAATATTTTCATTGCGTCTGTAATTCGATCAGTTTTGTGATTTTCTGTTTTCAAATGATTAAAGACAGCTGAAATATTTTTTTCGGAATTTCTTGTATGTTCTGTGTATCGAATTTCGAAAGTTCTGCCAGTTTGTCCTATATAAAATTTCTGACAATCCTTACAGTTAATTTTATATATGCCTGGTAACTGGTATACTGGTATTTTTGACTTAGTGGAATAGATTAAGGTTTTCATGTTATGTGTAGTTCTGTAGGCAAATCTGACTGTAGTATTTTTTAGTAATGCGTTCAGCTCATCAGACGTTCGTCCTATATAAATGTGTGGTACGTATTTAATTTTTTGTTTTAAGGATGTATCTTTCAATAGCTTAATGTCATTTAGAATTTTATTGGGTTTGTGTTTCGTGTGTTTGTCGTATAGTTTCTTTACTATACTTGGATTAAAATCATTTTTGTGGGCTATATAGGTTAGTATTGAAAGCTCTTTATTTATAACTGTTTCTTCTAATGGTAGGTTTATTAGTCTATTGATCATAGTGTTAAAATATGCGTGTTTTTGTGCTTTGGGATGGCAAGAATTTGAGTTGATAATATTATCTGAAGTTTTTGGTTTTCTATATATGTCAAATTTATGTACATTGTTCTTATTCTTAATTGTTAGGTCCAAGAAATTTATGGTTTTATCGTTTTCTGGCTCCATGGTAAATATGATTTTAGTATGTAGGTTGTTCATTATTGAATATAGTTGTTGTATATCAGTTTGTGATCCATCTATTAATAGGGGGGTATTGTCTACATAGCGGTAATAGTATATTATTTTATTTATTATTGGGTGATTAGAGTTGAAGAATTTTTCTTCCAATGTATTTAAAAAGATATCAGCTATGGTTCCTGCTATGCTACATCCCATTACAACTCCATCTTTTTGGGTATATATATATATATATATATATATATATATATATATATATATATATATATATATATATATATATATATATATATATCATTGTTGAATTCAAAGTAACATTACTGTATCTCAAAAAATGCTTTTATTAGTTGCCACGTTTGCCATGCACCTACAGTGTGTTATATCCACATCCATTATGCAAAAACCAAAAAACAAATTTAAACTTGATTTGTCATTCTGACACTAGATTGTTGTGTTGGGTTCATTCAGAAATATACCTTGAAAGAGTAAAGTTTGCTTGACACAATCTAAACCCGTATCTGAACTGTCAAAAGTCACTGTCAAAGGTTACACATATACTAAATATATGGAAAGTGCTCACTGAATATAGTGCCTCTGCAAAGTGTCTTGAAACTAACGCGGTTATTTGTATTTGTTACTGCCAAGATGGGCATGTTGCTACCTTTGTTAACATATTTACATACGTATTAGATGACCCAGTGAACGTTGTATCACTTAACTCTTAATATAAAGCATAAATATGGTTGTCCATAAATTTTTCCTCATTTTATTACCGTTTAAACCTTCCCTGAACTTTCACGAATGTGACATGATTGTCCTGGACATGTGTGCGTGATTTGCCCACTCTTTCCGCCAACTATCGAGCTGACACTTAGAGTATCTAGTGATACCTTTATAAAGCTACTGGGTCTGGAGTACAGATGTTTTAAATTAATATGGCTTATATGAAGAGGTAACCGATACAAAGCTCACTGGGTCATCTGGTAACTTATAAAGATAATAGCGGAAACTTGGCTGAAACATGTGTCACTGCTCCCAATCACCTTGTAGCAGCATGAGTTATTAACTACACTACACGGCTGATTAACACTCTGAGGTTCAGAACACTTACATCATTTGCCGGTGTAATTTTTGTAAACAGGAAATGGTTGCAAGAGTGAGTGTAACAGCTAACTACAAACAGCGATGCACTCCAAAATATTTCTTCATGTTCCTGAATATGATAAGTTCAGAATATGATAGTTTAAGGAGCCTACTTTTATGCCTACTGAGATCGCTTAGTTTTAATAAACAGTGTCTTCAATGTTTTGATGTACCCATTTTTATAGGTTCTTTATAGATACAGGCAGTGAGTTATTCATAAGCGAAGAGCTGACTGTGATAAAATTATGAGAAAGAAGGGCTCTGAGCATTTGAATGAAAGCTATGTATTATGCCCAGACTTCTTTCTGGAGAAAGATTTCAGAAATAAAACTTTTGTAAAGCGAAGAGTAAATATAATTTGTTCATTGCCTGCAGCCTTAAAAATGGTGGTGAATAACATCAAAAGTATAACTGCAAGTTTTAATTGTATCCCATCATTTGAAGCCTAGATGAGGCTTTAGAAACATCAGCACAATACCATTAATGTCAGATTTTTGTATTTAAGCAAAAGTTATATGTTATGAAACACAAGGCTAAACACAAATTTTAAAAAATGTCTTAAATTTTCGTTGTCATTTCCAGTATTTGGCCTGATGCACAGCCTACAGTAATGCTGCATAACTGCTAATAGGAACTCCGATTATGTATATGGTTAAAACTAATGCCATGTATTGTCTTATTTTTAGTTCAAATTCTATCCAAATAAACTGTGCACATTATGAAGGGTATTATTTTTCGCTGGCCGCGGTGGCCGAGAGGATTGAGACGCTCCAGTCACAGTCTGCACAGCCACTACGGTCAGGGGTTCGAACCCCCCTCGGGCTTGGATATTTGTGACCTCCTAGTTCGTAAGTAGTTCATAAGTAGTTTGTAAGTTTAGGGACTGATGACCCCGTAGTTAAGTCCCATAAGCTTAACAAACATTTGAACATTTTTTATTATTTTTCCACCCATGCAACTTCAATAAGTGTGATAGTTTTTCACCAGACACATTTCATTTCACAGAATGTAAAACATTTTCAATGGTCTGAAATGAGAGCTATGTACAATTTTATTTATTCTCATTGATAGAAAATATTTCTTTAAAAATATGCAAAATGTTGATTTATTTATTTATTTTTTACTTATGGAAATTTTTTTCTTGAATTTTCGCCTGACATCATGATACGCAGACGTGTTGCACAGTTCATGGCAGTGACGATTGCTTTAGTTTCTTCTGCACTACTCTAAAAAAATTCATTCAAATTTTCCGGTCAACATACATCAGAAAATATAGCTTCTGAAATTAA
This sequence comes from Locusta migratoria, assembly GCA_026315105.1. Taxonomy (NCBI): domain Eukaryota; kingdom Metazoa; phylum Arthropoda; class Insecta; order Orthoptera; family Acrididae; genus Locusta; species Locusta migratoria. Next base: position 105,341,833 of record CM048746.1, on the reverse strand, counting down.
GAGAGTTGCTGCAGAATGGGGCATCTCTTCTAAAGTCATAGCCTGTGTTACAGATAATGCTGCAAATATGATCAGTTATCGAACTATGCAATTGTTGGCACATGCCTTGCTTTGCTCATAACCTTAACTTAGATGTTCAGACAAGTTTACAGACCATCAAAGACACTCAGACGAAAGCGAAATCCATTGTAGAATTTATTAAACGCAATCCACAGGCAACTGAAAAGCTGAATAGCATTCAACGGCAGATGGTGCTTAAACAAGACTGTCCCACAAGATGGAACTCTATGTTTGAAATGATGACAATCAGAGAATCTCTACAGAGTACTTTAGGTATTTTGAACCCTGGCTCCTTACAGCAGCTCACATTTGAAGACTGGGGTTCCATCGAGAAACGTTGTGAAGTTCTTCGCTGTTTCGAGGAAGTTTCGCATGAACTAAGCAGTGAAAACTGTGTTACTTTATCTAAAGTTCCTTTGCTAAACAAAGGATTACTGAAACATCTGAACCACGTAGGAGAGAAATATCCAGATGGGAACTTTTATATCTCTTATTAGATGTCTCACTGGGGAGTTAAAGAAGAAAATGTCTAAAAGGTATAACAAGTTGAAACCTCTCTGGGAAGCAACATTCCTTGACCCCCGTTTCAAGGAATATGGATTTGAATCCAAGCAGAACGAATGTTACAAGCAAGTGGTTTCAAACATAATTAACAAATGTTGCATGTTGCGCAAGTCGACAACGCAAACGGACTTTCCGAGACCTGCACAGCAGTCAGCTAGAAAGAGCGGTACTTCGAGCTTTGTCTGGAAATATTTCGATGCTGATGTAGAGGCTGGCGGCCGAAACCATGTGAATAATCCAAGAGCAGCAAGCATCATTGAAGTCGACAAATACATTGACATGCAGCTGTTGCCCCGAACTGAGGACCCTCTTCTTTGGTGGAATGAGCACTGAAAAATGTTTCCATCATTATTCGAAATTGTGAAGTGGCGTTTATACATTATTGCTACATCCGTGCCGTGTAAATGCATCTTTTCTAAGCAAGGACAAATCATTTCAGTGAGAGGAACCCTCATTCACAGTAGGAAGATGTCGAAAATAATGTTTTTGAATTTCAGTTTAAAGTAACTGTACTTGAATCTCTCTTTTATTTGACTAACTGACAGTTAATCAGATTATGATAATACCAGTCAGGACATTTGAAAGTTTTAGTTTCGTTTTCAGATTTCGGCATGTACGTTGTAGTAATGTCTGTTGATTGTATTAAATATGTTTATATTTATTAGTTAGAGAACTTATTCATTTCTGGATGAACAGACATTTGAACCACAATCATTGTTCCTTTTTAAATTTGTTTAATTGTAGGATTTTGTCCTTCTTTTGTTACAATATTTGTTTGTGTGAAAATAACCGAGGGAAACGTTTACACTTTAACAGGAATGTAAAATCGTAGCAAAAATAAATACATAAATAAAATAAATAAAAATAAAAAAATGCTGTGCCATTCAGTTCAGTCTAGTTGATAATGTATTAAGGTCCCCTAGATAATTCAAAGATATTTCGCCTCTTCTGTATCGCGCTGCTGTGTCGTTCCCTGTAGTTTTCTTGACTCACGCGGATCAGTGTGAATCAGGATAGGTAGACTCACTACGGCGTCCTGCAGCTTTCGCACTTCACGTGAATCAGTCACGCCAATTTTCATATTCATTGCTTCTAGCATAAAAAACTTAATTTCTATACGTAATATCTATAGCACCAGCAGTGAGTTTGCACACTGGACACATTTCAGACTCTTCCTATTAACTTAATGAGTTCGAATTAATAACCTTTCTGGGAATTAGACAATTTACAGCATTGGATACATTTGGTCATGAACAAAATTTTACTTTATCAACATTGACATTAAATGGCAATCGAAGGCGAAATCTGTGGCAAAATATAAGCCACAATTTAAATTTTTCCAATTCATTTAATTTAAAAAAAAAGTAAACTAAACTTTGTTTAACAATTTGATATAATTTCATTCAGTATAATTGATGATTTCAGATCTCCATTACTTGATTAGTGAAACACTGAAAAAGCTATGCATATTGTTGTGCTTTACATTGAACCGAACCTGCACTGTCGGAGCTGGGAAATAGTTTAATTTCGGATGACTGTGTGCAAATTACGTCCCAACTCCTACGTCTATCGATTCTGTCTGTGCATTTATTGTATCAAATAGAATAAAACAGACTAGCCTGAATAGATCAGGCACCTTATCTTGTGTAGCTGCTCCTTGCAGCACTGCAAATTACCAAATTAATGTAAGCTTTGGCCCTGTATCATGACTAGATGATTTTAAGCAAGGATAACATAGATATGAAAGGAGCAGCCACAAAATAAAGGGCAGGTATGGGATGATCCGATACACAACAGCAAAATTAGAGCTAAATGTATTTCCAGGGAATAACTGGTAAATTAAAATTTTTCATAATTTTGAGTGGGGTAGAGCAGAAGTAGATTTAAATAGAAGACTTCCTTTTGACATTATTTATTGCTAACTAAAACACGAAACAGAATAACAACATAATAAACATACATAGATTTAACAGAAAATTTAACATTTGGCTCCAAAGGTAAGACTTACTGACCAAAACAGTATCAAATCGTGACTCTATCTGATCTCTTACACGTGAAAGACTTGCAACCATACTAAAAGGACAGAAAGGACGCTAAAATGGTTTACCACCTTGAAGCTACTGGCATGCTCAAACCTACCATCGTTGTTACTTCAAAATAGGAGCAGAGGCAAGTTGTCTGAGGTACAGGTTCGTATCCAATAGCTTCAACACCATAATCAAACTATATTTTGCGCCGAGGACACCATAACTAAAACTGCTTATTGAGTGACTGGAGTGGTTGTTTGTGTCAAATTCTCGTTCTTTAGGAACATACTTTGGTTATTAGAAAAGATTGTTATTTGTTACGAAATAAATAAGCAAGGTACTGCACTGCTTAACACTTGGATGAAAGTGTCTAATTGTGATCCAATTTAAGTTATTGATAAAAACACCGGTCTTTCCGGTCACAACCTACTTAAATGAATAAATATCAGTATTCTCTCCAAAATATATGAGCAAGGTGGCCAATTTATAGAACGTCATCTACGCTTCTCAACACGTGGATGAAATTTTCAAAGTACAAACCCACTTACAGAAATAATAATAAAATTGCCGTTCCTTCGAGTCACACCCTAGTTACATGAATTAATATTAATATTGCTCTCAAAAAATGTGAACAAAATGGCCAAATAACAGTACTTCATCAACACTGCTCAACACATGGATTAAATTTTCAAAGTACAAACCCACTTACAGAAATAATATTAAAATTGCCGGTCCTGTTCAACACGTGGATGAGATTGCATGACACAAAGAGGCACAGTTAAATCACAGATAACTAAATTCCGACCAAAGGTCCATTGCATTATAATAAAATAATTAATAATTAAAATATAATAATACTAATAATAATTAAAATAATTAATTTGAGCAGTATTTCACTGAAAAGCATAGACTAGAGAAGAGAAGAACAAGTTTGTAAGGGCCTTGTCTAGAAGCAAACTGTTGTGATAATCAATTAAAAATGTTTCTTATTATTATTATGTTTTTTTAAGTACTGTGCTACTGTCTGTTATGTTTTGTCCACTTTGCAGTTGTCTATGCTTTGACATAATAGTTCTTTGCAAAGAGTAAATGCATATATAGACTTTTGTAGATTTACTGCTCTTTGTCTCTTGCCTAATTGTTGTGTGCCTTTTGAGTTAAAGATAACTGTACCAGTTTTTCTTGTTAATAAAACTTGTCATTATCCTTTTGTGAGAATCAGTGGTATTATATTTAGCCTTTCAACAGGTTATGGGCCCAGTAATCACTGAGTGACAAGTTTTGAACTGACAAAAGTAAAACTGAATAGTGGGTGCATTATTGTAGTATTAACAAGCTTGTGTGAGCAAAAGTTTTAAGGTTATTTCTGCTGTGTTAAAATGATGGAAAACGAAATTTCTAGAATTACAAAACTCAAAGGCATTGAAAATTGGTCTGCCTGGAAATTTCAAGTTCGTGTTACTTTAAGTGCTATGGGAGCTTGGGACATTGTCACAGGTGAAGTAATTAAACCAGAGTGTAATGACAACATGAATACTGAAGCAAGGCTGAAGTATGAAAAAGATCTTGTAAGATGGAATAAGTTGGACAATGCAGCTCAGAAAGTTATTGGAACATCAATTGAAGAAAAGCCATTGCTACATATCATTAACTGTGAATCGTCAGCTGCTATGTGGATCAAATTACTTTCAGTTTATGAACAGAAAAACAGTGTAAGCATACATTTACTCCAGTAGCAATGGTATAACCTAAAAAAGGAAATTTCAAATGATATGGCTAGATATATTTCACAATTAGAAGACCTGGTACATCGGTTAAGGAATCAAGGTGAAAATATTTCAGATTCTTTGGTGATCACAAAACTGTTAATGACACTACCTAGAAGTTATAACCATTTACTGGGTGCATGGGAATCAACACATCCGGATAAACAGTCATTAGCAAATTTGACATCAAGATTATTGATGGAGGAAAAACGCCTTAGTCTTCAGGAAGACATGAAGGGGGAAGCATTTGCAGCAGGTACACAAGGAAGAAGTAATCATTTTAAGAATAATCCCTGTCCTGCAAATAAAAATTCAAGAAAACAAGGTAAGTGCTTCAAATGTAATAAACCTGGTCATTGGGTTAAAGATTGCAAAACCATTTGTTTCAAGTGTAATAAACCCATTCATTGTGCAAAAGAATGCAGAAGTACTGTATCAAAGCATCAAGGTCAGAATCAGTGTGAACTAAGAGGGGATGCTTTGATAAGCAAAATTTTAGCAGCCAATCATGTAAATAAAAATGCATGGTTTTTAGATTCTGGTGCTACTGATCACATGTGTAATGAAATTGAATGGTTTATAAATTACAGTCCATTTGAGAGTGAAGTCCAAATCTGTATTGGTGATGGTAGTTATATTACTTCACATGGGAAAGGTGACATAAACATTCTAGCCTTTGATGGTAAAAGGTGGAATGAAAAGTGTTTGTCAAATGTTTTATATGTGCCAGATATTTGGTTTAATTTATTTTCACTTGGAGCAGCATTAGACAAGGGCGTACAATTTAAATCTGACAAGGCAACATGCAGACTTTTCAAGGGAGAGAATGTTGTTGCAATGGGAGTTCGCGAAGAAAGGTTGTATAGGATGAAATTTAAGATTTCACTTAGTGAAAATGTCAGTGTTCAAGCTAATGTGGCACAAAAGACTTGCTCTTCAAAATTTTCCCCATGTGAAAAAGTTTGTTAAAGATATGCAGATTCAATTTAAGGAAGAAAATAAAAGTTTGTGTGAAGATTGTGTTGTTGGGAAACTTCATAAATTACCTTTCCACAAAAGTGATTCAAAGTCAAAAAGGGCAGGTGAACTGATTCACTGTGATTTGTGTGGCCCTATGCAAGTTGATTCTATTGGTGGTTCAAAGTACTTTCTTTTGTTAAAAGATGATTATTCACATTGGAGAACTGTGTATTTTCTAAGACATAAATCGGAAGTTGCGGAACACTTGGAATCTTTCATAAAAACTACTTAAAAACAAATTGAAAATGGCATTAAAGTGATCAGAACTGATAATGGACTAGAATTCATTAACCAGGAAGTGCGAAAAATAATGCAGAATTATGGGATAACACTTCAAAAATCAGTAACTTATTGTTCTCAACAGAATGGTGCAGCCGAACGTGAGAACAGAACTTTGGTGGAGACTGCAAGAACAATGATTCATGCTAGTGGGCTTCCAATACGACTGTGGGGTGAAGCCATTAATACAGCAACTTATATTTTGAATAGAACAGGTACAAGCAGTTTCAATGGCAAATCACCTCACAAAATGTGGAATGGATTGGATTATGATGTGACCAAACTCAGGATATTTGGAGAGATGGTTTATACACACATTCCAAAGGAGAGACGGCAGAAATAGGATTCCAAAGGTGAAAAAGGTTTTCTAGTTGGCTATGATACAGAAGTAAAGGGGTATTGTGTTTGGTTTTCTCATAAAGATCCAGTTAAGATATATCGAGACATTGTTTTCATGGGCAAATTATATAAGGACTGTCAATCAGAGAAAACTTTCAATACTGAATGTGTACCTTTCCTAATATCTGAGACAACTGATGATAAGCAGACTACTCAAGAGGAAACCCTGAATCAAACAGGAGAAGAAATTAGAATATTTGAAGAAGAATCAAATACTGAAGCCAACTGTAGATCTTCTATGCAAAATGACAATCAAGAGGTCATCAAATCTGAGAATAAAATTAGAAGTAGCCTACGAGACAGGTCAAAAATCAAAAAGCCTGTCAGATACGCCAACTATACTACTGTAAATTCTACCTGCATAACGAAATGCTATGAACCCATCTCATATCAAGATGCAATGGACTGTGGCATTGCAGAAAATTGGAAACAGGCTATGCGAGAATAAATGTATTCTCTTAATCTTAATGAAACTTGGATCTTGACTGAGCCCCCAGAAAACCAAGAAATACTTGACAATAGGTGGGTGTTCAAAGTGAAGAGGAGAACTGATGGAACTGTGGATAGATTTAAAGCTCGACTTGTTGCTAGAGGATTTCGACAGAAATTAGGCATGAACTATACTGAAAGCTTCAGTACAGTGGTTAGATTTGGTTCCATAAGAACAATCTTGTCTATTGCAGCATCCAAAGCAATGCATATGAGGCAGTTTGATGTGAAAACTGCATTTTTATACAGTGAAATAGATACTGAAATATATATATGAAACAGCCAGAAGGGTTTGAGGATGGTACCAAAAAGGTATGCAAGCAAGTATCTATGGGCTTAAACAAGCTTCTGGACTATGGAATAAACGATTCACCAGTGTGTTGAACAAATTTGGACTGACAGAAACAAGTGCAGACCCCTGTGTTTTTGTCAATAATAAGGGTGAATTCTTGACCATTCTAGCCATTCACGTTGATGGCGGACTAATCGTATCAGAATCTTTGGAAGTAATTAATTTACTAATGAGTGATTTGGAACAAGAATTTGAGATAACAACCAGCAGTGTTAATCATTATCTCGGTTTGCAGATAGAGCAGTTCAAAGATGGCTCCATCTTCTTAAACCAAGAGGCATATGCAAGAGCTGTACTGGAACAGTACAACATGGAAAATACCAATGCTGTAGCTATTCCTGCTGATCGTGGACAAATGTACTCTGAGATGGGGAATGACTCAAAAATAATCAATCCTCCATACCGTCAGGCTGTTGGAAGTTTACAATATTTGTCTGTGGCAACCAGACCTGACATCACTTTTTCAGTACATAATGCTAGTCAGCATTTTGAAAAACCAGAATAGATGCACTGGAATGCTGTGAAGAGAATCTTCAAAAAGGGAACTATTTCTTATGGCTTGTATTATCGAAGTAATGAGGATATTCGTTTGTCTGTTTTTTTGGGATTCAGATTATGCAGGAGATGTTCTTACTCGAAGATCGACCACAGGTTTTGTTGTTAAGTTTGGTGAAGATACTATAGCTTGGAGGTCTCAGAGGCAAAAAGTGGTGGCATTATCAACAACTTAAGCAGAATATTTAGCTTCTTGTCAGGCTTTAAAAGAAATTGTATGGATACAGTCAATTTTACAAAATATTATTAATCAGAAAGAAACTACTACCACCTTGTATATGGACTGTCAAAGTGCCATCCGGTTGATCAAGAACCCTGAGTATCACAAACGAACAAAACACATAGATGTGAAGTATCATTTCATACGAGAAAAATTTAAGTTGGGAATCTTCAACCTTGAACATGTAAGCTCTACAGATCAGCAAGAAGATATTCTTACCAAACCACTCACTAGAAGCAATTTTGAAAAGATAAGACAGCTACTTTATGTTGGTGATGCTAACGTTCTTGCTGACAGAAGACTACAGAAGTGTTAAACATTTGTTAATTGAAGTGGGAGTGTTGTGATAATCAATTAAAAATGTTTATTATTATTATTATTATTATTATTATGTTTTTCTAAGTACTGTGCTACTGTGTATTATATTTTGTCCACTTTGCAGTTGTCTATGCTTTGACATAATAGTTCTTTGCAAAGAGTAAACACATATATAGATATTTTGTAGTTTTGCTGCTCTTTGTCTTTTGTCTAATGGTTATGTGCCTATTGAGAAGAATATAATGTACCAGTTTCTTTCGTTGTTAATAAAACTTGTTATAATCCTTTAGTGAAAATCAGTGGTATTATATTTAGCCTTTCAACACAAACACTCAGCTAAGTAATTACCTTAAGAAAATTACAGTTAATGTTGAGGCACCGAGAAGTGCGCAGGCAGCAACAAATGAAACTAGACTGTCGAGGTTAATAATTCATAAAATTCCATACTTTACCAACTAAGACTCCTACAAGAAACTCGACTGCCTTTCCACTGCTCCTACGCTCTCCTGGCGGGCGCCTTATACTTTCCCTTCTACTCACCTCCTGCAACTCCCCTCCCCTTTAGTCATCTCTCTTGTCCTCACGCCAAACCGAACCAGATTTCGCGCCAAGCGACGCCATTTGCTGAGGGCCTCCCTGCCAAAGTCGGCGCTCAAGATGTACCTGACGAAACAGCTATAGTCGGTCACCGATTTTAGCTGCCTGTAACCTCAGACAACCTATATCTACAAGCTCCACTCCAGTTCTTTGCAACTTACCACCACCTCAGTATTCAGCATGCTATCCTCTCGCCCTAAGAAAGGATGGGAAGGGAAGGGAAAGGAAGTATGGTGCAAGTAAAAAAAAAAAAAAAAAAAAAAAAAAGAGATTTTAGGAGAAATAAACAAACAAAACCCATTTCTGTATCCTAGGATGATTGACCAACGGATTGATCACCTGAATAGTCGCCATTTGAACGGCAAGTGATCTGATTTTAATTTTAGACTCCTTTTAAAACTAATAAAAGTCGTGAAGCGGGACGACGGTTCCGTTTCAACATGATATGTTTTGAGTAATTCTCGAGATGAAAATCAAACATTTACGTATGTAACATACACTGTTTCTGTGATTTAACTGCCTCTCTCGCACTGTAATCGTCTTTACGTTATAAATTACTGCCTCCTTCACCACACACATACACACAAATATCACCACTGTTTTCCATATGGAATGCCATATAAACTCTGAAACACAACACGGCATGGATCAAAATCAGCAGAATGCCACATGTACATGTAGATAAATATTTGTATTTAACTATCTTGTTGAGAGCGCAATTTAAAGATTGTAGACTAGCTACATCTCTGACAGCGATCTTAAAAGCGCGTAATTTGCATTGCTTTGAATTTCTGTGTTTCACTGTTTTTTTGTTTCTTCTTGGAATAAAGTCTGATGTTAAAAAAGTGAACTTTTTTGCATTTTAGCGTGTTAATTAAGACTAAACTTATCAGGGTACAGGCCCAGAAAAGTTTGAAAGCGGAATTATTAATAAAATACTTGGCCAAGAGTGGACTCTCACGTAAATATTTTCGAGATGGCAACTGAAATAGAAAAGTATCGCATTCCCTTGTTTGACGGCACAAATTTCAGTAACTGGAAATTCAGGATAGAAACTCTTCTCGAGGAATTGGATCTTATACAATTTGTGCAGGAAAATTATCTGACAAAAGTGCAATTTACCGACGGCAAGACGGAAACGCAGCGTGCGGCAAAGGAAACACGATTGGCCGAACTGGCAAAACAAGATCGGAAATGTAAGTCTCACCTTATTCAACGCATAGCTGACAGTCATCTGGAATATGCGAAAGATAAGAGGTTCGTTCGAAGAGCTGCATGGATGCAGATCCTGCAGCAGCAATGCAGGCACTACTGCGCAAGTGCAGCGAAGATGACGTCACGTGCTGCTGGAGCTCTTCGAACATTTAGCCTGCAGTTTGCGTATCACGTGTGTGCTCACCTGTTCTGTGTAGCATAAGAGAGCGATTTATTGTGCCAGCGTCTAAAAGTAAATTACTTTCTTACGTTTAAGGAATTAAAGTGTTCGTGTAATAGTTTGTGTATTTCCGTGTAATCCAGTTTGAAAATTTCCATATTAAGTTTTCCTTTATTTGCAGGCGCGGAATTTTTAAAGTTCCAACCTCCCGCATCCACACCTACTCTTGTACCTGTACAGTTACCTGCACAAGAATAGGAACCACCTACACAGGAATCGGTGTGGAGCACGGACGCCACATTAGCGTTAATAGAGTTTTACGAGAATAATAAAGAAACACCTGAAAATGTTCTACAAATTCATCTTCCGAATACTGTGGACCCATATATTCACTTTTATGCCTTTTATTTCGACGCAAACGTTCATCGAAATCGTCATCACTGGATACCAAATCTGAATCGCTCAACATTTGGAACAAATGGAATTGGAAACTGCTCTTGAAACTATATTTGGTTGTGTGGCCATTTTCCGCAGCAGCTATTAAAATCGACTATATTACGTAATCCAGCTTATGCTGACTGCAATTAAAGACGTTTGTTTCCCTTTTTATTTTAAAAGCATTTTGTGTGGTCTGTAAATAATGTGAAGGTTTGTTTTATATTAATAGATAGAAAACAGTTTTTTTTTAAAAACTTCATGCACATTAGGCCTATGTGTTGTTAAATTTATGTACGGTCTACTCACGGTGTTGTCTCTTCTTCACATCTCACTGATGTTTTTCCGACTTGTTGGCTGGGTTGGTTGGTTCCTGACGTGTGTTTGTACGGCACTTTTCGCCTGTTTTTGTGGCGTTTCTTCCGTCTCATTTATTATCACTTCAGTGCAAACAGGCGAAAAGTTCCGTTCCGTACACTACCGGAAAATGCACGTCAGGAACCAAACAACATCAGACAACAAGACGGAAAACAGTAGTGAGATGTAAAGAAGAGACAACACCTTGAGTAGATCGAATATCAATTTAAAAACGCATAGGACTAACGTGCACAAAGTTGTTTTTTGAAACTGTTTTTAATCTATGTACACAAAACAAACTGTACAACTTTTATATCATTTACAGACCACTGAAGATGCTTTTAAAATAAAAAGCAAAACGCGTTTGGTGTAAAACAAATGTCTTTAATTTCAGTCTGCATAAGACGAATTACCTATTATACAAATTTTGCTTTTCTAATTTTTAGAGGCGATTTCATACAAACAAATATAATACTTATAAAATAAAATACTAATACCTCTATATACACAAACAAATAACGAACTTCCTTTACAAACAGTAGAAGAAACGCAGAATGACAGAAGTAACATGTAGTACACTTATATACTACAACGCTGTGGACTTCCGAAAACTTTGAACAAAGGCGCTTCTTATATCCCCACTAAAAGCCTGAGAGTTATGCGCATGCGCGAGTCTGGCTGCATGAGCTGCAGGGAAAATTTCCTCCTGCAGCTCCTGCCTGTAAGAGCTGCAGGCTCTTCGAACAGCCAGCAGACTGCAGGCTGTACTTTTCGTACTGTGCATGGGCTGCAGCATAAATGCAGCTCTTCAAACGAACCTAAGTAACGCCCTTCGATTTATGGATTTCTCTGTGTGATACATTTGAGAGGGAAGGAGTTGCTAGTCAACTTTTGCATGGAAAAAAAACTATTAACTATGAATTATTTTTTGAAGTATGATAAATTAATACGAGATTTACGTTCGACTGGCGCTCCCGTTGAAGAAATGGACATTGTGCGTCATCTACTTTTGACAATGCCAGTGGAATACAACATAGTTGTCACAGCTATTCAAACACTCTCAATGAAAGATTTGACGTTGAGCTTCGTGAAAAACAGGCTGCTGGAAGAAGAGTCGAATCAGAAGGAAATAGTCGGGAAAAATATAAATGATCAAGCACCGCCTCCTACAGCTTTTCAGACGCAACAGTATTACAAAAAAGATTCGTCAGAGGCCAATAAAACAAGAAATCAGCAAGGAAATTCGGGGAATTCTTTCAGCTTTATTTGTCATCGCTGTGGAAAACCAGGTCACAAAAGGGCTACCTGCAGAGTTAAATTACGAAACAAGAACTCAGGAAAAAGCAACTCGGTGAAAGTAGCTGACACCAAAGAGAAAGATGGGTTTTGTTTTGCAGCATCAAGTGCAGATCATGCAGCAAACAATATCAACTGGTTCTTGGACTCTGGAGCAACAAAACACTTGATTAACAGTATAATACCTCTCAGTAATTTGCAGAAACTGGAAACACCGATTAAAGTGAAAGTAGAAAAGTCAGGTATCTTTCTTGAGGCCAAAGAAAAGGGAGAAATTAATGTCACTAGTGTGGTAAAAGGAAAGGAAATTTGGATTACAATTAAAGATGTTTTACCTGTGCCTGATCTCAATTATAATGTGCTGTCAGTTAAAGCAGTCAACAATCCAAAGATTGGTTTGAACACCACAGTGCTTTACTAGGCACGGTCGTGTTTGGAGGTGGTATGCCGTTGCCTTCCTCCAACCTTCGAACTGACTTACCCAGCCAGTTATAGGGGGACCTACAGTTTAACGTGGGTTCCGAACCACGGTGCTACTCGGTATTTTTCACATGAGCAATACTGCCATAGGTGAAAGAAGTGGAAAGTGACACATAAAAATCCTAGGACCTGGCAGGGATCGAACCCGCGCTCTTCAGATTTGTAGTCTGGCACCCTACCACTGTGCAACCGAGGCTGTCAGTTCGAAAACTTGAAATGAGTGGTTTTAGTATCACATTTGAAAAGGGTCAAGGTTTAATTAAAAACGGAAAAGAAGTGATTGCTATTGGAAAGAGAAATGAATCTCAGGTATATGTTTTAAACTTTTTGCAGTATAAAGCCTTGTCAGTTGCTTCTACTGATACAAATGTTCAACTGTGGCACAGTAGATTAGGTCATTTGAGTTATGATAGTATTAAACGTCTCCAGTCACAGATTGTTGGTATGAAATTAGACCATTCAACAATCCCCGTGGATCAATGCTCATATTGTGTCAAAGGAAAACAGTGACAGCTACCATATAATCATACGAGGATGCGTGCTACCAGGTCCCTTGAGTTGAGCCACAGTGACCTGTGTGGGTCAATCTCACCGGAATCATTTGATGGAAAAAAGTATGTGCTCACATTTGTTGATGACTTTACACATTTCACTGTAGCCTACTCACTGGAATCTAAGTCAGAAGTGACTCACTGCATGAAGATGTTTCATGCCATGTCTACAGCTCATTTTAACTTAAAGATCAGCAGATTTCGTTGTGATAATGGTTGTGAATACATGTTAAATGAGTTAAAGCAATTCGTTGAAGAACAAGGTATACAGTTTGAGTGTACAATCAGATATACTCCTCAGCAAAATGGTGCATCAGAGCGAATGAACAGAACTCTTATTGAGAAAGCTCGTTGTTTGATACTTCAGTGTAAATTGGGTAAGACATTTTGGTCAGAAGCTGTTCGTACTGCCGTATACTTACTCAATAGAAGTCCTACTGTTGCCATGGATGAAAAGATTCCTGCAGCATTGTGGTATAGTGAGAAACCTAATTTAAGTAAATTGAAAGTATTTTGTTGTAATGCTTATCTGCTGGTACCAAAGGAACTGAGAACAGGGAAATTTGACAGCAAGCCCTTGAAGTGCCACTTTACTGGTTACTGTCCAAATGGCTACAGACTTTGTTGTCCAGAGGAAGGAAAAATAACTACAGGAAGGAATGTTGTTTTTATGAAGGGAGATTTGATTTTGAAAGTACACCAGTAGAGGACTGGGTTTCAGAAGCGGTGCATCAACCTTCAGAGATGGAACATAAAGACAAGAATGAAGCTAGAGTCACTGAAGAAGATGTCAAATCAACTGATGAGTATCATGGAAGAATGCCCATACCAGAACTGACCAGTGATGAAGAGGAAACAGAAAATGAAGTAGTAGGGCGTTCTACCAGGAAGAGGAACCCTCCTAAATATTTAGATGACTATGCTGTTCTAGCTCTGAATGCTGAAACATTTGTTGATGATGTACCAAAGAGTTACAAGGAAATTGTAAATTACGAAGATAAGGAACACTGGTATCAAGCTGTACTGGATGAAATTGATTCTATAAAGCAAAATAAGACTTAGCTCTTTGTTAAACTATGCACTGAAAGGAAGACCATCAGCAGTATGCGGGTGTTGAAACTGAAGAAAGGCACAGATGGAAATATCATAAGATACAAGGATCGACTTGTGGCTAATGGATGTTCACAGAAAAAGGAATTTGACTATGAGGAAACTAATGCACCAGTGGCTCGGTTTGCAACAGTTAGAATAACGCTTGCAATTGCAGTACAACAAGAACTGGATATGGTACAATTTGATGTTGCTAATGCTTTTCTTCGTGGATTACTCAAGGAGGAAATATACATGCATATTCCTGAAGGAGTCCTATTTTTGAAGATCTGAAAGACATAACTGGTTTGGTCTGTAAATTACAAAAATCATTATATGGACTGAAGCAAGCACCACTAGGATGGAATCATTCTATTCACTCATTTCTAACCTCTATAAGATTCAGACAGTCAGAGGCAGATAAATGTCTTTACTGCAGGATTTTAAACGAACTTGTTACTTACATTTTGCTCTATGTTGACGATATTTTGATGGTAGGAAATAATAGAGAGCAAATGGAAAAAGTGAAATTTAAATTAAAGCAGAAGTTTAAAGTAAAGGAACTTGGAAAACCAAAATCATTTTTGGGTACTAATATTTCAAAGAATGAAGGCCAAATGAGTCTGAGCCAAACATCATATTTGAAGAGTTTGTTATAACGCTTCAACATGCAAGATTGTAAACCAGTCAATACACCTACTGTAGCTAAACTGGAAATCAGAGAAGGAGAAAGGACTGATAAACCATGCAGAGAGTTGATTGGATGTTTGATGTACGCAACAACAGCAACATTTGTGTGCTGTAGACAACTTCTTGAGCAGATACCAAAACCATCCATCAGAAGAACTGTGGAGATGCTTGAAAAGAGTTTTAAGATACATAAAAGGAACCATCAATATGAAACTATATTACCATAAAGGAAATAAAGATGTTCTTTTAGCCTATGCTGATGCAAACTGGAACAAAAAGAAAGATGCAAGATCTGCATCTGGCTATCTTTTACAACTCTTTGGAAATACCTTCAGCTGGGCAACAAAGAAACAGACAAGTATTGCTGCTGAGTTACTTGCTTGATGATATTGGAATCCCACAGCAGCTAGTAGTTCGTGTATTTGAAGACAATCTGTCTTGTATAAGGATATTGGAAAAATGGGAACATCGTCGGTTGCGGCACATCAATGTCAAATGTAACTTTGTGCGGCAACTTCATCACTGTAAAATCATTACTATTGAATATGTGTGTACAGAAGACCAGATTGCAGATATCTTTACCAAAGGACTACCAGCTCTTAGATTCATCACAATGAGAAGTTTGTTGGGTTTAACATGACTGTGTGTGTAAATATGATTTTATTTTGTATTAAATGTGAAATCCTTAAATTGCGGAGGGGCGTTGAGACTGCAATTTAAAGATTGTAGACTAGATATATCTCTGACAGCGATCTTTTAAAGCGCGTAATTTGCATTGCTTGGAATTTCTGTGTTTCACTTTTTTTTCCCCTTGGAATAAAGTCTGATGTTAAAAAAGGAAACTTTTTTTGTGCATTTTAGCGAGTTAATAAGAGTAAACTTATCAGATCCAGTAAATGTTCAAATGTTTGTATAGCTTATGGGACTTAACTACGGGGTCATCAGTCCCTAACAGATCTAGTAAAGTCTGAAAAGGTATAGAGCTCAGCTTAATAAACTGTTGCTGTTGTTGTGTTTCATTATTGTAAATCATAAACCTTTCGTCTACGCAGCAAATGATTCAACTAGCCCTACAGGACTACAGGTGACAAAACCACGAAACACGATATAAAAGCGTTAGAGTTGGCGTTTGCAGCTGCTACTGACGGAGCCCGCGCATGCGCAGTAGAGGTGGTCAGAAGCAGTGGCGACTGGTAAATTTCTCTGCAGTCTGCACTCATACAGACCTACACATTTCATTCCATTCCATGTTGGTGGTGGTGGCGGCTGGTGCAGCAACAGTGCTGAATAATTAAAAAATGCTCAGTCTCTGTTGCAATATTTTATTCTTCAATAACGCGTTTCGCGCTGTGACTGTTTCGTCAACAAGCTGAAACTCTTTGACATGAATGTAAACATTATTATATTATCTCTGACATGTTTGTAAATGTTATACGTCACCGAATTTGACACCTAGGAAGGGCAGGGTATGTTGTATGTTTAACCTCTTCGATTAATTGTCACCATTTCTCTAGTTGCCAAAAGCTAGTTACACTGTTCATCACTCCACAAAACTTTTATGCCTACAGCGAAGAAATGTACGTGTCACCGTACAGCAGTAGCAAATATTGTACTACAATTTTGTGAAACAGTTAGCAGAAATATGTTGAAATATATGGGTGTATGGATTAGTTCTTTACAAAGGATATGAATTAACTTAGCACCAAATGAATTTTTAGAAACGCTGTCCTTTGATGTTTTACAATTCTTACGTAAGGTAGCCTGAATTTGGCCAATAGTTTGTAGGAGTAAAATGCTGTTTACGCTCCATGTGGTAGCAAGAATCATTTGCTACTGGACGACTCTATTTATGCTACAGCATATACACAAAGTGCCTTGCTAATACTTGTCATTGTAGATAACGAGCTGACAAGGCGTACATTTTAATTTACTCGTTGTTGAGTGTGTTACCATATTTTGCTTGACATTTTGTTTATAATCCTTTTTTCTTAGGTGCGTAGGAGAGAGCAAGGGCACTATGCTACAACAAAACCATTGGACTGTATTTGTGTTTAGTATGTTTACTGTAGGTTTGTTATGTTAGTATGTTATCTGCTGTGCTGTTGTACAACTGAAAATTTTCTTAGAAATTGAACAATTAACTGATTTTGATGCTATTACTCTTACATGATGTGTATCATTCCATTCTTTTTCTTTGTATCTTGTAAAGAGCGTAGTAGTTCACATATACATAATTACTGAAATTTATTGAGGTTAGTGTTGCTCAGTGGAAAAGTGCCAGACAATAAATACAAAGGTAATTTGTTAAATCCCCAATCAATTACTTATCACTTCTTTCACCTCTGTAAATGCTTGAAAAATCCTAGTTTCGGCGTGCTTTGCCACTCAGAATGGCCACGTTGTCTACGGCATCATTCTACGGACTGGATGGCTGCTCTCATTGGATGTTCGAGTCCTTCCTTGGGGATGGGGGTGTGTCTTATGCTTAGTGTAAGTTAGAGTAGTTTTTAACTCTAAGGACTGATGACTGTAGCAGTGTGGTCCTGTAGGTTTACAAATATTTGAACATTTCACCATGGCTCAGAAGCCACGTTAAACTAAAGGTCCTTCTTTAAATTGCTGGTTAAGTCAGTTGAAAGGCCAGAGGAAGGCAATGTTACACTTCTTCCAACAAGACCATGCCTAGTAAAGCATTGTGGTGTTCAACCAGCACTTTGGTGTTCAAACCAATCTTGTGATTGAAAACTGCTTTACCACAGTTATCTTCGTAGTCCATATAAAAATAGATGCTGATATGTAATGGATTATTTGACTTTCATTCCATACGACTCATCAGCATGAAAGTGGGGACAAACTTGTATTTTTTTCATGAAGCAATCTATAATCTATGTGTGTGTAACACTTATCCATATTTTTTCTTAAACCACTGGATCAATTTCAACAACCTCTGTTACATATATTACTTACTGCATGGAAAGAATGGATAAACTCTAGCCTCCAATACCGCCTTGCCCATGACGTCACATATGACATCGTACACATTCGGGTGCTACAAGCCCTCACACACTAAAACACTTGTTTAACCTATACCTAACCTGACTTTCAGTTAAAATGATCATTGTTTCATACAGGTCATAAAATAACTAAAACATGGTTGACTGTAGAGGTATATACAAATTTTGTAGTGTTGCCAACATTTGCAGCACATGGTCAACAGACTCTGCAGTTTAGCTGATATGTGTCATAGATATTGAGCTGCGTGAAAAAAAAACTGCATACATGCGAGATATGCTGAATGTATGTGAAGTGTAAAACGCATAAATGAGTGAACACATCCAGATAAAACGGCTTCCTAAACTCCTGTAGAGATTTCAATTAAATATGGCACACACATTATTTTGGAAAGAAATACTGTGAGAGTAAAAACCGCCGCCAACCTCATAATAGGAATGGGGTTATATACAGAATGGGAGGATTGAAAGAGGTGAACAGAAAGAGGTGGTGGAGGGGGTTGTCGCAGGGAGGGAAACGTATGAGACTGAGATAGGGAAAGCCTTTTTTTTTTTTTTTGGTGGGGGGGGGGGATGACTGAAATACATAAAGGAGATTAAATAATTGGAGGTGGGGTGAGGGGGAGGGGAGGTTCTAAACACTCCCCCTTTATCCCAGATCCATATTAATGAAGGGCTTTCATTTAAGTTACTTACAGTGTACCCTACGTTTTGATTGTAAATGTTTAAATATGCTAGTTGGACAGTTGAGCATGACGACAAATGCCAATCTGAATATGAGTGGGACTGAATAGCATCCTTATCACAGAATTACCACTGAATATATTGCCGCGAGAGACCCCGAACACCAACTGCCGGCGTGGCGCAGGGGATAGTGTCATGGACTGCGGAGCAGAAGTTCGCCGGTTCAATCCCGCCCACCGGCAAACTTTTATTTCTTTGTAATTGACAAGTCCAGAAGGTTCTACATCTTTCTTATGTTCACTTGTAAATTCTACTTGTTTCTTATGTTAACTGTTCTTCTAATTTCTGGTAAATTCTGTCTGTGTATAAGTAGCAGAGCACTCTGCCTGAGAGGCAGTCAGTGCTGCGTGTATGTTGAGTTCGTACTAAACGTGCTTTCAGTATAAGTGCTGTGTTTAGTTGCCTTCGAAGTCAAGCCTGCTTCCATTGCAACGTGACATTGTTTGGTGGAGGCACCGGGTATACTGTGCAACAGCTGCATCACCGAGGCTACGATTAGGCAACGTAAAAGCCGTCGCTTATACGGACTGGAACCAGAATACAAGGGATACACCGAGTACGTCCTTCCAAGAGTCCGTATCATCAGACGAACTATGGAAACAAAACCAGCAGTAAGCCAGCTACACATCAGGCACACGTCGGTGTTCTCTGGAGACGCTGGACAGGATCCAAACAAATGGCTAAAAGGGTTCGACCGAGTCGCCAAGTACAACAGGTGGGATCATACGATGTGCTTGGCCAACATTTACTTCTATCTGGATGGAACGGCCCAGCAATGGTTCGAGAACAACGAAGACAAATTGAATGACTGGGAGACATTCCAGGAGGAACTTAAGAAGACGTTTGGAGACCGCCAGCGACAAATCCACTTGGCAGTAGAACAACTGAAGAACCGGGCCCATCGACATGGAGAGCCGACACAATCGTACATACAGAGTGTTTTGGCCCTGTGTAACGTAATCAATCCGAACATGACTGAAGCGGAGAAAATCACGCACCTGATGAAGGGAATTGCAGAAGATATGTACCAAGCTCTTCTGATAAAAGACGTCGCTACGACAGAAGAGTTCATCAAGTGGTGCCAGCACATTGAAGAGATGCAACAAAGGAGGGTTGGACGCAAGAAGTATGACAGACTCCCAAATGTAGTCCCTATGGCCGTTGTGGAAGACCAGCAGGACTTGACTTCTCTCATACGACAAATCGTTGAGAAGAATTACAACAGTGCATGGCAGCCGGGACTAGTAGACCGAGCGAGCATCAGATTATGGCCATGGATGTGAGCCATTTAAGTCACGAGGTAGCCGACGCCGCTGAGGACGAGGTATTTCAAACATTAGCTCCTGTCTGTCCCGTCAGTCGCACCCGACGTGAAGAATGGCGTCGCCCTGCTATGACTTACGCTGCAGCCGCCAAACGGCAGCCCATGAACCGACCGACGCGACCACAGCCAACTCCCCCGGTAACTATGATGCCCCGCAGAAGAACAGACGTCTGGAGGACAGAAGACAACACACCACTGTGTTTCCACTGTGGACGCCCTGGACACATAGTACGCTACTGCAGAGAGAGGAGGCGAATATTCGATGATTATTTTGCCACAAGACGTCAGCCGTCAGAGCAGTTCTATCCAAGGCAGTCACCTGCTGATGAGTTCAGTCGACCTATGGGAAGAAGCCCATCGCCGTACCCTAGACGAGGTCGCTCACCGACGCACCGCAGCTGTTCACCGTCGCCGTACAGAGGTACCAGCCGCTCCCATAGCCGCCGCGCCCAGGAAAACTAAGCGAGGCGGCCATCTACGGAGGTGAGGCCGCCGCAGATGAAAATCCTCCATGGACGACAGTCGCCAAGATGTCGGGAAATCTCATCAACGTCATAATCGACGGCCAACCTGTCCGGGCACTTGTTGATTCAGGAGCGTCTTTTTTTGTGTTGTCGGATAATTACCGCCGCACACTAAAGAAGAAAATGTTCTGTGATACGGGGGCAACTATGCTGAAGGTCGCGAATGGAAAGTACGTCCATCCAGCAGGAACTTGTGTCACAAGAATAACCATCAACAACAGGACACAGCCGTTTGAATTAGTCGTGTTAACAGAATGTAGTCACAGTGTCATCCTCGGATGGGACTTCCTTCAGGCATCCCAAGCTATCATTGACTGTGGAAGATCTGAGCTGCAAATTGAAGAAGTTGCTCCGCCGGATACACGTAATACAGAATTTTCTGGGAAGTTACTTGTCGTTGACAATGTAACGATACCGCCGTTGACAATGAGAAGAGTCGCAGTCACAAACACAGATGACTGGTTAAACTGTGAAGTTCTTGTTGATAGTAAAAAGTTTATGGGGCTCACAAAAGAAATTTACATACCAGCAGCTATCATAAGCATTACCGGTGGTCAAGGAGAGATTTGGATCACAAATTGTCGCGAGCAGTCACAACTTATCCCCAAGGGAATGTGTATCGCGAATTTGCAAGTGAACATAAGAAACATGTAGAACATTCTGGAATTGTTAATTACAAAGAAACAAATTTTTGCCAGTGGGCGGGATTGAACTGGCGACCTTCAGCACCGCAGTCGGTGACACTATCCCCTGCACCACGCCGGCAGTCGGTGTTCGTGGTCTCTCGCGGCATTGCTCCCTCTCCTGGAGAGATGAAGAACCTTCTGGAATCGTTAATTACAACGAAATAAATTTTTGCCGGTGGGCGGGATGAACCGGCGACCTTCAGCACCACAGTCCGTGACGCTATCTCCTGTGCCACGTCGGCAGTCGGAGTTCGTGCCCTCTCGCGGCAATATTACATTTGGTTAAACCTTGCCTAATGCTAGCTGAAACACTCAACAAAGTCAGGATGGAAGGATTGGTTGTCGGAGATATGGGGGCCAAATGGCCAAAGTCATCAGTCTGCAAGTGGGGGTGGGAAGGATTGCAATGTGGGGGAATGGAGTGTAAAGGAAAGACAGTCCAGGGAGGAAAGAAGGGAGAAAGACTACATTAGCTTGGGTCCCTTGCTCACTAAGCACTTACTCACTAAGGAACTGTGAACCTCCAGGGTGGGGGGGGGGGGGGGAGGGAGAGAACAACCTAAGATTCCTCCAATTTATCCAGGTTCCATGTCGATACTTTCTACCTCTTTGCAGATTCTAAAGTTTTAATATACTGTTCATTGCAATAAGTTATGATCAGAGGCTATCTCTGCCCTTGGATGTGTGTAGCAGTTTAAAAGCTGGTTTCGAAATCTGTGTCTTAACATTATAAGGTCAATTTGGTACCTTCTGATGTCTTCTGGTCTCCTCCAGATATATAGCTTCCTTTCCTAATGCCTAAACCAAGTGTTTGTGATGATTAAATTGTGCTCTGCGCAAAATTCTTCCAGGGGACATCTTCTATCATATCTTTCCCCAGCCCACACTGACCTGCTGTTTGTCATTTTCCTCCTTTTCTGTTGAGTACCATTTCGCCATGACAATCATGTTTTCCTCTCCATTAATTGTGTAAATAACTTCTTTTATCTCCTCATACATTTTTCAATCTCATCATCATTCGTAGAGCTAGTTGAAATATAAACTTGTACTACTGTGGTCGGTGTTGACTTTGCTACAATAATGCATTCACTAAGCTATTCATAGTAACTTACTCACATTCCTATTTTGTTATTCTTTATCTGACCTACTCCTGCATTACCCCCAAATGAGTTTGTATTTGTAGCCCTGTACTCACCTAACCAGAAATCCTGTTCATCTTGCCACCAAACTTCACTAATCCTCACCACATCTAACTTCAACCCATCTTTTTCTCTTTTCAAATTTTTTAACTTACGTATACGATTCAGGGTTACAACTATCCATGCTCTGATCCGCAGAATGCCCATTTTATTTGTCTTGATGACATCCTCCTGAGTAGTCTCTAACCCAGAGAACCAAATGGGAGACACTTTTACCTCTAGAACATTTACCCAAGAAGACGCCGACATCATGTATTCATACAGTAAAGATGCATGTACTCAGATAAAATAATGCTTGTAGTTTCCCCCTTGCTTTCAGCTGTCCACTGTAGTTGTATGAGAAAGCCACATTAGCTGATATTACAAGACCAGTTCAGTCAATCATCCAGACTGTTGCCACTGCAACTACTGAAAACACTGCTGCCCTCTTTAGGAACTACAGTTTGTCTGGTCTCTCCACAGATACTCCTCCACTGTGGTCGCATGTACATTACAGTGTCTGTACCATTGAGGGATGCAAGCCACCGCTCCTCAACAATTTCACCACATTCATAACTCTTAATAATCTCCCACTTATGAATAAAACTTGAAGTTATATGCTTATCCAGCACAAGAAATAAAAAAAAAGTTTGTTGAAATTTTTAAAATTTATTTATCAGTTACACTATTCACACTTTTGCACATCTTCAGATTACTGTGTCTTAAACTTTGGAAGCTGTATTGGTCATTATGACATACATCAATTTCATTAAAGTACCTTACAATGTGAGAGCTTCATTGCTCATGATTAAAATCATTTAAAATTATGGCATTTAAGTGCTAATTGCATATGTTAGTATCATAAAAAAAAAGACTGCAGCATGATGGAGTACAGTGCAAGGTAAGGATGTGACTACAGACATGTTGTACATAAACATCAGTCTGAAATTGATTTGTTTAGCATGTGCACTTTACTTGCCACCAGGCAAAACTTTTCAACACAAAAAGTAAAACAGAACAATTAATATAAGCAAAATTCAAATTCATGAATAACATGAAAGGAGCACTCTCAATAATACATTTTATACTGGTGTGAGGCATGGGTTAGATGGGAGGTGGTGTTTGTCGCAACAAGTGTGTGCCTTTTTGCATCTGGAGAAGCACAACTTCAAAATAAGATTTGTGAAATATTACAAAACTACATGGTGATGCTCTGTTAAGTGTTTATGCAAACTTTTATCATGCCTGGCTGTGATATTTTTCTCTCTCTATGAACAATCAAATGCAGCACTGAGGAACATTGCCACTTGTTGTGAACTACCAATTGGGTACACCTTACATGGTAAGCGACCTCATTCTCATAGCGCTCACACCACTTGGTCCCACAGTTGCTGTGGTGACTGCTGCGAAGAGTTTCTGGTCTGTGACAAACAATACATGGTGTTTGTATCAACATCAATAAGGAAGTGCAGTATGTTGAGAAATCCATTCCCACATAAAACTCAAAAGATAACAAGATTTTTATAGGAAGATTGATGATCTGTGAATGGTCACGTGCGGGTGTGTAATAATGTCCCAAGGCAGATAGCAATTTTGTATCTCCACAGACAGCTTATAAGCTATTTAACACCCATTTCAATATATGTGTGACTAGTTTAACGCCCACTGCTTCACGTGCATAGGCTGGTTGGTCTGCACCAGTTGTTTTTCCCTCTTAATATAAATTTTCATAGATATTGCTTAGTACTATCGTAATGAAATGTTGTGATACTACTTGTAGCTGCGGCAGAATGGCCATGTGTATTGAAATTCCAAAAATACCGAAACAAGTATTTTTTAAATTCTAACCAAGAATACAAATATCAATTTTTGCAGCTCTAGCTTCAAAATTGTCTTAATAGCAACATGTTTTCAAAAATAATTTTTCATACCCTATTTTATCCTCTGACTTGTTGAATTTCCAAAAATACTGCAAATCATGTTTTTTATTTAAATCCTGACCAAGATTCCAAATCCAAAGTTTGTAGTTATAGCTTAAAATTTGAGTTAACAGCAACATATTTTTGAAAATCGATTTTTTGCATCCCCTATTTTACCCCCTTATTGGTTATGTATAAAAAAAAAAATGCCGAAACATGTGTCTTTTAAATTCGAACCCTGAATTAAAATCCGAAATTTTTAGTTCTAGCTTCAAAATTGCCTAAATAGCAATGTGTTTTAAAAAAATGTTTCATCCCATATTTCACCCCCATATGGACGGAATATAAAAAAATACTTCTTAAATGACACCTACAGAGTAAGATCAACACCATCTACAAATTTCAAGTTTCTATCTTCAGTGGTTTGGGCTGGGGGATGATGACTCAGTGAATCAGACAGTCAGTCAGGACATTGCCTTTTATGTATAGAGATAAGTATGACTCCAGTGCCAAAGGCTAATATTTGGCATAGTTACCCATAAGAATTCACCCAAAGTTATATAAGTTAGTTCCTCCCTTTTCATATTCATGACTGTGAAATTACCTGCTTCCATCTAGGACCTTCTGAATGCTTCTTGTCTGGGTGGACAACTACTTATGGAGTTTTGCAGAGGCATAATTTCTCTACAGTTTTTCCCAAGGAAATTTGTTGAGTACATTTGTAGATAAGTGTTTTCAAACAGGATAATGACAGACCATAGTTTTACAGTTTTATTGTAGTATAGATCAAGAGTAGCCTGTGCATTGCACAGCTGCTGTTAGTCTCCACCAATGTTATAGGATGACTGAGAATGTTGCTTGGAGCCCACTACTTGTTCTCAGATGTGAGGAATGAATATGAAGCAGTTACTGCAGGTGTCCATCATAGTGACCCTCCCTTATGCTATATGCAGTGGATCAGGACCTTGATAACAAGCATGCTTACATTTTGTACCACTGCTGCATTTAAGTGCCTATCAAATCTGAACAATACACAATTTGACCAACCAGCCTGATGGAAATACACAATGAAACCCCATTTCAAATGTATTTGGTTGTTGAAAATGTGGTGTCACATACGTATGCAGCATCTCCGTATCATTCCTCTCTAATCATTGAAATATTTGCCAATACTGTATCTGATTTACTTTTTTGTCTGGAAATTTAAGATACTTAGATACTTAATTGTGTTGTGTTTGACCTGCTCCCTTTGAGGCTGTATCCCTGTTTGTACTTTTCCAGGACCCTTTGGCCTAAAAAAATACTAAAATAAAAAATAAAACCTGACTATTCCACTGCACACAGTTCCCTATAAAGCTTACAGCAGCCTCTTCATTTCATTCTTTTTAGCATTTTGGAAAGTTGCAGAGGACTCACAACTACTTATATGACTTTATTTACAAGAAGAATGGAACAAGATTAACCAGATGGCAGTTACAGTTGATGGCAAGTGCTCAGTCAAACCCGTAATTTATCTTAATGCAATCACAGGATTGCTTCTACGAAACTGGTAACAGTCAATGTAGCTGAGTATTATGGGCCAGCCCTGCCTCTCGGCAAGACAACTAATGACAGACTCAGAGACATTTGTAGAATTCAGACGCCACACTGAGGTTCACTAAAGGAGCACCTAAACACACATGTTACAAATTAAAGTTACCTATGCTACAAGCAGAAATTAAAGAAGGCATCAAAAGGTAGCCACCGAAGTATCAATCACGCAAGCAAATATGAACACACTTTACATAATAAGTGGTGCCTCCAGGAAAATGAATCTCTACACTCTGCCAAATATGTTTACACTCTGAAAGAACAGTTAAAATAATCTAAATACTCTTCTCACAATCCAGACAGTATTGGCAACACACAATTACCTAAAATAAAATGGAAAACAGTAAAAACCAAACCATCATCAAAAAAGTCCAGTGAACTGCGAACAATAGTGCAAGCTGTCAGGTAATGCACACTTTGCTTAGTGAGAAAAGGTTAAAACCAAATAGCAGACTGCACACTCAATGTATGGAAGGCACTTTGAGACCATACAAGTAAAGTTTTTGGAAATCCATTGACACACTGCACTATCCACACTGGTGCTAAGACAACACTGATGAACACCGAGTCCTAGCAGTAACAGTCCTGTCGTGCTGCAGCTTCACGGTTGTGTTTGAGGAAATTGCATTATTACCCCTACTGAAACTAGCACTTTCTTTACATGGTGGGCTGTGCTGAATGGCCATGTGGTGTAAGGCAACATCCTACAGACACTGCCAGACGTTTGAGTTCTCAATGAGGCAAGGCTGCGTGTTTTTCCATAGTGTAAGTTAAAGTAATTTGTTAGCCTAGAGACTGATGGCCACTGCCGTGTGGTCCAGTAGCTTTACAAACATTTGAGCTATGTTTAGGGTTGTGCGTAATTTTAGCACCAAAGCATGGGGCAGGTTGGACAAACACCTAACCAGCATGGCACAAATAAAAGCATTATTGAAAATTAAACTGAGTCATAGTAGTTCCATGAAAACATTGTTTTGAATATAGTTAAGAAAGGAATTTAATAAAAGGTTATCTGGATTAGTATTTCTGTAATGTAGCCAAATATATTTGTAGTGTAAATTCCCTTGAAAATGAAGAAATTGTGGTAATGAAGATCCATAATTTATGCAATAAGAGCCATAATAGTAAAGTGATTTTCATGCAACTAAACTACATCATCTAAGATATGAGAGAGAGAGAGTGAGGAAGAAGATATCCCACAAGATTCAGTCATTGTTCTGACCCACATACATGCATTATCAGGAACTGCAATATTTACCAACTTTTTAAGTAGGCTTCCAAAAAATACAAACTTTACCATATTCATACAGTCAAGATGGAGCCAGAACGTGCTTTTAATTGGTTCACATCAAAAAGCTTGCATTTTAATCTTGTAATCCAATTTTATATAATTATAAACAATAAAAACTGATTACAGATCCAGAAGATGATATTGTCAGTCAAGTAAAGGACAAAAAACCATAATGGTCATTGAACAATGAATTAAAAATGATCAGTACTTTGATAATGATCTGTTACCAAACACAATAAATTAATTATTGCTGTTGCAAGTGAATGGGCATCTGGGTCTTATTGTCAAAGTATCCAGACAAAAATGTTAATGTGACAAAATTCCTTGTAAAGCATATGTTTATTCAGGTTTTTAATGAGGGTGGTTTTTTTTTTCCAGTCTCGACTGGTACTAGACATTGTAAACATACAACATGGACATATGAAAATTTGTGCTGGAACCAGGAGTCAAACCCAGCACAAAAAGGCACAAATTTTCATATGTCTATGTTGTATGTCGAGACTGAAAAACCCCATTTGAAATCTGTAAATACGATGACTACAGCATTACATAAAGATGGCTATACTTTTGTACATGTATGAAAGAACAGTCACCACAATTCTTGACAAATTTTATTTATTACATGTATTTTTTTTTAAACGGGGGGGAAAGTGCTGTGTGTATAGAAGCATCTGAAAATGGGACTAGCAGTCTCAGAATTGATCATGTAGGCTAGTTTAAAAAGTTGCAAATTCATCCTTGCAGCCAGAGAATTTTGACTTTATAACTGTAACTATTTAATTGATAATAAACAGAGGATTAAGGAGAAATGCCAATGATTCTGCTTGTGAAAATAAACCAAACAAGATTTTGAACATGTTTCCAATATTTAAATTTTACAGAACTGGAGCAGCTTGAAGACTACAACATCCATGAATGATTATGAAGACAAGTATAATATTATTTACTGAAATGAATTGATGTGACAGAATGATGGTTGGATAGATGAATGATTCATCCTACAAGAGATGTTCAGAAAGTCCGCCTCCCCGCCTGCCCTTGCACTCTCAATGCACTTATAAGGAGTTGATGGGTGTTTTGTGCTCCACATCGAACATCATTCCAATGGGCTTGAAGGAGAGCAACTGCATTCTTTACATGTAACCACCCCCATAGTGTCCATATCCTCTTTTAACCACTCCATTGAAAAGAAGTCAAATGGGGCTACATTGGGTGGCCTAGCAGGCCAGTTAAAGGATCTACCATGGCCAATCCTCCATTGAGGAAATGTATTGTTAGATACAGAAATACAAGTTTAGTACAGTGAATTGGTGGTCCATCATGTTGAATTTACATCTGCTGCCTATGATCTAATGCCATACATGAATATTGCAACATTTGTCAAAAGTCCAAGCCAGTCTTCTATCAGGAAATGTGTGTACGTTGATATTGGAATCTTGTTTCACTAGTGTTTATGGGTTCTCCATCATCTGTGTATGAGAACTGTTGGTATTTATGATACCATTGTGTGTACATGTAGCCTCATCTGTAAATAAAAAGTATTGGACAGTGTCTTTGTGTGCAGTCAACCATTTACTAAATTGTTGTTAATTTGACTCCATAATGAAGATTGTGCCAGCCCACCACAATATTGCAATAAAAACAAGAAATTTCCACATTGATGGTGTGATATATAAAATAGAAAACAAATGACTTACCCAAAGGACAGGCTCGTCGACAGACACAAATAAAATCACACACATACAAGCTTTCACAACCGTTGGTCACTTCTTCGGAAAAGAGGAAGAAAGGAGAGGAGAAAGGGAAGGATATGGGTTTTAAGGAAGTGCAAAAGGAGTCATTCCAATCCCAGGAGTGGAAGGACTTACCTTAGGGGATAAAAAGGAAGGTAAACAAACACACACACGCGCGCGCACACACACACACACACACACACACACACACACACACACACACATACACACATACATACATATCCAAACTCAAAAAGGTGAAACGAAATATATTGGGTTTTATCGAAGTTTAATGAGAGTCAATTTGTAGAGAACCACTTAATAATTTTCTAAAAGACATCATTTACAATTTCATCAGTTAATTTGTGTTTGTCAGGTGTGATAGCTATATTTGTATCATCAGCAAAAAGAACATCTTTGTGACTATAGAACGACAAGTCATTAATATATATTAAGAACAGCAAAGGACCCAAGACCGAACCTTGTGGGACCTCATTTTTATATCTCCCCAGTTAGAGGAATTAATTGTTTCTTCTGTATCTGGATCCAATTGCACACAGCTTTCCATGAGAAACATTTGTCACCATAGATAGGAGTTCATAAAAAATTTGTAATTGGCACATATCTAATTAATGAAAATATCTGATACGAATATTATAGAGGAAAAATTCCTAGCAGGAAAAATAAATATAAAAAGTAGATGAAGTTTACTTACCAGGTGAAGGAGCACAGGTAGTGATAGTAACATAAATAAAACACACATACACACACACTATAACTACCTGTGCTCCTTCGCCTGGTAAGTAAACTTCATCTACTTTTTATATATATAATGAAAATATCTAATTTATGAAAAACGTTCATCTTTTGTTAATTTTTAATGTTTGTTAATACTTTTGATTTAAATCTAGATAAAACTTCCAGACTGAAAGGCCGTGATCCGTTCACAAAACTACTTCTTCCTGACATTTCGTCTCCATCTACAGGCGGCATCATCTGAGGTCATCCAGCTATTGCCAATGTGGCATATAGGGCGCCAACAATAATCATGTGATACTATGTAGTTATCTGTGGTTGTCATTGTCATTCCCAATTACTTTTAAGTGATTGTCGTTTTGTTGGCGTATAGTCGACATCCATATTTTGTCTAACTTTAAACATTCTTCTTTTCTATTAAAATTGTTCTGGCATTTTTGAATCTCAATGGCTTCCCTATAAATGTGTGCATGATAATGTGATGTTTTTGCTAATATGCTCATCTCATTAAATTTTATTTCATGATTCCCATTGTGAAAAACAAGTTCTGCTATAGCAGATTTTTCGGTGTGACCCAGATGTCAGTTCCTTTGTGTACTCTTAAATGGGTGTTGACACTTCCTTTCATTATACCAATATATACTTGACTACAACTGCATGTAATTTTATATATCCCAGGTGTTGCTAGAGGGTGACATTCTCTTTTACCAATATTAAACATTCTTTGTGGATCTGAAGATTGTTTCTACCTTGGCCAGAACTTTTGCCAATTCAGTCTGTAATTATGGAGATGAAAGGGAGGAAAACTTTACAGATGGTTGCTGATGTTGATCAGTACTTATGGATTCTTGCCTTTTCTGATGGAGTGCTCAATCAATCTCCTTGTTGGCATATCCAATCTTCTTGAAGGCTGACCACAATTATTTTAATTCCTCCTGCAAATAAGCTGGCTCACAGATCTTGTTGGCTCTGTCCACCAAGGTTTTCATGACACCTGTTTTTTTTTTATCTTGGATGGTGGTTTGACTCCTTGTGGAGGTATCTATCAGTGTGTGTCCTTTCTGTACACCATGTGGCCCGGAGTCCCATAGACAAATTTCATAACTGAAACATCTAGAAAGTGAAGTTAACCATTCCTCTCTTTCTCTTTGATGAATTGTACCTTAGGATTAATGTCATTTAGATGCACCAAGAAGCCATCAAGCTCTTCTTCACCATGAGTCCATACTACAAAGGTGTCATCCACATAGTGGTACCACTTAACTGGTTTCAATCTGGCTGTCTGCAGTGCTCACTGTTCGAGGAACTCCATAAATAAATTAGCAACAGCTGGACTGAGAGTGCTGCCCATAGCCACCCCATCAATTGGCTCGTAAAACTCGTTGTAGTGGAAGAATGTTGCAGTCGGGCAGTGTCTAAATAAGGCCACTATGTCAGATGGAAACATATCTGCTATTTATGAAATAGCTTCATTTACAGGAACCATAGTAAACAAGGACTCTACATCAAAACTCACAAGAAAAGCACCAGGGCTGGTGTTAATGCACAGAGTTCTTTATGTAGCTGTCAGTTTTACGAATATACTGCTCCAGCATAGAGGCAAGGCACCTAGCCACCTCATGGGTAGAAGATCCTATAGCTCTCACAATCGTTCTTAAAGGAATCGAAGGTTTATGTACCTTCAGTAGGCCATATAATCTTGTTGCATAAGCTTCTGTTGTGCAGAGTTGCTTTTTATCTTCCGTGGGGAGAGAGAATTGTTTTACCAGGTGATTGGTAGTTCTCAAAATATTTGTTGAAGGATCCTTCTGTAGTTTTTTTTAAAGTAATGAGATCCAAAACATCAGTAAACTTTTTGTGGTAATCCTTGCACTTCATCAAGATGGTAGCATTTAAGTCCTTGTGTAGATTATTTTTGTTCCTAGTATTGTATGTATGAACTGAGCTGTTTGTTGGGAAAAGGTATATATTATTTAAGACACATTACATCAAGGAATAAATATATACTGAGAGGCAATAGTTAGTATATACAGTTCTTTGAAGTAGGTTCTACAGATGTCTGTGAATTTATTCCACAAATTATACATATTAGACCCTATTCAACTCTGAAAACTTTTGTCTGACTTTACTCCAAAATATTATAACATATGACAGTATCAAATGAAAGTAAGCAAAGTATGCAAGCTTTTTTTATTTTTGTGTCTCCTACATCTGATAACACTCTTACATCAAATACATATTTGTTAAGTCGTTTCTGCAGTTCTGTGGTGTACTCCTCCAAACTGAATTTATTATCAAGCTGTAATTCCAGGAATTTAATACTTTCAACCTCTTTTATCTGCTCTTCTTCATACTTTATGCATATGCTGGATGGAAACCTCTTACATGTTCTGAACTGCATGTAGTGAATCTTTTCAAGGTTTAATGTCAGTGAGTAGGCTTTAAATCATTTATTAATGTTCATGAAAATGTCATTAACAGACCTTTCTAGAACTATGCTTGACTTGTTATTTATTGCAATAATTGTATCATCTGCAAACAAAACGAACTCTGCTTCTGGCAGTGTAACTGATTAGAGGTCATTAATTTACACAAGAAAAATCAATGGCCCTAAGATAGATCCTTGTGAGACACCACAAGTAATTTCTTTTCCCAATCCAATGATGACTGATGGCTTAATTCACTAGTCCCTTGCACTGACACCATTCGTTTCCTGAGGTATGACTTGAACCATTTTGCAGCAATGCCCGTAACACCATAGAATTCTAATTTACTTAAAGGATGTTGCAGACAGGCCCATATAAAAGAAAATCACACTCAAACAGCTTAAAGTTTTGGCCACAACCTTCATTAGCAAAAAAGAGCCACAGCAACCAGAACAGCAGTGATGTGTTGTGCCTCTTTTCTGATGAAGACTGTGGTGGAAATTTAAGTTATGTGAGTGTGATTGTCTTTTATATGAGATGGAAGTGGCTCATCGATCTGAACCATGAAGTGTGATCGAGGGGAGGGGGTCATCTCCTAATTTGCTAGAGTAAACAAAAGTGTTTTCTTAATTTTCTATAATGACAAATACAATTTTGGAGATTGTTAAGTCTGAATGCTTAGTCTCTCTCTCTCTCTTTTCTTTTTTGAGAAGATTAAGAGGAAATAGGTGCAGTTATGAGGTAGGTTTCAGCCCCAAAGTCCCTCCCCATGGATCTGCCTATATATATGTATAATTACCTCCACATATCCTGCATATTGGGTATTTAAATTGTAAGTGTGCTTATGTGTTTTTTAATTCTTTTTTTAATCTTTTGTTCGCGGTATTAATTATTTCCCCTTACATATGATTGTTTCTCTTTCAGATGCTGTTGTTTAGATTGTCCCTGTAAACTACAAATATCTTCTGAAGAGTGATCCAAAAATATTACTTTGGAAAGATCAAGAATATGTTGAAGTGGGAACACTGTTACTTGAGAAGGAATGGGGTTCTGGCTAGTCTCATTGTCATTATTACAAAGTTGAGCAGCATGGTGTGGACATTGTAGGGTCATGTAGTGACTTTTAGTACTTAAAATAATTTCCTGACTAGTCACATTGAATGAAGAAGCCTGGAGTATAGGATTGGTTTTAATGATGTACTTTATTAAAATAATATTTTTTGTTTCACCAAAGAGCTGTTACTTGCCATATTTACCAAAGAAGTCAGTTATTGGGCTAGTTAATTCTGTACATTATTTGTTCTTTCAATTAAATTTTATTTATACAAAGTTACATCAGACATTTAATTCTCAGGAGAAATTCACTAGCAATCCATCTTTTGGAGAAAGTATATTGATTTCAGTGGATTGTGAAGAGAAACACATAAGTTAATACTGGATTCATATCTCATTGCCTCACGTCTCATGAGTGACCCCATGTAACACAAAAGATTCTGATACATACAAGCTAATTACCAATGCAACTAAAGTTCTATCTGGCTTGTTGTCTTACTAATATGTGTATTATTGAGATGCAAAGTGTAAAGTTTTAAAGTGGATATTGGGTAGGTCAGATCAGACTAAACTTTTAATCACCATGTGCCTTCTATTTATGATATTTTCCTTGATCTACTATTGACTTAGGAATGAAGCTACCAATAAAATGAAGGAGCCAGATTTTTGAGTTTTTCACCTTGTGATACTTTTTATGGTTTAGAGAAGGGATGTAATTCTTTGCTGTTGCATGTTAATATATGTGTAGTACACCATGAAGAAAGAAAAAGAAAAATCAAAAGATAAGAAAGATGAGGACAAGAAAGTAAACAAGTGCCAGTACTGCAAAAAGAGGTTCACTGCAAGGAGTGACCTCAAAAAGCATTTAAGAGTCCACACTGGAGAGAAGCCATTTGAGTGTGCTGACTGTGGTGCTCGTTTCACACAGGGTGGGATTTTAAAAAACCATATTTTGGCCAAACATACTGCTCCTGAGACATTCGTCTGCCAGTTTTGTAAACAAGCATTTCCCATTAAAGAACGACTGAAACTGCATATGCGTACACATACTGGTGAACGACCTTATGCATGTCCGGATTGTCCACGGCGCTTTGCTCGTGGTGGGCAACTTCTGCAACACAGTCTAACCCATTCAGGTGAAAAACCATACCAATGTCAACAGTGCCCGAAACGATTCACTTCCACAGCAAACTTAAATATGCATCTGAAGAAGCATGAAGGGATTCGCGATCACATATGTGACATTTGCGGCAAGGCATTTGGTCGACGTGATAGTCTGAAGAAACATCTTGACTGCACTCATGGTGACATCCATGCTTTTCGCTGTGATATATGTGGAAAAGAATTGAAGGGCCATATTCTGCAGCACTTACGCATCCACATGAGTGAGAAGCCATTTGTTTGTAAGATCTGTGGAGTAGCATTCACACAACGATCACAGTTAAAGGTTGGTGTCCCTTGTAGAAATTGTTAATATTGGCCTTTATAAAAAATGTAATTAAGAGAATGTTTGTATTATTATGACACATACACTGAGCATTTGGCCTGCTGGACATTGTAACAGAAATCTGTCAAAGATAAGACTATTGTCTATACATTTCATATTAATTATAGTTTGCTTCATTTTTAATGTAAATGTAGAAAATTGGTTTCTAGTTTCGTGCATTGTTAGTATTATTAAACCAAAAACATATTGTTTGTGCTCAGTTAGTGCTCCTTTGATAGAATTCTTTCTAATACTATCTTATAACTAGTCTTGAGAGGAATCTCAAATAAAATTCTTTGTTTGCCAACAGTGATTAGTGTGAAACTATTTTTAGGATTCCAATAACATTGGCTGAGTAAACTTATATTGAGGATAGTTTGCAACTCTCTATATCCACATCTATACTCTGCAAGCCCCCCCCCCCCCCCCCCCCACACACACACACACTAATCCTAACAATCATACAGGCACACTTCAAGAAGAGATCCAACCGTCATCTCTGGCTGCTATGTTCCAGAAACTGGTGATATCATTGGTAGTGTCAGTCACAAAGAAACTCTTCTACTTTGTGTGCAAGATGTATGAGGCAGGGAAATACCCTCCAGGCTTCAAGGAGAATGTAATAGTTCCAATTTCAAAGAAAACAAGTGCAGAGAAGTGTGAAAATTACAGAACTATAAGTTTAATAAATCATGGTTTCAAAATACTAACATGGATTATTTACAGAAATCTTGAACAAGCCTCTTCATCTCCTCATAAGAACAGCAACCCAGCTCCATTTGAACCTACTTACTGTATTCGTCTCTTGGTCTCCCTCTATGATATTTACTCCACACACTTCCCTCTAATACTAAATTCACAATTATTCTTGATGTCTAAGACTGTGTCACCGAGCGAGGCGGCACAGTGGTAATTCACTGAACTCGCATTTGGGAGGATGACTGTTCAAATCCACCTCCGGCCATCCAGTTTTAAGTTTTCCATGATTTCCCTAAATCACGCAAGGCAAATGCTAGATAGTTCCTTTCAAAAGGTCAGGGCCGCTTTCCTTCCCTATCCTTAACTAAAACTGTGAGCATTAGCTCTGTCTCGAATGACCAAGCTGTTGATGGGATGTTAAACCGTCAGTTTCCGTACCTAATAATGTGTCCCACCAATCTATCCCTTGTTTTAGTCAAGGTATGCCAGAATTTTGTTTTTTCCCCAATTCTGTTCAGTACCTCTTCATTAGTTATGTGATCTACCTGCCTAATATTCAGTATTTGTCTGTAGCACTACATTTCAAAAGCTTCTATCCTCTTCTTATCTGGACTATTTATTGTTCATGTTTCAGCACTGTACAAGGCAACACTCCGCACAAATGCCTTCAGAAAAGATTTTCTAACACTTCAATTCATATTTAACATTTTTTTTTTTTTTTTCTGTTTCAGGAACACTTTTCTTCCCAATTCCATTCTGAATTTTATATTGTTCACACTGTGAGTACCATTGGTTATTTTACTGCCCAAATAACAAAACTCATCTACCATCTTTATGGTGTTGTTACCTAATCTAATTCCTTCAGCATTGCCTGATTTTTTTTTTTTCAGACTGTATTCCATTGCCCTTGTTTTGCTCTTGTTGCTCTTCATCTTATAACCCCCATTCAAGACACTGTCCATTCCATTCAATTGCTCTTCCATGTCCTTTGTTGTCTCTGACACAATTACATCATCATTGGCAGATCACAAAGTTTTTATTTCTTTGCCTTGAACTTTAATCCCTCCTTCAAATTTCTCCTTGCTTTCCTTTACAGCTGGCTTGTTTCAGATTGAATAATATTGGGGAAAGGCTACAACTTGTCTTACATCCTTCCCAACCAATACTTCCCTTTCATGACCTTCGACTCTAATAACTGCTATCTGCAGAATGAAACTTTCACTCTGCAGCGGAGTGTGCGCTGCTGATATGAAACTTCCTAGCAGATTAAAATTGTGTGCCAGAACCGGGACTCGAACCTGGGACCTTTGACTTTCGCGGGCAAGCGCCCTATCAACTGTGCTATCCTGACTCGACTCACGAAGCCGTCTCACAACTTTACTTCCGCTAGTACCTCGCCTCCTACTTTCCAAACTTCACAGAAGCTCTCCTGCGAACCATGCAAGACTAGCTCTCCTGGAAGAAAGGATATGGTGGAGACACAGCCACAGCCTAAGGGATCATGATTGATGGACCGTTGATTGGTATGACATATTCTGAGATATCAAGGAATCATCAGTTAGTATAGGAGGGAAGTTTATGTGGGGGAGGTTGTTGTTGTTGTGGTCTTCAGTCCTCTCCACCCTACTATCCGCTATCCTGGGCAAGCCGCTTCATCTCCATAAGAACGGCAACCTACATCCATGTGAATTTGCTTATTATATTCATCTCTGCAATTTTTACCCCACACACTTCCCTCCAATGCTAAATTCACAATTCCTTGATGTCTTAAGATTGTGTCCTACCAATCGACCCCTTCTTTTAGTCAAGGTATGCCAGAAATTCCTTCACTCCCCAATTCTGTTCAGTACCTCCTCATTAGTTACACGATCCACCCACCTAATCTTCAGCATTCTTCTGTAACACCATATTTCAAAAGCTTCTATCCTCTTCCTGTTCGCACTGTTTATTGTCCATGTTTCACTCCCATATAAGGCAACATTCCACACAAATGCCTTCAGAAAGGACTTTCTTATGCTTAAATTAATATTCGATGTTAAAAAATTTCTCTTTTTCAAAAACACTTTTCTTTCCATTGTCATACTGCATTTTATATCCTCTGTACTGTGACCACCGCATGTTATGTCACTGCCCAAGTAACAAAACTCATTTACCACCTTTATTGAAACAGGAGACCTAGAATAACTCACATATTGAAAAATGTAATATTTTTTAAAAAAGAAGTTACCTAGAACAACAGAGAAACAAGAAATCTTTCTCTCAACAGCATTTTGTAAACCATTGTGACACTGCCTAACACAAAATGTGTATTATACATGCACTTTAACCTACATCCTTGCTTTTGCATACAATGTCGTTAGCTACAGAGACATGACTTGTAGCCCATATTCACAGCTTCATTTTCAACATAAAAGAAATGAACTGAATATTGTAGAATGGATAAAACGGAAAATAATTTCATTTCTGAACAGTTCACAATCTGATGACCTGCTTAAAAAACATCATCTTGGTCCTGACATTTAGCTGAGATTATAATATAGTTTGCCAAAAGGAACAGAAAAAGAGTATGCATCCCATTGTGAGTAATTTAAGTATTTTCACTTGTTAAAGTATTTATCGTCTTTTCTTAGTCCTCACAATAGAAAATGTTAACTTTTCCAATGCTTTGGATTTTATTTTTATATTTAGTAGTTGAAGTGTTTGTCTCTTAGTCAGGTTTGCTTGTGAGCTTTGGTGTATGGTCTCTAGTTACCCATGTTCCTTTTTAAGAATCCTTGAAGTTAGTGAAAAAGTGGATTTGAAAATTATGAAGCTTTGTTGTTCTTTGAACAAACTGATGGAATGGCTTTGACAAGCCTAGTATTCTCCATAGTTACCCAATTTATTCATGGAAGATTTTTGAAGACAGTGATATTTTAAACAAACTGGTCTGGTGCAAACTTTTAGTTTGATAGGGAGCTGTGCTTATAGATTGGTGGTGTTTTTAAAAAAAAATATTACTTTTTATTTAGAGGTTGGTTGTAAGCACTACCACAGAAAAGGGAAAAATCATTTTTATTGCTTGTGCTTATTATAATGGTTAAGTTTCCATATTTCATATTGTTTGATCCTTTTATGAAGAAATTTCTTGATAACTCTAGTTTCTATGAGCGGTTATCAGAAGATTTTAAGTTATTGTTTATTCTCTTTCAAGATTGCAGTTGTTCTCATTGTCATCTCAATTGTCAAAATGTAAGGAGAAACATTATAAGTATTTATTCACACTTCATTGTTGACTTTTCCAATATACTGCAGAAGGGCCTTTTACTTCTTTTTTTATTTTTTTAGATATGCTGGTATTACATAAGAATTTTATTTTCAGCAGACATAGAGTTATTCGGAGTTGTGCTGGCTGTGAGTCTTTGATTTCTCCACTACTGTCAAGTGAGCAGTAGTGATATCATCACGGTTCATCATTAGTAGGAAATGGCATCACGTCATGTGAGTAACCAGATCAGCTCATGCCAACCGAGTATTTCAATGGACATGGGTGTGGTTTATAGTAATGATGCTCTGGTGCATCATCAGACGCTATGTTAATGGTGGAGGTCAACTTAGAAAACTCTTTAGTCACAGTTTGGTCTTTACAAGAGGATCATCACATCATCTTTTAGCATGGTATCTGTTTCATATTGTTCTTCATGTAGTTACATTTTCATGTACTTACATTTTATTCATCAGTTTTGTGCTTCATACACTATTACTGATACTGAGCTATTGGTAATTTTTCATATAATTATCCCACAATAACATCACCTGAATACTGTTTCTCACTTAGTATATTTGCATGTTAACAGCACAACTTAACATTGGGAATCAGGTCCTGCTTAGTGCTGTTTTCCTGAATACCAATGTGCACATTCACTAAATATGTTAGAACATCATTTGAGAAGGTCGTGGTGAAGGTTTAACATACATTTGTAAATGAAGTACTGTAAAAATATTTTTCAGTGACCTATTATGTTTGGCAGTTGTGTAACAAAAATATAGTTTACAGGTAGCCTCATCATAATTGTGATGTATTCATGGTAAGTAAGAAAACAAAGGTAGTATTAATTACTTTTTAATAATAGGCAAATATGTTTTAGTATTTTTGCATTGGTGTCATGGTGAAATTAGCTTTTGTATAAATAATTATTGTGGTGTATCACTTTTTGTTTGTTAACTGTTGACTTGCTCTGTATTTACAATACTTTTAATTTTTGTTTATTCACTTTTGGGAAACAAAATTATTATCTAATAGAAAATATTAGGCAGTGTGTGTTATGCAGTGATTATCCAGTGATTTTTTTCCCAGTCTCTAAACCAAATTTACAGATGGGGAAAGTATAACTTTATGGAGAATACGAGTAATAATGGTTTACATTTATTCCACACACTAGGAATTCTGCTGTAGATAGAGGCTGTGCTGTGAATAAATTGTAATTCTATTAATTACAGAGTTGAAGGGCCACCTCAATTCATACAAGATCTTACTTTTTTATTATTTTGTTTACTTTTTTATTATTTTGTTTGCTTATAATGGCCTTAATTATAGATAAGATTACCTATAAGATATAAATGTCCATTATCACTCTGCATCTTAAAAAAATCAAGGTACTTGAGCCAGGCAAAAACCTAAGATCTGCAGTACATTCATACAAAAGTTAACATAGTGCAAATCACAAATGCTCCTACATTGACAGACAAAATGACATTGTACCATTGTTAAACACACCCACTCCTATTTCATTCTCACATAGGTTGGGGAGTTGGGAGGGGAAAATGAGATAGACTACACTCCTCCTTCTCTGTGCAATCCTGATCTGAATCCCTTCCACATTTGCTGTTGGATATACTTGATAAGCCATTGATATATAGTATTTGAGCAGCACTGTCAAAATAAGTAAAAACTAACTTTCAAACAATGGAAATACCTAAAAGGATTCAACAATATTTTGGAAAGGATAGGTTGCTATTCACCACAGAGACGTCCGATGAGCCGCAGAAAGGCACACATAACAGAATAAACAAAAATGAAGCTTTTGGCTGATAAGCCTTCATCTGCCACAGAGAACACCCATACAGACACACACACTCACACTCATACAAACCCGAGCACCGTCTCCGGCTGTTGCAACCAGTGGTGGGGGTGAGGAAGTGGAATGGAGAGGAAAGAAGGAAGGGAGGAAAGGGATGCCGGTGGGGATGGAGCAACATGTCAGTGCTGTCCGACAGATAGGTAGGGACTGGAGAATGTGGTGGAAAGGGAGATGTACGTAAGCTGGAGTGTGGATAGGGAAAGGAAGGGAAGGGGAGAGGAGAGTGGTGGGGGCAGGAACTAGCAAAGGTTTAGGCCTGGGGGTTTGCGAGAGTGTAGGATATACTGTAGGGAGAGTTTCCATCTGCGCAATCCCCCAGGCCTAAATCTTTGCTAGTTCCTGCCCCCACTTTTCTCCTCTCCCCTTCCTTTGCCTACTCACACTCCAGCTTACATACATCTCTCTTTCCGCCACATACTCCAGTCCCTTCCTATCTGTCAGATAGCACTAACATATTGCTCCATTCCCACCAGCATCCCTTCCTGCTTCACTGCTTCACTCTCCATGTCACTTCCTCACCCCACCACTGTTTACTCTCGCCTCAGCTGTGCTGTCTGTTGCAGTACAGCTGCAACAGCCGGAGACGGCACTTGGGTTTGTGTGAAAGTGTGTGTGTGTGTGTGTGTGTGTGTGTGTGTGTGTGTTCTCTGTGGTAGATGAAGGCTTAACAGCCGAAAGCTTCATTTTTGTTTATTCTGTTCTCTGTGCCTTTCTGGGGTTCATTGGATGTCTCTGTAGTGAGTAGCAACCTATCCTTTCCAAAATATTGTTAAAAGCTAACTTTTTTCCAGTACTAACTGTGATGGGGCTGCCTTTTGGATAAGACAGTGAGGTATGGGAGGTGAAGCACTACAACTGAAATTAGATTCCTATAATGCAGACCTTGTAATCTGCATCTAGCAAATCTGTAAATGATCTTATTAACAGGTTATGCCAGTACCACCAGTAATTTGGTAAGTAAACAGCTCATTATTGAAATCATAGTGGGTAAAGGATTATGATGAATCTGCAAAAAGAGGGAGCGATTTATTTGCCCCTGTTTTTCCCCCCTATCTCTTGTTGCCATTTTAATGTTTTTTCCCCAAAACACTGGTGGCTTTACACAATTTCACTTCACTAAAATGCCAATTCAGTTGCAGTTGTGACAGAATCTTGAAAAATCTACTATTAATCAAATAACTGAGTGCAAGTAATGTTAGTGGCTTTTGAAAAGTTCATGTTTGATATAAAAGTGAAAAGAGTGATCCCTTCACTAGTGTAATTACAAACCCATATTAATAATCATTTCAGCAGCTATTCATGCCACTTAAAATAATAACATTATACATTTAAAAAATCTGTGGTCACTCACAAATCACAGTAGGTAACAAAGTTTTGCTGTTTAACTATATTGCAGAATATTATCCTCTTCATATCCTGTTATTTAGCAAAAATTCATTTTAATATTGTGTAACATTTGTGAGGTATGAACATTATTGATGAATATTTCACTTCCACACTATGATTGGCATCACAACTGAAAGTAAGTGGGCTATGGACAATCAGTTTTCTAGAGACTGTAAACTCATCTCAACTTTAAAGAAAAATTCAGTATGGTTGTTCTGTTTCCTTACACAGCACTATGCATGACATGACATGCAACAAATGCAAACTCATGCCAACCCCTATTTTCCTTTGTACAATAATCAAATTTCACACAATACCATACTTAATATAAATACATCACAGTAACTATATCCATTAATGAAATGACAGGCATTTCATAATGAAGCTGACAAATGTAGCTAGAAATGCATGAGGATCTTTTCTTTCTTGATTTTTTTTTTCTGAATAGTTTCTGCAAATGATGGACAAAGCTCTCAGCTCAGTAGGCAACAGTAAACTGTGCAACTTATCCTATGGAGCCAAGAAGTGGACTCTACCAGTTCTGAGAACAAGACTGCATTTCTGTGCACAGACTAAGTAATCTTGCCTGAGCTCTAGCTGTGGTTGGAGAATGTTGAGGAACTTCAGCTTATGTGTAGAGCAGCTTTGGCTGAAGTCTAAAAGAACAATTGGATAGATATGTGCCTACTAGAACAGTTAATGATGGGTGACAACCTCAGTGGTATTCATTCATTGGAAAGTAACTTTTAAAGAAACTGTGTCTGATGCTTAATAGCTGTAAAACAAAATACACATCTATAAGCAAACAGATGCTCAATGATACATGTCTGTCTGTCAAGAGGGCAATGCATGAAGACTTCAATTACTGACACAACAAAATCTTGTGAAATCCAAAGAAATTCTTGCCATCTGTAACGTCTGAGATTCACACCTAAAGTTAGTGTCCATATGTTTATCGAACTGAAACTGAGGGCTATAAAGGATACATATAATTGGTGGACTCTGTTTTCAAATGTTCCTTCTCAAAATCACCTGCAGAAGTACTGCCCCAGTTTAACTGTCATATCACTTCAATGATTGTCATATCAATGTAAATTACAACTGATAAAATTAAACAATACTCCCTGCCTCTGTGTAATAGTGTCTGACTCTATACAGCATTTGCAGCTAAGTCATTTTCCATTGCGCCTCGGTTGCACAGTGGTAGAGTGCCAGACTACAAATCCAAAGGTCGCAGGTTCAATCCCCGCCAGGTCCTAGGATTTTTATCTGTCACTTTCCACTTCTTTCACCTCTGGCAGTACTGCCCATGTGAAAAATACCGAGTAGCACCGTGGTTCGGAACCCAAGTTAAACTGTAGGTCCCCCTATAACTGGCTGGGTAAGTCAGTTCGAAGGTCGGAGGAAGGCAACGGCATACCACCTCCAAACAGGACCATGCCTAGTAAAGCACTGTGGTGTTCAAACCAATCTTTGGATTGTTGACTGCTTTACCTTTTTTAACCAAATTAATTGTATATCCAATGAAAAAGTATATGTTGCCATTGACTAGAAGCACACATCGCACCCATGTACAAGAAGGCTAGAAGAATTGATCCACAAAATCACCGTCCGCTCTCATTAATTTCCTTCTACTGTGGAATCCTGCAACATATTTTGAGCTCAAATATAGTGAGGTATGTTGAACAGCGGCCTCTTCCATATCAACCTGTATGGTTCTGAAAACATCAGTCACGCAAAACCAAACTTAAAGTTTTCTCAATGACATCCTGAAAGCCATTTATTACATAATCAAGTTAATGCAGCTTTTGTCAACTTCCAAAAACAAGGCAGTTGACTTGGATATTAATAGTAACCTCAGCATTTTGCAGATGGAGTATACTCCATACAGCTGAGGTGGCTAGGGCGCACCTGCCTTGGGTGGCCACACCGGCCTATTAGGTGCTGAGCCTTTGTATACATTACCATGGCAACCTGTCAGCATTGCCTTGATTCGATTTTCATTTGATTTTCTCAGGGAAGCCAAAACAGTCTTGGTCCAACTCG
Organism: Locusta migratoria; assembly: GCA_026315105.1. Lineage (NCBI taxonomy): Eukaryota > Metazoa > Arthropoda > Insecta > Orthoptera > Acrididae > Locusta > Locusta migratoria. The sequence goes on along the minus strand of CM048746.1, from coordinate 105,297,942 downwards.
CCACTGCCCACACCGAAACTAAGTTTATTGTGCGGTATCGCTCCCTGTATATCTAGTAAAGCCAACCAATGCCCTTGAACTGTGCAAGGAGTCCCTTTACCAGTTCTTTATTAGACACAGTTTCTTCGGGTCTGGTTGTCCCAAATGTTCTGTGCCTTTTACTCTCCAATGCAATGCATTCGAAGATTAGATGTGATGCAGTTTCATCACCGTCCTCACAGATCCTACATTTAGGGTCCTCTTCTGTTATTCCCATTGTATGAGCATTGCCTTACCGCTAGGCCACCCCAAGCCACACCACTCAGAGTTCGTCAGTGGTGCCGCGTGCTTCGTTCAACTTTGTGTTCATGTGCTCCACTAACTCTCCAAGATTCTTATGGTGTGTCTGTTCGTGTGTGAATAATGGATTCCTGTAGTTCAGAGAAGAGGCCTTTTGGAAAAGGAGCCACACTGAGATCACAAGTATGTGAATTTATTTACAGATTACGTGTTTACTTCGAAAGAGGAGGGGACAATGGTGGGCATTTGATACCAGTAAGTAGAGTGATTGACAGGTTGGCAGACACATTGAATATCTTAACAGTGACCGTAAAGAGAGTCACAAATGAAAAAGAGACTGCAAATTCAGCTGGGAGCCCTGTCATTGTAACACCTGGGAAATCGAGGAAGATATTGAGCCATGTGACTGAAATGGACAACTTTGATGAAAATCCCATCAGACAGCACATTTATGCTTACTGTAAAAGGAAGGAGTATCTGGCACTAAAAAATTGATGAAATCACTGTCAGACATTGGTTTGTTCAGAGGCAAAACAACAAGTCTCTCTATTGTTTTAAAGCAATTTGGCTTCCAGTGGAAAAGTTTTCAGGTAGAAAAATATTAATGGAATGCGGAGAGATTGTTGCATGGAGGTGTCATTTTTTGCATGAGTTACTTTCAGTCAGTCAGGAGAATGTTGAATTAATTGAAGACCTAACATTCTAAATGTGACAAGGACCAAAAATAAAGTACAGAGATATAGCAAAAATACTGTATTATTTATCGTACAAAATTAATACACACATTTTGTAGTATTATACCGTTTATTAACATCCAGTTAATACAACATAGACAGCAAGTCAAGAGAAAATTGCATACAATTGGCGGGAAGAAGAAAATTAAAAATGTGAAAACAGAAGGTTCTTACACATTGCGTTATTCAGGCTAAATGGGTTAAGTCCAACAGAGGTATCAAGCTGTAACGCTTGATGCTTGCACTTTCCCACTGTTCAATTTTACTGAATTTCCTTTTGATGTACACTATTCCAGGTGAAGTGATTTTAATTTATGCAGCAGAACTGATGTGTAGCAACAGCCTAGAAGTCAATAAAATCCTTTCCTTCCATTCTGAGTATTTGCATTGGAGAGCAGGGCGTGCTGAAGTAATTACTTCTTGTAAATCATTAGTCACACAACATTTAACTACCTTTTTGCACTTTTCTATTAAAGCAGAATTTCTATTACAAGATAGGAAACTGTGGCCTGAAACCAGTTACTTATGCACTATACAGTCAAATAGACCACAAGTAACTGCAAACATGTACGTATATATAAGTACATGGTTTTTATTTTCTCCATAGCAGTTGTCACTCCAAATCACAAGTTTCCTATTGTTACCAGTTTCACTGACAGTACGTTTAGTGCAATTAAAGACATGGAACATACTTGATGCTATGCTTTTAGCTCCTCGAGACCCTTGACCCTCATGCCATAAACACATTATTGCTTAACCATTCTCATGCCCATCAACACAAAAGTTGATTATCAAGCACATTTAGATCGAAGAAAACTGTGGAGTTAACAGAAATGCCATCTGTCGGTGACTGTAAGAACCTCTTACATTTGTCATATGACAAAGCGCTTTTAGTATAATATACTCACATTGCTGTAGCACCTTTAGAGCGAAAAAAACAATTTTGAAAAAAAAAAAAAATGGTACTTAGCACATTTAGAATGTTAGGTCTTCAATTGATGAATCATGGTTCAACATGTGTCATGCATGATTCTTCATGTGGACAGGCGACCCGAACCATGGGACTATGAGTGTGCCGACTGGTAAGGGAGGATGACTCAGCTGGTTGACAGATAATAGTATACCACATTGAGACAATATGCGAAAAGCAGAACTTCTCAAATTAGTAAAATAATATAAGCCCTAGAAGATGCAGTATGAAATCGATTCACTAGCAGAGAACCACGGCCACAAAGTTGTACATCTTCCACCGTACCACTGCCATTTCAGTGCCATCGAACTTATCAGGGCCCAAATAAAATCAGATATCACGGAGAAAAATAAAACCTTTACATTGCGAGATACAGAGAGGCTGGTAAATGAGGCTGTGACACAAATAACACCACAAAATTGGAAGAACCTCATGAATCATGTGTGGAAAGAAATTAGAAGGTCAAACATCGAAGAAGGCGTAAGAGAAGAAGCCATGGAAAATATTGCCATTTCTCTTCAGAAGGTGCGGACAGCAGCAGCAGCAAAGATAGCAAAACCTGTGTCTTGGCGAGAGATGACCAATTTGATGATGATGATCTTGGGGTTTTCGTTCTCCTGCATGAAAAATAAAGGTAACGTCTTCAGTCAATATTTTGCGTATAATATTTGTCTTTTTTGTTGTATCTTGTTAATGTTGAAAATCAATGTGTGGGCATTTGTGTAAAGGGCAAATACTATCAGCACACAAGAAAAGATCTGATCAAGGAACACATTGCTGAGTAGAATGCTGCCAACAAGAATTTTACAAAGAGTTGCATAGCATTGTTTGGCTCTGTAGCACCAGTCACCAAAAGTCCATGGGTAGGGAGGGGGAGGGGGAGGTGTAGCGCCTGGCAGCCCTCTCCCCGCCACCCCAGTCACTGGCCCACTGCATTTCTATGTCAAACATTGGCAACTGTGCTGCTAGCCATCAGAGCTTTTCTCTTGCCGTATGGAGTGTAGGTGTTCATAATGAAATACTATCTGGAAACAGTTGGAAAAATATCCAATCACATACTGATAAAATTTAAAAGTGGTACAACAGTTTCAACTTGCTTTAAGTCTACATAAATGTAAATTGTGTATTTGACAAAATGCAGAGAAGTGATATTCTGTTTTGACAAAGATAATGACTCACAACTGGAATAATTAAACTTGTGCAAATAGTCCAGGGTAATTTTTTAGGTATAGTGATAGACAGAATGATAATATAGATTCAGTTGTTTTGACAGGAAGTAGACTTCAGTTCTTTGACAGGATACTGATGAAATGTAGACAATCTCCAGAGCAGACTGCTCTGTGCGGCCAGTCTTAGAATGTTAATCAAGTGTATAAGTAAGACATATGAAATAGCACTAACAAATGATATTGAACGTACACCAAGAAGAGCAGCATGAATATTCACAGGTTTCTTAATTCATGAGAGTGTCATGGAAAAGTTGAAAAGCCTATGCCAGTATTCTCATGAAAGTGGACTTACAAAATTTTGAGGCATGCTACCATACTGTGAATAAGAGCACTTAGTACTATTATGTTTAAAAATCCCACATGTGATTCTTTAGGGGCCTATATCTTATGTTCCGTTCATCACACAGATAAGGGGTGATATGTTTTGGATAGCCCTTGGCCCAGTGTTAGTTTGTATAGTTTTCTGAAACAGAGGTCTACTGTAGCTATCATACATTATAGGGTCAAAATTTGATCATTACACACTTCATGGTTACCCTGCAAAATTGAACTAATTTGTTGGCTTTTGTACATTACGTGTGATCTCAGGTGGAACTTGTACAGCTTATAAAAAGCATCCTTTCTTATGGGTGTTTTCTGAGGAAACCATGAAAAACAAAGTTTATGTGAGTACCAAAATTACGAATTATGATATAATTTTATTCACTGCAAAGTGTCAATTTTTTACCATATGTTCTTCAGATGATATTCTTGAAGATCCTCCTACATTTCATTGATGTATTTAATTTTATTAAGCTATTTTTGCATCATGGGCCCCAAATACCTAATTATCTAACATTGTCAATGGCTGAATTTTGAACTATGTATTCTGCAGACATTTATCTAGAAACACTATTTTCAATTTTTTTTTGAAAGTGTTAATCTGTTGTCAAAATATATCTAAAAAAACCAAGAAGTTGTGTACCAAAACTGCTGATTGTGGGGATGGTCACTTCTATAATTTCTATTCATAGCAAATCATTGGAATTTTTAGAATAAAACTGTCCTCTGCAGCGGACTGTGTGCCGATATGAAACTTCTTGGAAGATTAAAATTGTCTGCTGGAACCGGGATTCAAACCTGGGACCTTTGCCTTTCGCAGTCAAGCGCTCTACCGACCGAGCTATCCCGGCACACTTCACAGTCCGTCCTCACAACTTTACCTCTGCCAGTACCTAGCCTTCTACTTGCCCGCGAAAGGCAAAGGTCCCACATATGAATCCTGGTTTTGCCATAAAATTTAAATCTGCCAGGAAGATTCATTGGAGTTTTTGTTCATGTGTTCTTAAGATGTCATTCTCTTGGATCCTTAAACTTTTTTATATCACTATCCATTAATTAAGAGGTTCAATGCCTTCTGTACTGACGAAAGCTTTGTTACCATTTTTTACCTGTGCTGAGAGATTGCTTTCCAACCACCAGAAATACTTATCATAAGATTTTAAGAGCATTATTCAGTGACAATATTTTATTTTCGTATGCAGTTTTATGTCTTGTTTGATGAAGGATTGATTTTATTTTCACTATTTGGCATTGTTACTGTGCTGCATCAAATTAAGTAAAGTATTGCAAGAGATTTTAAACAGTTTGCGTTGGTAAAAACGAATTGCATAAACTGAATGTATTGTTGATTTTAGCTCATACTTATTAGCTTATGAATTTTAGAAATGATGTAAACATTTTATTTTGAAATTGATATTACAATATTATCTCATTTTGTTCTCAAGATATTGATTGATTTCACATCCTGCAAATAAACTTGCCCGATGGGTTCACTTTTGTCCATGAGGACCTGGCAATTGTTATGAAATTCTTATCATTCCATTTAAAGAAAACTATTCATTGAATGAGAACAAAGGCAGCTCATTCCCCTCTTTTCTGCTTGGGTCTTTTTAACGGGAATTTTGTTTTGTGCTCTGACAGGAGTGTTTTTCAGCTGCTTAAGTAATGAATATTAAGATGTTCTTCAGTCCACTATATATCACTTTTGTATGTTTGTTGATAACAAATTTAAATTAACTACAGCATGTTCAAAGGTTTTTAAGTAAATGTTCTTCCCACAGTCAATACCTGATCAGAAAGGGGAATAAATCATAAGCTGTGTTGCAGTGCCATCTTCTATCCACATTACAGGGTTTTGTAGAGTACATATGTTAATTTAGACGCAGAAGAATTATAGCAACCATTTAGAAACAAATATTGTACAAGTTCCTGAAACCATTTGGGATTTACTAGATGATAGATATGATACTGGACAATCTTTTTCATCATAATAAAATTTGTAGATGCAGCTGAACCCAGTTTACTTAAATATACCTACTTCCTAATGTCCATTATGTGATGCAGATGAAGGATGTATGAATAGATGGGGCTGCTAGGGATAGGGGTGGGGAGAGGGGGGGGGAGGACTGTCAATGTCATCAGTCCCCAGATGGGAAGGAAAAGGTGTGAGGATAGGAAAGTAAGGGAAGGGGAAGAGAATGCAGTCCGAGGAGGAAAGAAGGGGGAGAGACTGGATTAGCTTGAGGCTTAGTACCCACCGTGCATGTACTCATGAAAGACCCCTGAGTCCCATTAGGGGGAATAGAGGAAGGTTTGGAGAGAGGATAAAATATGAATAAGTAATTAAACTTTGACAAATAGATGAAGTACACTTACCAGGCGAAGGGGCACAGGCAGTAATAGCAACAAATAAACACACAGACACACACGCACACAAAAATGCTAGCTTTCGCAGCCTAGCTGCTTCATCAGGCAGAAGGGAAGGGAAATGATGAGGGTTTTAAGGAAGGGGGTAAGGAGCCATTCCATCATTTCCTTTTCCCTCTCCTTCCCTTCTGCCTGATGAAGCAGCTAGGCTGCGAAAGCTAGCATTTTTGTGTGTCTGTGTGTTTATTTGTTGCTATTACTGCCTGTGCCCCTTCGCCTGGTAAGTGTACTTCATCTATTTTTTACGTATATTTTTCCTGTTAGGAATTTTTCCTCTATAATATTCGTATCATAATTAAACTTTGAAAGTGATTTGCAGTTGTAATGTACTTTTCCTTGTAGTTAAAATAATTAAAATAAATTACATGAATTTATAATGACCGTAACTGGTGACATTGTTTAACAGGCTTGAATTTTATTACAGTACTACTATTTATTTTGTTGCTATCACAGCAGTGGGGTAGATGGTTATGAAAGATATTTTTTTCCTATATGGAACTGTATGATTAGTTAGTATTTACTGATTTTACTATATCAAATCCATTCTGAAATAATAATTCACTCTTCTTCTTTCTATTTTTACAAGGTTCATGAACGTATTCACAGTGGAGAGAAACCTTATCAGTGCAAAGTGTGCAAAAAAGCCTTTGCTCAATCTACTGCTCTTAAGATGCATGTGCGAAGCCATACAGGTGAAAAACCTTTCAAATGTCTCCTGTGCCCATCTGCATCATTTAATCAGTTGCCTCATCTCAAGAAGCACATGTTATGCATCCATAAAACATCAAAACCTTACATGTGTATTCACTGTCAAGAATTTTTTAAGAAGAAAGATGAATTAGAATGTCATGCACAGAACTGCAAAACAAAGGTAGTTGATAGTACAAAAAAAATTGTTGGGTCTTCTGGCACAGGAAAAGAGGGCGAAGAAGATAAAGACAAGTCATTAGTATCTCCCATGCCAGTTGCTAAAATGAGAATGTTACTGGCAATTCTTCTGAAGAAGATTTCAACCCCAGAAAGACTGGAGCAACTAAGATTTGGCAAGCGCCTTGTAGATGATGTTCTTTGTGAATCTATAGAGATGTCTGGAAGAAAACCATGTTCTGAGCGAGGGCTGGATGAAGGTGAAAGATTGAAAAAGAATGTTGAGATATTATTGGATTGGACAGTACCAAAAACGTATATGGATAAGTTTCGGAAAGAGGGTAGATCTGCAGAGGCACTTTTAGAAGAGCTGACCTCATAATGTAGTTTTTCACTTAGAGAGCACTGTATTGGTGTTTAGATCTGTTATAATGGTTTAAGAGATTTATTTTTCAAACACAAAATGAGAGTCACAAATAATTTTTTATAATACCAAAGGATATCTCATTATTTTTTCTTTGTTATTTTTGTATTATCTTCTTAAAATTATAGAATACTGATTAAACAGGTAGTTCTTCCTAACTTGCATACCTTGTGCATTTATGCATATCTTAGAATTAATGTGATAAACAACATATGGTGATAAGCACTCGAAATACACTAATGAAGACTGCTTTAGTTTTCAAATTTATTACTTCTTATTTTCTAGTTGTGATAAGAAAGAAATTTATTTGTGCGGCTTAAAGCTGTGGGTGCCTAACTACATTTATGTGGAAATGGGATATTTAATTTCCAAATTTCAGTCTTGCCTAAAAATTAATACATGGTGTTACAAACCTGTATTTATTTTTAGTACCAAAGTATTAGACGTATTTTAACTTCTTTTATGTAACTTTCTGTAAATATTTTAATCGCAATAAGGTTTTGCATGTCTTGCCTTAAAACATTTCTTTGCTAATGTTTTATTACAATTTCTTTTATTCACACCACACTAGAAAAAACAAAAACCATGTATCCAGACCCATCATCATGATCAACTTGGAGTTCATTATCAGTGGCACTTTTTCCGTTTGCGTTATAAAGTTCCTAGTTCCTATAAGTACATACTGTGAAAGATCCATTAGATCCTCCTTTTCTTCTCTTATAGCTCTACTTGTGTACATTTTGAGAATAAATTCTGTTGGTAGCACTTTTTTCAGATTTCTTGCAAATATTTTTCTCTCGGTGATTTTTCAGATTTCTTGCAAATATTTTTCTCTCGGTGATCAAATGCATTTCAGTCTTTCATTATTATATATATTTTTATGAAAATACTTACAATAATACAGAAATAGCTTGATCATTTTTAAATTGAGATTTAGTGATTGATGTATTCATAACTTCATGTGTGGAAAAAGCATTCAATGACAGGAGAGAATTGAGAATCTCTCATTCTACCATGTCTTCAGAAATATTGGATAATTACTGTAGATCATGAATGATTTGTGACAGTGTGTTCTTGGTGTCACTTTAAAATATTTTACTTCTGCATTCCTACCAAGTTCTGTGTTTTTGTGATTCCATTTAGAAGAGCTCTAAAGTCTTCTCAGTGTGATTAGCTTGGCCAAGGAAATGGATGGACCTGGCAAAGCTATTTTCATTTTTAACAGTTGGAATACAGAACCAAAGTTCTCTCTTCTTCGGTGCTCTTCCTTAACTATGTCAACTGCAACATGGGAGCTAGGTTGGCTATGTTGAACATTGAAATTTAATGGGTTCTTATTGCAGAAAAAAATACCCTGATGTGAAGTAGCCCAGGTTTTATGTTAGAACTACTTCTACTTTGATGGGCTGTGAAATTTAACTTGGGCTAGCAGTAGTGGAGAATCTGTTTATTATTGTATGTAGGAACTGTTGATGTGATCTTAATGTTATTGGTGACTAGAGCTATGTTCAGTATTCAGACATTACATCCAGTATTAAAAAGTTTAGGAAATGGCTATGTAGGTTAGTAGATCAGAATATGTTATTTGACTGTCTTCTTTATAGATGAGGATATCCATTCCTCCAAAGACTGCAGCTGGCCTTTATACCATACAAATAAGATAATGTGAACTCTTTTATTTTTGAGTGTTTGACAGTGAGTATGTTGGGCTGATTGTGAATTTATTTGCTTCCGTCCTCACAGATTGTTAGGAACTACTGTTGTTTCTTCTATTTTTAATTTTGCCTAAGATAATATTTGTAGACTTTGATGCCAGGCATTAAGAATGTCTAGTGGCAACTCACAGAATTTCTCTCTCTCTCTCTCTCTCACACACACACACACACACACACACACACACACACACTCCAACATATACAGTCATGACACTCCCACTAATTTTTGTTATACAGTATTAGCAGTGCTCCAAGTGGTCAATAAGCTACATTTCTGAATACATTATTGGATGTATGTGAATAGTAATGTTCATAACATAATTTTTAAAACAGGGAATGTATGTAGTGCCATAAAAAGCAGTAATAGCTAAAAAGTAATTCCGCATTTGTCTTTCTTAGGATCCCTAAGATCCATGGCAAGGTATGAAATGGTACATTACAGGACAGTTTATTTACAATTATCCTGTAACCTACACATTCTACTGTAGAATTTAATTTTCTATTAAGAATTTTTTTTAAATGGCTTGGAAACACCATAAGTCGTGCCCTTTGGCATAAATACGTCACCAGGTGAATCAGTGAAATTTGTCTGTTTTGACATTACTTTCCCGATTATGTTTCTTGATATTTTACTAATGCTTGTAACACAGAAATTATAGTAAAAACTAGTAATTGAAATACCAGGTTGGAAATAAACAATATAATAAGGAAAGTTTACAACTCATCACAAAAATGTAACAATGAGCTACGACAGGCACATAAAAAAGACACCCACATAGAACACTTAATATATTGGCCATGGCCTTCTTTAGAATATAAAACATTCACACAATCTCTCTCTCTCTCTCACACACACACACACACGTCACAGTCACACAACCGTTATCTCTGGCTACCACACTTGAGATTCGGAGTACGGCAGCCGGAGATAACAGTTATGTGACTGTGAAGCGTGCTTGTGTGAATGTTCTTGAAATCTCAAAATTTGCCCTTAGACAAGTGGAAGGACTGGGTGGGTTACCAAAACAATTGCTAATTTGAAATTTATTTATTAGAAATAATCATTAGGTGAAGTCCATTTAAAAAACTTAAAATTTGACAACCAATCATCGAGTGAAGTCCAATTTCAAAATTTAAAATTTGATAAGCAGTGGGTGAGGCTCGTACATTAATTTGATAATTAATCTTTCAAAGGTTTCAAGAGCCAAAGTGCCAACTTTAAAAGAATACTTAAACAAATTATCAAATGAAATTGATCATTGGGTGAAGCCCACTTGAAATCTGACAAATAGTGGATGAATCCCGTACATTAATCTGTTAATCTTACAAAGATTTCAAAAGGCAAAATGCAAAGTTTGCATGAATTCTTAAACAATAATTACCATAAGAAAGGTGCCATTAAACAATTAAAATTTAATGCCACAGTACATACATGACGCAACATAATAGAGTAAACTAAAATACAAGTCTGACAATAATTAGACCTTAAGACAGGCCAGTGACGCCAACTGTTAAGCAGCACAATGAATCAAATCCATGAGGTACTAGCCAGCAGGTAGAGACAGCATAATAATATAAACACTCCAACCAGAACATGTAACCAATAAAAGGAAGAAATTCCACACAAGGTTGGGTGGGGTGGTTACCCAAATTCCTTAAAACTGCCAAATTCGTCCACTCTCTGAGGCAGTAATCACAGAGAGGCAGAAAGAATGCTGCCGACAAATATGTTGGCGGCCAGGGCAGGTAACTGACTGGCAGCAGCTACATAAGGACACCAATACCCTGATTACACTTACAAAATTGCAGTGAAAATAACAGAAGTTTGCAAAGTTCACAACATGCCAGTAAGTTTCACCAAAAATACGTCTGGATAGAAACTCGGAGATGGCTGGTAATTCATATGCGAGGCACCAGAAGATGAATAAGCCTACTTAACTTATTGATTGCACAGCGACAAAAGTAATGACATCCTCGGTTGCTGTAACAGCTTTCAATCAGTATAGCATGGTGCACAGATCCTCCAGAAACTTAGCAACCTATCATGTCTTGAGAAAAATGTGAAACACGGTTCGCACAAAAGTTCTGACACATGTAGATATCAGCTAACACTATGAAATCTGCCACTGGTGCCAGACACGGACACACTGCCGTGGCACACTGCCTGGTCCACTGACACCACCCGACCTCCTGACTGACCGCTAGCTGAACTACTACCAAAACAGAACCAAAAATGCATGAAACGTGATGCGAGAGCCACCACGTCTCAGTTCTATATTCTGAAGAAGGCTTTCATTAATGATGTGTCCTTTTTTATGTGCCTGTCACAGTTCATTGTTACATATTTGTGGTGAGAAATTATAGTAACTCTTTCATTAATGATGTGGAAAAAGAATTGTAAATAAACGTTACTCCCTTAGCGGCTTGCGCACCACTAGGGGTGCCAGTGTCATTGCAACTGTCAGTTGGTAACAATTTTCATAACAGTGAGTGTCGCGACTGTGTATGTTAAGGCTGTAATATGGATGTTCATTTTTGTTTAATTAATCTCAACTCATTTGTATCAGGTGGCTTCTGTGTACAATTCACCATTTCTCAGTTATTTCAGCAATATTTCTCACTAGGATCTGTTCTAACTTCCCCTTCACTACTTCTTATATTTTGATTGTGAAAACCTTTAAAAGCCATACAAACCTAGTTTTTCTAGAAAGAGGCTTAAGCAGGAGCAACAGCAGTCACATTAGTTGTAGTAACAGTAGTAGCGGTAGTATACTTAGAATGAAAATCACCACATAGTGTTAATCTTCATCACTGAATTTTATTTAGTGGGCACAGAAGGTTTGTACACAAAATAATATGGAATTTCAAGTAACATAGACAGACATGTAATTTTTTTTTTTTTCAATAATGGGAAAAAGTTTTAGTACTTCACTTTGATGCAACAATTTATGCCATTTTTCAATGTTAGTAAGGTCTTTGCCATTTTAATGCTTAAGGCATTGAAATGTATCAGGAATATTACTAAAGATTTTAATTATTAAAGCACAGAAAGTAAGTCAAAATCATTTATGAGTTGAACTTAACATTGTCTATTAGAAAATACACAAAGTTAAGAAAAAAAAGAATTTGTCTCACTCTGTTGTTTCTTTCTTTTTATGCAAAACAGAAGTTTACTGAAGACACTGCTGTAAGTAGTGCAGTGTATCATTTATATAATACCAAAAAAATCTTAAAACCTTGTAAGGGCAGATGACTGAAGAGTAAACAAACTTGAGCTTAATATGACCTAAAAGGGCCGGCCGCGGTGGCCAAGGTGACTGAGGCGCTTCGGTCACGGTCAGCACGGCCACTACGGTCGGGGGTTTGAATCCCCCCTCGGGCATGGATATTTGTGCCGTCTTTATTCTTAGCTAGTTCATAAGTAGTTTGTAAGCTTAGGGACTGATTACACCGTAGTTAAGTCCCATAAGTTGTACAAACATTTGAACATTTGACCTAAAAGGAGAAAAGGTGGAGTGGAGGGGGTTATTATCATTCCACTTTTCTCTTCCTCAAACCTGGTTTTATTTAAAAGACTGAATATTTTTATATATCAACTGCATTACCTATTTCACTTGTTTCAAGTTGGACTTTGTTGCCCCAAAGATTTTGTCCACTTTCACACACATTCATTAATATAGCTGATATAGTTAATATGCACTTCTTACACAGTGTAAAATGATGTTATCTGCAGTAGAGTGTTACTGATGATAACTTTTTTGCCTTGAAAGATCACTTCCATATTTTATAATTTCACACTGTTCTTCAAATGTGATTGTACTTCTGTCCAGGCTTAATGTGTTGCTAGGTTTGTTCATGATTATGTCTATTGTCTTCATGCACATGGAACAAACATACATTAACTGCATTAACAAATGTTATTTGTTTAATATTTTAAAAAATCTTGTCTTAGATAGATTGTGAAATTGCAACATTGTTACAATAATTGAGAAGTATATTTTGATTAGAAACTAAAACTCATCAGTTGTATACAAAGTGTGTCACAAAATTGTGTATGTTCCAGGAACTATTTCAAAATAAATCCAAAACTGCTTTTTGAAAATGGATGTTATATGCAACATTTCTGTTCATTTTGTTTGTTGCTGCCAGTTTGCAAACTTTATATACTTGAGTTTTTTGAACGGTATATTGTTGACTAGTTGGGCACAGTGAATTAAGCTTCTTACTAATATCAGATCCACCTTACTTACTACTTCATGGCAATATGATTTTACTTATATTGTTCTGTAGCTCCTCACAAAGAATATTTTGTCTGAAATTCATATTCTTTTATGTTGCTTCATTGTGTGATACATCATGTTATGCAATGTAAGATAATGATGGTTATTATTATTATTATTGATGTTGTTAAAGTTCAGTTTTTTATGTGTATAAAAATTTATCTTATATCTGTGATGATAATAAATGTAAGCTCTACATTTTGGATTTGTAATGTAAATCTTTTTAATGGAAACTTTTGAATAGATGTTATTTCCATCACTCTGAAGGAATTCTTTCTGTTCCAAAGTTTTGTTAAAACTGCTATTCTTTGCTATTTGAGAGAGTACAATAATTGTTTTGCTACTTTTCTGTTGTTATCAAGGGCTGTTCCAATGTTTAAATCCCAGTGCAATTTTACATATTCTCATAAGTGTTATCACTATCAAAAGGTGTTCTATATATATTTTAGTGCTGTTGTTTGTGCTGTGAAAATAAATATAACACTTTGTTCTGAATTATGTGGTAAGCTTTATTTGCCTGATCTTAATACAGAAAACTAAACATTACATTACACTAATCATTTTTCATATATTCTCTGGAGAGGAGAGTTTGCAATTTCTTGTAATGTTTTTTCATTCCTTCTAGCCATCCCTAGAAATTATTTTTTTGTGGACCCAGGACCAAGACAATGTATCCTCATTCCTCCACAGCCTTTTCTTCCACTTGTTTAACCTGATCTCAGTGCAATGTTCATTAATCAATCCATACTTCAGTTCATGTCAAGCACACTAACACCTACCTAAAATTTGACAGCTGTCAACCTTCGACACTGGTAAATCTCTCCCATATAGTCTGGCCACCCTGAGAATTCTCTTTCCCATTTCCCTCAGGGGCTCAGCATTCATTTGCTGAGTACGGGCTTGGCGAACCCGGGGTCCTGAGCCAGGGACTGGTAAGCCGAAAACTCTGGGCACACTTCAGCGACCACCATGTGGCGCGACAGTGGAACATTGTGTGTACCGGAGAATGGGGATCTTGGCTTGACCGCCTGGGTCGCGAGGATGGTACAAACCTCTATAAAAAAAAACCTTCAATCCCAAGTTGTGCTACGTGCTGATGGGATGCATGGCTGGTGAAGAGGAACAGACACTAGCAAGCAACCTCTGGGATACTGCCACACCTCAGTTGTATAAGGCTTACCTACGCACATGGGACTCTGTCTAGGCGGATACATACTTTCCTAGCTACTTGTGGGACTGAGATGAGCAATTCCAATTTGTCCCTCGAACCTTCCAGTGGGATGGGTGTACTACTGGGGGGTACCAACACCCAATCCAAAAAGAGGGCTAGGATATCCAGTCCTCCTGATTCGGGGAGTAAGAAAAAGAGTTTTGTGAATAGTAACAGAACACAGGCTGTTGTGCAAAATGTGTTTATTGTTGTGAAATGAAAGGACAGCTCGTTTGAGGGAGTATCTCCTTTCTATATTCAAAAAGGCCTTGAGGGAATTGCTGGCAGTTTAAAATCAATGAAATGTTTGCGAAATGAGACATTACTGATCGAAACATCGAGTTCCCAGCAGGCAACCAACCTGCAGCAGGCGAAATTCCTGGGTGAATATGCCATATAGGCAGAGTTACATAACACCTTGAACTATAGTAAAGGGGTATTGACCTGTAGAGTTCTAGTAAACATCCCTTTGGAAGAACTGAAATCTGAGTGGGCACAGGACGGTATTTTGTATGTACAAAATATTATGAAAAGGGTGGATGGTGAGTTGGTGAAATCGGACTCATTCATCCTCACGTTCAATAATCCCCAACTTCCATATCATGTCAAAGCAGGTTTCCTTCATCTGAAAGTTCGACCTTACGTCCCCAACCCAATGTGCTGCTTTAAATGCCAGCGCTTTGGACATACCACCCTGGGGTGCAAAGGTGAGGCCACCTGTGGCAAATGTGGGAAGGTCGCGCATGACGAAGCCGAGTGTACACCACCTGCCATGTGTGTAAACTGCTCTGGGGATCACCCCGTCTGGAGTCGTGATTGCAAAGTCTTTCTTGAGGAAAAAAAAGGTGCAGGAAATAAAGACCACGAAGCGCATCTTGTATGCTGAGGCTAAGAAAATCTTCCTGGCCATGCAACCACCAGCCTTTGCCACATCTTTCGCTTCTATTGTCCAGAAGCCAATTGGCAAATGTGATGCTGTCACACAAACTGAGTCTGTTTGTGTTGCTACTTACACTTGCACTTGCCAGAGCACCTGCCAGGCGGCTACTATAGCCGTAGAAGCTTCCAGTCTGGTTGGCCCCCAAACATCAGAAAAAAGCACTGATCGGCCTACTGTAGAGATGATGCCCCCCCCCCCCGCCCCAGTAGCAGAGGTTGGCCAAAAATCCACCACAGCCACTACCTCTGCAACAGGTGCCCATCCAAAGCCACCTAAGCCCAAAAAAGCAACCGAGAAGTCTCTGTCACAGGATAAACCAGAAGTTACACTGTCTGAGCCTGTCCATTTATGTGTAACAGATGCTCCAACCGACTCTGCGTCAGAGCCAATGGACCATGATGTGCGTTTGGGGCAACCTAACTGCCCCAAGTCGGACCTTCTACCCCATAGCGTCTCGCCGCCTCGGCGGAGAGAGAAGGTGAGGGTGAAACCTCCGTAAGCGATGGTTCCCATACTACAATGGAATATGCAGGACTTTAGGACCCATGTGGAGGAACTTTGTCTCTTATCTCAGGGTCGACCTCTGTGTATGTGTCTCCAGGAGACAAATTTTAAGCCTTCCAACTCCCCTGAGATACGCGGTTACACTCTACATAGGAAGGATGACGTAATTGGGGAGAGAGCTAGGGCTGGAGTGGCTATTTTTGTTTGTACAGCCTACCACTCTTGAGCCCCTCTCCCTCACTACAAGCCTCCAAGCAGTCGCAGTATCTGTATGTGTGCGTCATCGACTGACAGTTTGCTCCCTCTATCTGCCCCCTCATGATACACTTAATGAAGAGGACGTCAAGGACATTCTTACTCAGCCTCCCCAGCCACTTCTCCTCTGTGGAGACTTTAATGCACATAATGTGCTTTGGGGCTCTGTCACTACTTGCTCCAGGGGTAGAGCCATTGAGGAGGTCCTCTTGTTGTCGAACGCACATTTACTTAACACCGGTCAGCCCACACACTTTTGCACTGTGACAGGGTCATTATCTGCCATAGACCTCACTCTTTGCTCTCCATCGCTTGCCCACACTATACAATGAGACGTGGTTGATGATCTCCATGGAAGCGATCACTTTCCAATCTCCATTTCCCAACCATATAGACTCGAACCTGAAAGACACCCGCTGCGGTGGATACTCAGTAGAGTGAATTGGGCACTTTACAGCCAACTTGCTCACCTTGAACATTGTGACAGTGTCACAGAATGGGTGCCCCATATTACTGCCATGATGCACTTCGCTGCTAATGCATCCATTCCACAGTCTTTGGGACATCCAAAACAGCAGCCGGTCCCGTGGTGGAATGACGAATGCCGATCTGCCATCAGGACCAGGGGGGCAGCTCTGTCTCGGTTCAAGTGTCATTCGACTTCAGAGAACCTTGCTGCTTTTCGGGTTGCAAGGGCCAAGCTTCATCAGGTTATTAGAGAGAGCAAACGGAGGTCATGGCAGCAGTTCCTGAGTTCCATTAACCGTTCTACAGTCAGCACGAAAGTATGGGAGACCATCAGGAGGATTTCTGGAAGAGGAGGAAGGTGCTCCATAGCTGCTGTAATGGGTAACAGCACTTTACAAACATGACCAGCAGACATTGCCCAGACCATGGCTACTTATTTTGCTACCATTACTGCCACTGCTAGTCAGGATCCAGAATTCTGGTACCACAGAGTGGCTGCTGAGAGGGGCCCCCTGGCCTTTAGGTCCGGGATTACTGAGGTTTACAATCGCCCTTTCTCCCTGTGGGAATTGGATTCTGCTTTGTGTGTAGCTCGAGACACTTCACCCTCATGATGGGATCCACTATGCTATGTTATGGCACTTTACACATCGAAACAAAGTTATCCTCCTTAACCTTTTTAATGCCATTTGGATGTCAGGACACTTTCCAGATTTGTGGAGAGAGGCTATTTTAATTCCCCTTTTAAAACCCGGTAAAGATTTACGGGATGCCACAGAGGCCCCCCCCCCCTGGCCTTTAGGTCCGGGATTACTGAGGTTTACAATCGCCCTTTCTCCCTGTGGGAATTGGATTCTGCTTTGTGTGTAGCTCGAGACACTTCACCCTCATGATGGGATCCACTATGCTATGTTATGGCACTTTACACATCGAAACAAAGTTATCCTCCTTAACCTTTTTAATGCCATTTGGATGTCAGGACACTTTCCAGATTTGTGGAGAGAGGCTATTTTAATTCCCCTTTTAAAACCCGGTAAAGATTTACAGGATGCCACAGAGGCCCCCCCCCCCCCCCGGAAGTGTGAATCATGGGGGAGGCGTCCATGTCAACACCGTCGCTGTGTTTTCAATGATCCTGGCCCATAGTCCATCGAGGGGCTTGAAGCATACATTTAGTGAGGCCGTGCAGTGTGGCACGGTTACCACATGGCCATGGCAATGAGGCATGTTGGGAGCTGTCAGCACAGTCTGTGCGGAGGGGAGGGTGCGCGCTTCCGGCATGTGCGATGACGCAGGTGGTGTACAGCGTCTTGGGTACGGTACCATACCAGTGGAGAAGTGAAAGGTGGGGAAGACGATATTTAGCCCTCCAACCAGCTTGAGCGATGGAGGGTCCATCCAGCATAGGAGATCAGAACAGCAGTTGGTGAGGAAGGGGGAGGAAGGAGGGGAATTGACAGATGTAGGACACCTGACGCACTTAAAGATACCGCGTGCCGGTGAATCAGAAATCAATTTGTGGTGGCGCATCACTCCAGGTGAGCGTCAAGTGGCTGTGTCAACAGTGCTAAGGAGCTGGATTTGTAGCTTAGCTGGCAGTCTTAGTAACCAGATAGCCCACAGATACACTCCGGTAGAAAGGAGTGATCCACTTGAGACCGCAGACGGCGCCAGAGCTGGCAAGGGTGGAGTCGCCGATGTTTACCTCCTCGATAATGTGAGCCAGTGCCCCGCCCGGTGAGTGTGACAAGTCTCGTAGAAGAATCTCCTTCACGTTGCAGAACTTAAGTGCATGTGGAGGCAATAGAATGATATAACTGGCAAGTCCATCTGGTCGTGGAGGTATGTGACCAAACACAAGAATCGAGCATCCTTGCTCGTGACGTTGTGTAATTCAAAGATAGATTCCACCATCGTGAACCATGTTACAGGATTAGATTTGTCCACTGCTGGCAGCTTCGGGAAATGTGAGTGGTGTGGTGTCCAACTGCGGTCCCACCAAGGGACGCTGATCACGAAGACCAGGCATCGTTAGTGGTTCATACGACCACACGAACACGGTGTTATCCAACGCAGCAGGAGGCGTTGCAGCCGCGACTGCAAGTGCTAAGTGTGGGTCCCACGTCAGTGTGCATGCAGTGACGCGTGATGCAGCAGGCAGCGACACGACGGTGATGCCGGTTGTCTTGTGTGGGTTGTATGGTGGCGCACGCATTGCACTGAACTGCAGAACGCACGTGGGTAAGGGCAATGAGGGTGCCACAGCAGACATCATCATCATGAAGACACCAGGCATTGTGTGCAGATTGGAAAACGGGCATACAAACAACTGTGGCTGCGCAGCAGGTGGCGTCAGGACGCTGGGTACAACATACTCACTGAACTGTTTGTCACTGGCATAGGCAGACCCATATGGCATCAGATTTGTAGGGATCGAAGTACTTGTTTTATAACACTGCATGAAATACTCTTGTCCATGGGCACACACTGGTTTCTTGTCGGGATAAAGCAACATGGCAACTGGAGCATAATATGCCGAAGTCCATGCCAGTTGTTGGAAAACACTGCCGGTTGAAAGAGGTGAGTGGTTGGAATCATTCATTAAATCGTCCTCAAATTTAATGAGTGGTTCATCCTGTGCCGATAATTGCGAAGGCTCGTGGGGATCTAGTGAAATTTGTCCACTGTTGAAAGCCATTGTTAGGCCATAACAGTATTGTTGTCCGATGCAGTTAAACAGCAAAAATCACGAAAAAAAAAAAAAGAAGTTTTCACGCATGAAGCAGTTTACAAACATTTTCGGGGTCACCACTGTGGTTTCTACCAATACTACCATATAAAACACACCTAAATGCTGGCAGAAAATCACTTTATTCGCTTTCTACAACTGACAGAGGAGTTTACACTTTAGCTTCTATAGCAACACTGTCTTGCTGCTGAGGCTGCGATCTTGTACGTCGACGAAAGAGGTTACTTTTGACTCCCATGTGTAATATCGATTCACGGGATGCCACAACCTCTCAGACACCCAAGATAAAAAATTAATTGTAGATCCACAACCAGGGAAAAAGGGAAGACACTGCCAGTGCAAGAACATCAAAACTAAATGCTTCTGCATAGTTTGTATGGTGTAGTTACACTTGGTGCCTGCACAAGTTATTTGTTACGAATATTTTGAACAGTAATGATTTTAGAGGACAGTGCCACACACAAGGTGGCCACCAAACCTTAAAACCGGGAAAAGGCCTTGAATTTGAAAAAAAAAAAAAAAAAAAGAAAAAAAAAAAAAAAAAAAAAAAAACGGGGAAAACCGGGAAAAAAACTTTGAATTTCAGCCATAAACCGGGATTTTTAACCCATGAGATCTCGCGGCTTTAAGAGTTAAACGATCGTTCACGTGTAGAGCCTATTGCTAAGATTACACGACCAGTTCGAAATGTACTTAATAAGTGTAAATAAGTAATCCCTGTAGTTTTAGTAAGAAAAAACGTCAAAGTTTAATATTTACAAGTAACAAAATGCCAGTCGTTTTAAAATTACGGCGAGCAAAATGCTCAGATCGCTAGTGCCCACGGGTTAAATAATAATCATCACTTCATTTTTGTGTACAAAAACATTTTCAAATATATTTCTGGGCGGTTTAAAAAGTTTTATAATTATAGGTTACATATTCCGTTATCTATTTCTGTATTTATCTCGAAGTGTTGTTCAACCATGCGATTCAATTCCTCGAGATGTACATCGAAGACACGCAGTGTTATTGTAAGGCACGACTACGAAATCGCAGCTAGAATGAAAGGCGAAATTTATTTGTACTACATTTTAGCAATGTTGGTAATTGACCCCCCCTCCCCCCAGTGATACTCATTAACACAGATCTCATTTGTCTGATTCTGTGTTGAAAAATCTCTTCACGGAAGCAGTTGATTTTAACTATAAACTCCGTAAAAGTTGGTATTGTGATGCTTTGTTAGCATAGGCGCCGACTACGAGGATGCTCGGCCGCTCAAGCATACCCCAAAATTTGAGTGGGTATGCTAGACATACCCCCAGTGAAAATTTTGGTATCATTTTTTTAAGTTATATTTCTTGACTGTAATTAAAATCGACTCTCTCATCCTATTGATGGCCGACTGGCTTTTGTAAGACACCACTCTAAAAGAATTATTTTCAACAGGTAATTGAATTCGTAGGCATTAAAATCCACGTTCACATGTGAGTGAAGTGACCGTTTTCTAAAGTCCGAATGTTAATGGAATTCCGCTTGTTAAGTCAATATTGACTTAAACTGAAGGCGGCAACCTTTAATTGTATTAAATAACTAAAAATGAAGTGGGCTTGGTAGGATACATTGAAAAATGTTTACAAAACGAATTTAATTCCCGGTATCTTTTGAGATAACCTTTTGACAACCGCATACGTTACCAGTGAGCCGACATACTTGCTGCAAAGACTGCCCTATCCCTTCTAGCTAAAACATTCTGTAAACAGACAGTCCTCATAATAATTTGCGAAGGTCTTTGTGTTTTAATTGGCAGCTGTACAAAATTCTCGAAACGCAACAGCTAGTGATAGATTTTTTTCTGAATTTGAATTTTCAGGCTTCAACTATTTGTCAACAATTGAACGTAGTAGTCGGACCTTAGTTTTTACTCTTTTTAACGTGAGTCACCTGTGCATGAAATTACGTCTTAACCCTTTCACTCCCCTAATCTGTCCGTCTAGCCAGAACCATTTGTTCAAAGATTGTAAATAACATTGCAGGGCTTCCAATAATTCATTGTGACTAGACTGTCTACCATTACCTCGAGGAAACAAAAAGCATTAGGCTACAAAGCATTGTCAAAACATATATCGTTGCTTGATGTCTAAGTTGGAGTAAATGCAACAATACTTTCAAATAATTGTATCAAGGTAAAGGAAACAAAATAATTTAAAAACTTTCTTACTAAATAATTGCCCAATGTCTAAATTAGTAGTCAACAGTTTGAAAATGTTATTAGTTACGATAAAGGAAATATATCCTGCACACTGATGCCATCTGTAGTCATCCCAAATTTCCTTCCAAAAACAAAAAATAATCAAAAATTCTGTCAAATATACATTAATCCAATCATTATTTATAGATATATGCAAAGAAATATTTTTGTTCATAAATCAATTAAATTTGGGGTTAAAAGGGTTAATGTCTTGCGTGTGAAAATCGTTAAAAATGGATAAGTATATAGAAATACAAAATACTTCGGCTTATAATCATGATGGTGACGGTGATATAGAAACGATAGCGTGTATGTTTTGCATAAGTTTTTGGCTTTGCTTTGTATTTATTTATTTTTCTTTAGAAATACCTGGGAATGCTACTGAGCATACCCCAAGATTTTCAAAAGTCGGCGCCTATGTTTGTTAGTAATAATTATAGAAGATTCGTGTGACTAACGGAACATTGATAATATATAAATAGTAAACACAGTCATCATGTACGTATTGTTGATGGCTGAACTTTTTTTCATGCGGGCCCGGATAGCACCAATGAGGAGTTGCGGTAACAATTACGAGGATAATTACTTTACTTAGCGGACAAGGGTACATCGAGAACCTGTCAACCATAGAGCAGGAACAGCATTAATTATTTATTTTATGGTCAACACAAAAGATTACTCCCCTCGTTACATGTAAATGGGTTTTCAAAAAGCACACGTACATGCAACGCCACCTGGTGAGCGCTAGCCGGGCCCGTATGAAATACAATTCTAACATTGTTGATTGCGACTTTTTGACATGCTAATTGCCCTCCAAAAAGATGTAAGTATAACTCTGTAATATGGTACGCGACTTCTGCGGAAAGGCAATTTCTTTCAATTGTACTTTATTGCTTTAATAGCTGTCTTATAACAATAGATTCAAAATATCGTTAAATATATTTCGAGACTAATGCCATCTACATCTTTCTGAGATGGAACAGAGGGAAACAATCGTTGCAGAGAACAATAGAGTGAATCCAAGTGTGAATCGACCTCACCTGTGCCTGCACAGATGAAGTAATTCAACGTGTTTTACAATGAAGTGTTTGTCCGTCATGTCAAAACATAGAATAACTCGAAATCAGAGCTCACACGTGTCAGTGTATCTGTGGGTTACATGTGATCCCAAATCACAAACGAATGCTTTATGCTCATGGTGCAACTCAATGGGGAAGAGTGCTTTGAACAGCCACGCAAGAAACATAAACTTTCCATAAGCAAACGGAAGTCTGTTGCTTTCCACAATATATATTTCGCTGTCTGTTTAGTACTAAATGAATTTTAAAAATGAAACAAATTCGTTAGAATAAAATAATGTTTTCATTAAAATTGCTGTCGAGTGTTATTTTACCAGATGACACTTGAATGCAAATACCCCACAGCTGTTGCTCCAGATAGGTTTTTGCATTCCCCATTTCATCTCCTCGAAGTTCAAGAACTCGCACACAACATTGTGCATTATTACGCATGCTGGGTCATTAACATTCATTGATCTTTTAACTAGAGTTTTCCAGGGCAAAACTTATTTGACTGTATGGGCTCTGGAAACTGAAAACCATCATTGGGAACAATCTAAATGAAAACTTGAAAGAGGCGAAAAGGTTGTTCATATCCTGAAGGCAAAGTAAATCATAGTATATGTGTGGGATTCGGATGGGGGATTTAAAGGATTTCCTGCTGACGAAACTGAAGACACGCCAGAGAAGCCAAATATTGGACAGTAGTTTGCTGATCACAGAATAAACACAAGTAGGAAGAGTTTTTTCTTTGTTTCGGTTTATCTCTGTTGTTTTAATTTAAGTAACTTTGATTAAATAAATGAGTCCTCATTCCTACAAATTTTGAGGGCCTGTTTCGGAATGAAGTGAACGAGTAACGACGTAGATTTGCCGCGTAATTACGATGAAATTTTCCTAGTGCCGTTTTGCCTGTGACGACGTACTCTATTTGACGTGCAATACTGTTGACTGAAATTATGACGAGGATTCACATTTCAGCGATGATTTTCGGAAAACAGAACGACGCCAGGAGAAATTCTAATCGTTTTGAAGAACGGAGAAGTAGTAGACGAAAAGAAAAAACAATCTTCAAATGGCAACGATAGACGCTATTGAAAAAGTAAATAAAAATATAACTTCTGCGCCGGTTAAAACCATCATATCCCTTCACAAGTTAATTTACGAAACAGTTCCAGACGACAGAAGAAATCGAAAACGCTTGAGAGAATTTTCTGGTTTTACTTTTCAAACAGGGAATGGTGAACTTGAAGCTAAGAAGTTCGTAATCGAAACATCATTACTGATGCAGACTGCGGAGTGAGTGCGTAAATTGAATCTTACTACAGTTCTAACACATCCCCTCCACAAGGGCAGAACGAGGCGGGGCATGTTGTGCATGTGACTAGTCTTCAGTAGCGCTTCCCAGCGGCAGAAAGCAAAAGCTTAACGCTGTCAGCTGTTGCTGTCTTATATTTTTAAGGCCAATTCACACTGTCCGTCAGGTCACGTTACATCACCGTCCGTCAAAACATTCTGCAATGTATTTCTAATGGCCGCATTCACACTGTCCGTCACCGGACCGTCACATCACGTCAACGTCCGTCAAGCTTTCTCGAGAAGAATGTTTTGACGGAACGGCCGTCTGCTAACATCGGAAGTTAACCTATTTCCGTCACGCGAATTACGTGTTACAGTCGACGATTGTACTGTTTATGTGCAAATGTGTCTTATTCATTGTTGTGTTGTTGTTGTACCTCGTTTTAGGGGTAAATCTCAAATGTTTCATGACGACTTAAATATTTTTGTCAATTGAGTGTCCCCCTAAAATCGAGGTCGGATATCTGAAACCAAAAAATGGTTTATGTTACGTAACATTGTAACAGAAATGACTGAAGCAAACTGTTTATTTGAATAAGATTGTAATTTGATTACGCATTTTTCATTAAATAACACTTTAAATGAAAATGTCTGTTCTAAAGGCCAATTCACACTGTCCGTCACGTCAACGTCACGTCACGGAACCGTCACGTCAAGTTGTATTCACACTGTCCGTCCGTCACGTCAATTCGTCCATCTCAATACGCGATGTTGAAAGTGAGGTTATGAATGGCGATTTGTTATGTAGAAAGTCATAGTTTAACACTAGAATCGACGAAACAACAATGCTAAATGTTATTGATGGCCAAAGAAAACTTTATGACGTATGTTTTTGGCCAACTTCCTGGGAACTGAAACAACATTTCAAAACATCGACATCTATTTTCAAGCGAAAACATAAACATACGAAAACATCAAACAATACTTATAAGAGCATGGATAGCGCCTGATTACATTGTCCATTACGATTTGTCCGCTGACATTGTTAGTACCATCGTAAACAACTGAATTGTTGTCTTTCATTAGAACTGAATTTTTCATTTAAAATGTTATTTAATGAAAAATGCGTAATCAAATTACAATCTTATTCAGATAAACAGTTTGCTTTAGTCTTTTCTGTTACAATGTCACATGACATAAACCATTTTTTGGTTTCATATATCAGACTTCGATTTTAGGGGGACACTCAATTGACAAAAATATTTAAGTCGCCATGAAACATTTGAGATTTGCCCCTAAAACGAAGTATAACAACGAAATAAAGATTAATAAGACACATTTGCATATAAACAGTGCACTCGTAGTCTGCAACATGTAATTCGCGTGTCGAAAATAGGTTAACTTCCGATGTTAGCAGACGGCCGTTCCGTCAAAACATTCTTCTCGAGAAAGCTTGACGGACGGTGACGTGACGTGACGGTCCGGTGACAGACAGTGTGAATGCCGCCATTAGAAATACATTGCGGAATGTTCTGACGGACGGTGGCGTGACGTGCCGTGACGGAAAGTATGAATTGGCCTTAATGAAAGACAAAAATTCAGTTGTTTACGACGGTATTAACAATGTCAGCGAGAAAATCGTAATGGTTAACGTATACAGGCGCTATTTATGCTCTTACAAGTATGGTTTGATGTCTTCATATGTTTATTTGTTCATTTGAAAATAGATGTCGATGTTTTGAAATGTTGTTTCAGTTCCCAGTAAGTTGGCCAAAAACATACACTGTAAAGTTTTCTTTACATTGTTGTTCCCCATTTCTAGTATTTAAACTATGACTTTCTACATAATAGATCGCCACTCATAACCTCACTTTCAACATCGCGTATTGAGATGGACGAATTGACGTGACGGACACGGACGGACAGTGTGAATACAACTTGACGTGACGGTTCCGTGACGTGACGTTGACGTGACGGACAGTGTGAATTGGACTTTAACGTCTGTAGCTCCTATTTTAGTGAAATTTCATAGTAGGTACTACCAAGGTTACGTTTCTTCGTACTATCCCTACAATATGCTACATAAATTGCAAGCCTGAAGGAGTGGGACAGTTCTGAATTACAAACAAAAATGATAGAATTGTAAAAGTGTAAACACTAACTCAGGCATACCGGTACTGTAAATTTCATCTCATATATTATTTGATTTATGTTCTAATTACCATAGTCTCCACTACAGGAATAAAAAATTATGGTCTTTATCTGTCTGTGCTGACTGCCACTGGTGTTTTTACTAATAAACAGTAAACTTAAATTCACACCTACGCTACTGGCAACGAGTTTAAAGAGAATAAAGGCATGTGACAACACACATTCTTTTACGCAAGTCGCCGAAGTGCCGTCCAATTTAAAGACTTGCACCTGGCCAACGAGCCACACGAAATTATTATTATAGGGAGATGACTGTAGCCCACGTCTTTGATACGTATAATTATAAATGTTTCATAAATTATGTTTTTAAAACACACTTACAGCAAATGAGACATTCTATATCAGATGGTGAGAAATATATATTTTTTATTTCAGAAACTTGGCATAAATTACACACGTCGGCTCTAATATTCGGATATCGGTATAAGAATGTTGTCAGCATCATTCTTTATATTTTCTTCGATGGTAAGACGTGAGAGGCGCTTCCACACTCAATTAATATTCATTACAAAACTAATGATTTTTATTTTTATTTTATTTTTTTGTTTAACGGGTATTTACATCACGAATAGAAGAATAAAGCATTGAAGCTTCCCGTTTCGTTTGAGGCTACTAAGGAAGGCGGTAATTCACTCTTGTGTTCAGACTGCTGTACAATAATTTCATGTTACTTTGCCAAGTCTGCTCTGGGAATGAAATTCACATTTCACACAACCTAACCTACACGTAAAATCACGCAATAACGCACGTAAACTGTAAACAAAAGTGACCGAAGCTTTTGCTGTCTGCCGCTTGAAAGCGCTACTGAAGACCAGTCACGTGCTCATGGGACTCCGCCTCCTTCTACCCGTCTGCAATATATTGAGCATAGATAATGGGACAAAAAGTGAAATGATTACCGAAATTTGTTATTATTTATCTAAAATTGACAAACTTGCAATGAAAATTTGCGACGACGTAGAATGTGAAGAGGATGTTGATGACGCTCATGATGAAGAAAAGGATGCTCTGCAAATGGCAAGCGATAAAAGACTGGGCTTACTCGAAAAGAAAACAGATTCCGATATAGAAACAGAAGATAAATGCGAAACGCAATTATTACAAGATCAGTGTAAATTTTCTATTTCGTTTCGTGACGTAGATGGTGCTCTTAAATCATTTAACGGCAATGACGGATATCCAGTTAAAAATAGATCTTTGACTTCGAAGAAACAGCGTTTTTAATTGACTGGAGTCAACTGCAAATGCTTATTTCCGCAAAAAAAAAAAAAAAAAAAAAAAAAAAAAAAAAAAAAAAAAAAAAAAAAAAAAAAAAAACATCGCTCGAAGGTTTAGCAAAGGTTTTTGTTCAAGGTGAGAAGGGTCTTATATCGTGGTCTGCATTGAAGAAAGCTTTGCTGGAAGGATTTGACGTGAAAACGAGTGCTACAGAGATTCATCAGCTGTTGTATTGGCGAAAGAAGAAACAAGGAGTCTCTTCAAGAATATTACCTCGTAATGAAAGAAATTGCCAGTCGTACTGATATTGATAACCGAAAGGAATGGTATAAGGTGGTACCATCAGTTCAACGTGCTATGAATTCAACATTTCACAGAAGACACCATTTGAACTACTGATGGGAGTCAAGATGCACGCACAGTCTGATCTTTAGATCACAAAGTTATTGGACGAAGAAATTATTAACTTGTTTGAAGAAAAACACAGTGCACTGAGGGAAGATGCTAAGCTACAAATCGGCAAGGTACAAGAAGAAAACCATGTTAACTTCAACCGTCATCGGAAGAAAGCCTACAAGTTCAGTTTGGTGATCTGATAGCAATTGAACACAAACTGGACCAAATCTGAAGCTGAAGGCCAAGAATCTAGGTCCTTACAGAGTCACAAAAATAAAAAACAATGACACCTATGATGTGTGCCGAGAAGGTGATAACCATGAGGGTCCCAGAACAACAACAACAACAACATGTGCTGAATTTATGCAACCTTGGCCAAGTGACTACTCATCATCCGAGTCGGATGATTGTCAGGATGACCGAATGTGGGATTCGGATGGGGGATTTAAAGGATTTCCTGCTGACGAAACTGAAGACATGCCAGACAAGCTAAATATTGGACAGTAGTTTTGCTCATCACGGAATGAACACAAGTAGGAAGAGTTTTTTCTTTGATTCAGTTTATCTCTGTTGTTTTAATTTAAGTAACTTTGATTAAATAAAATGCTTACGTTGGAAAGACGAGTCCTCATTCCTACACATGTATTGGGTTCTCGATCACTAGTTCATGAGATGTGACTGTATTTTAATGTATCAGGAAATCTAGTATAAATTAACGGGGTATGTTGCATAAACGAATGCAATTCACATTAAAACGTAAAACATACAGTATCCTCCAACTAATGGAACTCAACTTAGTCGTCCATTATACAGGGTGTAAATTTTAAGTCGACAGGCCGAAATAAATCGGAAAAACAGTAATTTTCAAAAATGGTTTTCACCAGCATGTGCGGATGGCAGAGGCTTAGGAAATAATACTCAACCGGAACCGTTTGTATGTGTGTGTGTGGGGGGGGGGGGGGGGAGGGGGATTTTTTCTTCCCTAGTTATTCTGGTTTGTCAACTTAAAATGTACATCCTGTACTATACATT
Source organism: Locusta migratoria (assembly GCA_026315105.1). Taxonomy (NCBI): domain Eukaryota; kingdom Metazoa; phylum Arthropoda; class Insecta; order Orthoptera; family Acrididae; genus Locusta; species Locusta migratoria. The sequence continues at coordinate 105,269,126 of CM048746.1, read as the reverse complement.
GTGTCAGTGTCGAATCTGGGGTGGGAGGAGTGGGTATATGGGTCTGCAGATCCCAAAACCATGAGGAAAACCTCATAATAAGAGCTGGTTCTTTTTAGATCAGTTTGAGGTACGATGCCACAATGTTTGTGAGCTCTGCTCCGCCCCCCTCCCCAACATAAATCCTGGTTTCGCCACTGCTTGGTGCCTATTACAATGTTACATGGTTCATCTTGAATGCAATGTGTTTTAAAAATATGTAACTAGTTTCTTTATGAAATAGATGTTTGCTAACCTCTTTGAGCAAAATTACGTTTCGTGAAAACCTGGAAAATAATTATTTTTAACCTGGAAAAATCCTTGAATTTGAAAATGAAGATTTGGTGCCCACTCTGCACACAAACTATTCATTATATTCACAATTTTGATTTAAATAATGAGAATTTAAATTTATGCTTCATAGTTCCACTATTTATTCTCACTTATATTTGTATTTCTATCAAATTTTCTTGAATTTCCAGTATACTATTTACATTTCTTACTACAAAGTATGGTTTTCATTTTTTTTTACAAGAGTTGTATAATTACGATAGTAGAAATAATGTCCCTACAGAATTTAATAGTAACTAAACGAAATGAAAATTTACTAAACATGTAAATATAGTTATTATAAGTGCTTTATTTACTGGGTCTCACAGACCCTGTCTGACCACTCTTGAAACTATTTTACCCTACCATTGTAAGGTTAATTTGACGTATAATGAACCAAAGTGAAGTTTCGTGAAAAATCATCGATGTGCTATTGCCTTTGTGATGATGCATGCAGCTTATAACGTGAATAATAATAATAAAAAGACCTTTCAAACATTTTCCCATCTACCACAGCCGAGAGTCGGATGTGCATCTACTGTAGATAAAGCTAACAAAAAGACGATTTTGTTTTTTTTGTTTTTTCAGTTTTAAAAATAGCGAGTTGTGTAGTGGTTATATATGGTTTGCAGTGCCTACAAATGCAAGTAATTAATATACAGTGTGTGAAACTCAAAATAGTTTTTTATAACAGAGCATTGCTAAAGTTTCTTTCGTAAAAGACATACAAAGTTAATCTGTACTTTGACGGATTTCTGATATGTTCAACATTATGTAATTAAACATTTTTAATTACGTCTGCATTTACTGAATCATTTCTTTACAGATGAAATAGAAAAAAAATATTCTGTTATTTTAGTCTAGGCTGGCACATGCAGTTTACATTTTCTTGTCATTGAAAGCAGCGGCACCGGACCAAAGATTGTCAAATCGGGAAGACCCAATCAGCATCAGCCGCCACCTCCCTCTGCCCAGATGATGCACTCCATCTCGATATTTACCCATCTTATCAGCCCTAATCTCTCCACTCCCCTCCCACTCTTTTCGCACTCCGATTTCCGTTCCCCTTTCCCTCCCTCCGAGTTTTTACGTTTTCCTTCCACACTCCCCCATCCATCCCCAACCTTGCAGGGTCGCAGTGCTTTTTAACAGACCTGCCTTTATTCGTAGAACCGTTTTTGAGTGGTACTTCGGCTCTCAAAGCCGTACTTTGGAGGCAACGATAAATATATGTCTAGCAAAAATTTCTTTCCCTCCGATGAAAATCGCTGTTACATTAGCCAATGAACGATGACTTTGGAAAGTGACTTGAAAACGATATTAACTTATTCTTTCCATGTCACAGACGCCATCTTGATTTGACGTAAGTCTCACAGTTTTGGTTTTATAACTCGCAGTAAAACGTTTCAGGGCAACAGCGAATTAACGATGAATTACAAAATTATCTCTGGATGAATTTATTATAACTAAATTTAATTAAAATCATATTAACATTGGAAAACAAACTTGTGGGAATGATTATATAAAATATGAAGGGACTAATAACGTCTATAGAGTAATGGGTAGGGGGGGTGGACTACCAAGCAAGAGGTTCTGCAATTCTTTTTTTTTTTTTTTTTTTTTTTTTTTTTTTTTTTTTTTTTTTTTTTTTTTTTTTTTAAATCTTAACGTTTGTAACACATTGTAGGAGTTTTTTTATCCACAACACTTTCTGGAATTTTCTTATTCACATAACAGTAGTATTCAGTACTCTTCTATGCTGCCTCAGCCGTTAATAACATCAATTAGGTGATTTTTATGACTGGTGTGACTGAAAAACGGAGAATGAAATTGCTGCTGCAAGTGGTACGATCAGCAATTACTTTTATGTTCTTCCTTCTCATAAAAATTTGACATTGTTCCAACTATGTTGCGATTTTCGAGAATATGGTTGGAGACAAAATTAGGGGAACGTTAAAATTGCTGGTACAGTAGGTGAAATGAGTATCAATGACATTTAGGCCTACACCATTCGCTAGTCAGATTTGGCTATTTATTTCCGAATACCTCGTGATTTCTGAGGGTATGAAAGGCAATTTCATGTTTCTCCCCAATATTTTGCTGCATAGTTTCGAAAATATCGCGATTTCCGAGAGTGTGCTTAGGCCAACATTCCTTGTCACCAAAATTTGGTGGTTTGTTTCTGACTGTGTACTAGGTCATGTTTTATAAAAGATTTCTTTCGTAAAAGGTATTTGATAAAAGTTAGTGGGAGAGCTTAACTTTTATAAAAGTTCACCATTGTGTACATGCACATTTCCTTGCTTTGGCGCCTTTTAACCTACAAATTAACGTCAAAGTGTATTTGTTGCGTCCTACTGCCACAGTGATTGTTTCAAAGTGTGAAGTGCACGGAATATTTCTTAATACAAGGCACATTTACTAAAATATACGGTTAGGATCATATACAGAAAAAGTTACTGCTGTCAGTTGTATTCAAAGTGGCTCACTGTAGATGATGATAAGGAAGAAATTATATGATCAAAGGATATATGGAAATGCATTAGTGAAATAAATGTTTCTATTTCTACTCTAACATAACCCCATAATTCCTCCTAAAGTGATTTACATTTTGGTTCACTTTTTTTTCTTTTTTTTTTTAATCATCGCCAACATTAGAGACTGATTAAGCCTTTCAGCGTTCAGTCTGGACCATAGTACCTCTAATAAAATTCCTCCATGAACCCCCATTCAATGCTAACATTGATGCCTCGTCAGATGTTATGCCTTTCACTTCAAAATCATTCTGCACCGAATCTAAGTACTTTCTTCCTGGTCTACCTCGACTCCTCTGATTCTGTGCTGCCGAGCTCATGGGTCTCTTAGGTAACCTTGCTTCTCCCATGAGTGTAACATGACCCCACCATCTCAGTCTGTTCGCTCTAACTGCTTCATCTGTGATGTTCATTCCCAGTTTTTCTTTGATTTCCTCATTATGGACACCCTCCTTCCATTGTTCCCATCTATTAGTACCTGCAATCATTCTTGCTACTTTCATATCTGTAACCTCTACCTTATGAACAAGGTAACCTGTATCCACCCAACTTTCACTCCCATACAACAAAGTTGTTCGAAAGATCGAGCAATGCACTCCTAACTTACTCTTGGTACTGACTTCCTTCTTGCAGAAGAGAGTAGATCTTAGCTGAGCACTCACTGCATTAGCTTTGCTGCAGCTCGATCCAGTTCTTTCACTATGTTGCCATCCTGTGAGTAAATACATCCCAGGTACTCGAAACTGTTTGCCTGTTCTAATTTTGTTCCTCCTATTTGGCACTCAATCTGTTTAAATCTCTTTCCCAAAGACATTATTTTCGTTTTGGAGATGCTGATCTTCATATCATAATCCTTGCACCTCTGATCGAGCTCTGAAATATTAGTTTGCAAACTTTCAATCGAATCTGCCATTACAACTAAGTCATCCACATATGTGAGATTGCTTATTTTGCTTTGAACTATTTTAATCCCACCCTGCTAGTCTACTGTTTTCAACATATGATCCATGAATAGTATGAACAACAGTGGTGACAGGTTACAGCCTTGTCTTACCCCTGAACCATGAGCTTAATTTGCCATCTACTCTAACTACTGCCTGACAGTCTACGTAAAGCCCTTTAATTGCCTGCAGAAGTTTGCCTCCTATACTATAATCTTGTAGAACTGACAGTAGCTTCCCCCTAGGAACACGGTCTTAAGCCTTTTCTAGATCTATGAAACATAGATACAATTCCCTGTTCCATTCATAGCACTTTTCCATTACCTGCCGTAAGCTAAAGATTTGGTCCTGACAGCCTCTAAGAGGCCTAAACCCACACTGATTTTCAGCTAACTTGTTCTCAATTAATACTCGCACTCTCCTTTCAACAATACCTGAGAATATTTTGCCTACAATGCTAATTAAAGTGATACCTCGATAGTTGTTACCATCTTTTCGGTTTCCATGTTTGAAAATTGGCGTGATTACCGCTTTCGTCCAGTCAGACGGAACCTGTCCCGATTGCCACGCCTTCTCAATTATCCTGTGTAACTATTTGAGCTCTGATATTCCACTGTATTTGACGAGTTCCGGCTTAATTTCATCCACTCCAGCTGCTTTATTGCACTGTAATCTACTGATCATTTTCTCCACTTTCTCAAATGAGATCCTGTTTCCATCGTCGTTCCTACCCCATTCTACCTGAAAATCTGACACATCATTGAACGTTTCTCCTACATTGAGCAATTCTTTAAAATATTCCCTCCATCTGCTCAAGGCATCCACAGGATTGACTAGCAGCTTTCCTGACCTGTCCAAAACACGTGTTAATTCCTAGTTCCTCCCTTTCGAAGATTGCTAATTACGCTCCAAAATGGTTTTCCTGACGCTTGACCCAGAATTTCTAGCTTATTTGCAAAGTCTTCCCATGATTTCTGCTTGGAGTCTGCAATTATCCGTTTGGCTTTGTTTCTTTCTTCAACATAGCTTTCTCTGTGTGCCTGATTTCTATTATGGAGCCATTTTTGAAATACCTTCTTTTTATTTCTTACAGGCTGCCATGACTGTGTCATTCCACCAAGATGTCTGCTTCTTCCTGCCGCTACACACTACAGTTCCAAGACATTCTCTAGCTGCTTCCAGTAGTGTGTCCCTATACCTTGACCATTCCTCTTCCAGTGAGTGTAAATCATTACATTCAACTAACTGGTACCTTTCTGAGATCATTGTTATGTATTTGTGCCTAATTTCCTTGTGTTGAAGGTTCTCCACTCTTATCCTTTGAAATCTTAGGCCTGCACTGTAGGATTCGTGTATTTTACTGCCTGCTGGAATAGATTTTGTTTGTGGATATAAATTGGACGATCTTCAGCGGGAAAAGGCATTCATGATTTGCGTAATGAGATACTGTACTAGTTAGTAGCATAATTTTTCTTGCTTTGTACGATGCTTTTCGACATTTAACCACAAGTCCAGGTATTTATAAGGATATTTTATGTTTCGGAAAATGAGGCAAAATAAATGTCAGAGTGCAGTAAACTATAAAAATGTCTTTCACAGCGCATAATCCGCAATGAAGCATAACATGAAAGAACTACGAAAATATTGTCTCTTCTTAATTATGATAAAGTGTCTAACGAGGTTATCTTTAGCATGACACCTTAATGACACACGTTAAATTATTTCACTGTTTCATTATTTACCCATTGACACAGGTTTATAACTTCCTGAAACATCGATTATGATGACGTATTATTGAAGATGTGGCGAATTAAAATGTTTGCTCACACGTTCTTAAGCAATTTGGGTTATTATGTCTTAGCAGTGTAGCTCGTGAAGTATATTTGTGCAAGCACTTTTCGTACTTTCCTCTCGCTATTCATGGTTTTACCTAAAACTGTTTCCCTTTTTCGTTCTTTCCAATGAATGCACTCCTGAGCAACATTATATTACGTTCTATAATACAGACAATTGACTATTTTGGAGTCTTTTCCGAGAAACTATGACGATATATTTTACGCTAGTGTAATGTGCTCCTGTGAAGTAGTTTACAGGCGCCTAGGGACAGTAGTGTGTCAGACCCCAGTTACCCGTACGAACCGATAGATGTCTCTACGCTCATGCTACCGTGATGCTATTTCAGTCCAGGGCTTCTATTTATCATTCCTGCTGTTTAATTTACGTATTTTAAAATTCGAAATATGAATCATTCTAACACGTCAGCATTACTGCAATAGAAGTGTGTCTGTAATATTCAATGATATTTTTGTAACAATGCGCTATTAAAATGATAACTAAAAGTCGACCACTATACGTAACAAGAGCCTTGTTTAATCACTAAAATTAGCAAATAAGGTCCGTGTGAACTACTGGTTACTCCCTGCTACAAAGCCTTGTTCCCTGGCCCAAACTGAGAACTGACTCGTTTCAAATTATTTCAGTAACAGAAAGTTAATACTACAGTGGACAATATACATAGTAGCTCACACGTTATTACACACAGAGATTAATAAGCAAGCCACCACCATTAAAGTTATCTAAGAAAAGTGGCTAAGAAAACATTTATGTTGCAATTGAATTTAGACATAAAAAATTATTGCATCTGAACTTATTCTCAGTACTTGTTAAGAACAATATTAAATAAAAGAGGGAAGGTGCTCTAAAACTACAATTTATAGGTAACTTACGGATTATTCAGATAGAAAACAAACAAAATGGGGAACCAATTTCGTTAACACAATAAAAATGCGTCTCTTACATGGGTTAATGTGGATGGTGGCCAGCCTAAATTATACATGATTTAAGGCTACTGGGGGGAAGGATTCACAAACAACGCTCATTCTCTCTCACACACGCAATGCCACAGCGAAACTCACCAAAAACAGTGTGATGGTACGAGGCGAAAGAAGGCGCTGCTATCGTAGGCGAAGTTCAGCAAATCGGAGATAGCACAAAACACAATATACAAACACTTTGAAGCTGCCTCTGGTCTGTAGTGCCTATTTTGAGATGGTTCCTGCGTATAGCCAAGTTAAATTACATCTGAATTGGACTGCGAGCAAACACGCTAGCGGCGACACACGGCTACGTTACATGAACACACTCCACTGAAGGTGAAGTGGTTGAAAATTGGATTCATCATACAAAATCACGGTGGATTCTTAAGTTGCAGTCTGTTAGAAATCTAGCTAGGTACTGGTTTTCTAAGAGAAGTGGCGTGAACTCAGGTGACTAGCTGCAAACCCCGGAAGTCGGAACTCGGACCCACGTGGTTCCCAAAACCGATAAAATTGAATAAATTCAGATTCAGAAAAATAAAGGAAATTAACTACAGCATGCAACCCATAGAAATGCTTAGAATTATATAAGGAAGCAAATTAACTACAGCTACACACGATAGGGAGCGATTAGAAGTGACAGATGAAGTCCAGTCTCAAAAAACCCATAAAAGTGAAATAATTACAAAGTCGGAAAATAAGAATAAGAACTACAGCACGCAACCCATAGAAATGTTTAGAATTACATAAGAAAGCTATTGGAGGATGTTTGACAAAGCTCAGAGAGAATTACTGACAAAGACAAATTGCGTACTACAAGTGGGAGAAGAACAGCAAAATTAAAATAGGCGGGGAGAGAAGATCGCGAAATATTAGTGGATATCAGAAGGATAACCACATAGTTACTTGCGGGGAGAGAAGATCGCGAAATATTAGTGGAAATTAGAAGGATAACTGCACAGTTACTTGCCTGATGGGCATGGAACAAACAAGAGTGGAACCTGAAGGCTTTGTTCTATGAACCAACCACGTGGAACACATATCACTTACAGAAGGAAACGATGAGAAAATGTTTATATGCACTGTATATAATGAACATATCACCTATTAGAAATCGGGCCCCACAAAGCTAGAAAGTATTTACACAGAGTTCATACACTGCCACATGATCACAAAAGGTTTTAACATATCAGGCCATTAGCAAACAGAACTAGAATCACACACGCCGCATTTGAAAAACGAGACCACATTTCCGCACACGTTTATAATGAATCTAAGTTCACGAATCTAAGCTAAACGTGCTAGTCAATGAAACGCTACCATCTCCAGAAACAAGAGCAGAACCAACCTTACCTCACCAGACACCCAGAACAGAATGAAGATCCAGCAGTCATGAGGGGGGGAAGCCACCGGAAACTAGAAAATCCAGGAAAACAGTGGTGGTGGGGACGGAAAGCGAGATTTGCGCTGGAGGGATGATTCGCTAACTAGCCCGCAACTAAAGAGTGTAGAAACCTCGGTGGTAGCATGAGTAGCTATCGATACTGAGCCAGAGAGAACAATGCAAAACGAGCTATCAGTCCCCACATTCAAACAGCCATAGATTCTCGCACACACCTAAAAGTACAACAACAGCACATTCTCACAAGGACAGTGGCGTAGCGGAGAAGCCATACTTATGCCACATTAATTAATATAATAATAAATTATTAACATAACAAAATCCTAGCATTACTAACTAATATTGAAATAAAAATGCTATTCCTCCGCCCTTGAAAAGAGTGGGGTTTAAATTTTAACAAAATACTAATCTAATGACATTAAATAAATTATGACTTTACAGAACTATACAAAAAATATATGGAAGACAACAGAAGGTCGTCTTTTACAAGTAAGACTTTCCAGCAGTCTAAAACTTGAAGTTAAAAACTTAAACTGTAAAAAGACGCAACATAAAACAGAGGATACTTTCCTGATAAATAAATTCTGGAAGCAGAGCTGAAGTTCTACATTAATTTCTGTTTGGTTATTTGCATGAGAATGAATGGCACTGGTGTATTAAATATTGTTATTATTTCACAGATGGTGACAGAAAAAAAATCGGCTTTTAGATGAAACTGAATGTATTCTTTTTTGTTGATGGTAGCACCTGAAGAATTGGCAATATTATGTCACTTTAGCTTGTGGAGAAAGTGGCCGTGGCACGAGATATTTTGTTCTGTAGGTTCATTTAGTAAATTTTTTGTGGTAATATAGGTGATAGGAACCAATGCCTGAAGTGGCAGAGCTTAGAGTAAATATATATCAAAGGAAAAAAAACAAACAACAAAAGACAAAATAAAAGAAAAAAAAACTAAAAAGGAAAACAGACGTGTGTGTGGGCAGTGGTTCGTTTCTTGCTCCCAACAATCATTTTATTTTTCACCTTGACTCCCAAAAGTTTTCTGATGCATTTATTAAATAGAATTTACGAGTTGCAATATTCCGACATATTTGCAAGTACAACCGCTTTTTCTTAAAAGTGCGTTTATTCTATTTAGTGAACATGCCATGAAATATAGTCCAGCAAATTGTAAACACTGTCTTATGAACTACAGCAGTTTCACATAAAGTTCGGACACATTGTTATAGTGAATGTTGCAAATGACATGCTGATACAAACAATTTCATACATTTACTATAAAATACAAACAAAGCTCTTGATATCTGTGAAATGGCTACAGTATTAGCACAATTATCTCACAAACAGAGTATATAGGACACAAGAACATGTATAACAGCCGTTGCAAACAGGAACAAGGCACTTCAGTTTTATTAAGAAATGACAGTTGACACAGAACTCTAGTACGTAATCTGTATATAAATTTATTTGAATCAGCATGACATGTAGGACATTAATTATTATAGTATGTCTTCCGTTTATGTGCAGGTAGGTCATGAGACAATGTTTACAATTTGTTGACCCATATTTTGTGGTATTTTCACTAAAGAGAATAATCACACTTTTTAGAGAAAGCGCTTGTATATGTAAATATGTCAAAATATCGCAAAATGCCTATTCCTTCCAACTAATAACAGTGTAAGAAAACTTTCCACTATACTCAGGAAGCGGCTACACGGGTAGCGGGGGCTGTGTGGCGTGGACTGGGCGTTTTTTTAGGTTAGAGGGCCTCAGGAATACTCAAAATGGGTTTCAGTGTCAAATGGGGCAGGTCAGACACAGGAAGAAAGCAGATCTAGAAACTATTGGTATAACAATTGTAAATTGTCGTAGCTGTATCGGGAAAGTTCCAGAGCTCCAAGCGCTGATAGAAAGTACTGAGACACATATCGTTATAGGTTCTGAAAGCTGGCTGATGCCTGAGATAAGTTCGGCCGAAATTTTTTCAAAGGGCCAAATGGTCTTCAGAAAGGATAGAATAAATAAAAAAGGGTGTGGTGTGTTTATTGCTGTTACAAACGGTTTATCCTGCAGCGAAATTGAGACAGATACTTCCTGTGAGTTGGTCTGGGTAGAGGTTATACCTGACAACTGGAATAAATTAATAATTTGATCTTTTTATCTGATCTTTTTATCAGCTGACTCAGACGATGCGGTTGCCAAAATGTTCAAAGAAAGCTTGAGTCACATTTCAAATAGGTATCCGAAGCATACTGTTCTAATCAGTGGCGACTTTAATTTACCCTCGATATGTTACGTATTCAAAACCGGCGGCAAATATAAAACATCGTCCGAACAAGTTCTAAATGATTTTTCTGAAAACTACTTCATACAGTTAGTTCATGAACCCAATAGAATAGTAAGTGGTTGCGAAAATACCCTTGATCTCCTAGCAACAAATAATCCAGAGATAGTAAAGAGCATCAAAACAAATACAGGGATTAGCGAACATCGAGTTGTAGTAGTGAGACTAAATGTCGAAATTCCCAAATGCACAAAAAATAAACGAAAAATATATCTATTCAATAAAGCAGATAAAAATTCGCTTCACGCTTTCCTGAGTGATAATCTCCAGTTTTTCAAAACTAAAAATGCGAGTGTAGATCAGTTGTGGCTTACTTTCAAAGACATAATATCAGTAGCAATCGAGAGATTTATACCAAATAAATTAATAAAAGAGGGGGCCAACCCCCCGTGGTACACAAAACAGGTAAGATCACTGTTGCAGAAACAAAGAAAAACGAATGCAAAATTTAAAAAGACACAGAATCCACAAGACTGGCAATCTTTTACTGAAACACGAAACCTAGCGCTGACATCAATGCGAGAAGCCTATAGTAGTTACCACAACGAAATCCTGTCTCGTAATCTTGCAGAAAATCCAAAGAAATTCTGGTCATATGTGAAGTACACTAGCAGCAAAACACAAACAATACCTTCACTACGCGATAGCAATGGTAATAGTACCAACGACAGTACTGCTAAGGCAGAATTACTAAACACAGCTTTCCGAAATTCGTTCACCAAAGAAGACGAAGTGAACACTCCAGTATTCAATCCAAGAACAGATGCCAGCATGTGAAACTTAGAAGTAGATGTTCCTGGAGTAGTAAAACAACTTAAGTCACTAAACAAAAACAAATTTTCTGGCCAGATTGTATACCAACTAGATTCCTCTCAGAGTATGCTGATTCAATAGCTCCATACTTAGCTATAATTACAACCGATCACTCAGCGAAAGATCTGTACCCAAAGACTGGAAAGTTGCCCAAGTTACTCCAATATTCAAGAAAGGCAATAGGAGTGATCCCCAAAATTACAGGCCTATCTCATGGACGTCGATTTGCAGTAGGATTTTGGAACATATACTTTGTTCGAATATTATGAACTACCTCGAAGAGAACGACGTATTAACCAATAGTCAACACGGGTTCAGAAAGTATCGCTCTTGTGAAACACATCTGGCCCTTTATTCACATGAAGTGTTAAGTGCCATTGACAAGGGATCTCAAATCGATTCCATATTTCTGGATTTCCGGAAGGCTTTTGATACTGTACCCCACAAGCGGCTTCTGATGAAATTGCGTGCTTATGGAATGTCTTCCCAATTGTGCGATTGGATTCACGATTTCCTATAAGAAAGGACACAGTTCGTTGTAATTGACGGTAAGTCATCGAGTAAAGCAGATGTGATATCTGGCGTTGCACAGGGAAGCGTTATAGGTCCCTTACTCTTCCTCGTGTTTATAAACGATTTAGGAGACAATCTAAATAGCTCCCTTAGACTGTTCGCGGATGATGCTGTCGTTTACCGGTTAGTGAAGTCAACAGAGGATCAAAAGCAACTGCAAAGCGATTTAGACAAAATTTTTTCTTGGTTCGAAAATTGGCAATTGACACTAAATAAAGAAAAGTGTGAAGTAATACACATGACCACTAAAAGAAATCCACTGAACTTCAATTACGCGATAAATCAGTCAAACCTTAAGGTCTAAATTCTACCAAATACCTAGGAGTTACAATTACGAACAACTTTGACTGGAGAGAACACACAGAAAATATTGTGGGGAAGGAGAATCAGAGGTTACGTTTCATTGGCAGAACGCTGCAAAGATGCACCAGCTCCACCAAAGAGACTGCCTACATCACATTTGTGCGTCCTCTCCTGGAGTACTGTTGCCCCTTGTGGGACCCTCACCAGGTGGGAATGACGGAAGATATTGAGAAGGTTCAGAGAAGGGCAGCTCGTTTTGTTTTATCACGTTACGGGGGGGGGGGGGGAAGCGTCACGGAAATGTTGCACGAATTGGGGTGGAAATCATTAAAAGAAAGACGTTATTCATTGCGGCGTGATCTGTTTGCGATGTTTCAATCACCGACTTTTACTTATGAATGTGAAAATATTTTGCTAGCACCCACCTACTTAGGGAGAAACGACCATCCAAATAAAATAAGAGAAATCAGATCGAAAACGGAACGATTTAGGTGTTCTTTCTTCCCGCGCGCTATTAGAGAATGGAACGGTAGAGAAAAGTTATGAAAGTGGTTAATGAACCCTCTGTCAGGCACTTAAATGTGATTTGCAGAGTATCTATGTAGATGTAGATGTAGAAGTCAATGTAAAAAAGAACCACCGTCGATGGTCAGTAGGTCCTCAACATGCAGTATTTATCCGCTGCGCTACAAGGAGCACCTCTATGAAATCTGTTTCACATTACCACCAATATCAAGGGTTACTCGCCAATATGGCATTTATTGACTGTAATTTACAATTAATTGCACTAAGAACGACATGAGTTTGTGAGTGTGCCGTAACTTTGAAATAGCAACATGCGAGTTATAAGGAGAAAAGCATGAAAATACGAAACGGAAGATGGCGTCTCTGCAGGACATAGCTTGCGACCATAGAGACATCTGTCGGTTGGTACGTGTAACTGGGGTGGAACGCACTACTGACCCTAGACCAACGAAATTTAAGCTGTTGCCCTAGACACAAGTAAGTAGTTTCGTCAAAGATCTTGGATAAAATCTTTGACAAAAATCTTTGTCAAAGATCTTTTACAGTGTAATACCAGCCTAATTGCGAAATAGGTATGTAACTCTGTAAAAAATAAAAAAAATTGGTAATTCTTCATTTCATAAAACTAAACAACTGCAGTTAATTATTTTTTAATTATTTAAATATAATATGTGTGATAACATCCGTTTATTTTTTGTGTATAAACATCTTAACCATAAACAATATCTCTAGGGAATATTTATAAACTCAAATATATCGATATAACAATTAATCGAATAATCGATCATCAGGATACAAATAATCGATATAATTGATCAATCCATATACATAATTGAAAATATCGATTAATCAACTCATTCTCAAAATCGCCCATCCTTAGTATCAAGTTGTGTGATTTTTAAGACTTCAGAAATCGCCACATAGGCTGGACACTGTGTTGACATGTTTTTTTATTGTCTCTTTGTTCTCAACACCATTTACTGTGCACATTCTGTGTTTTTTAATATACGTTACCAATTGTCAAACTTACATGTACTCTGGCCTGAAGAGCAGCATACGAGGCAGCTGCCAGCCTGCTGCCTGCTGCCAGCCTGCCAGGCATTACAATACAATAAAGAAGAAGAGGAAAAAAAGCATCGGCAGCAGTTATGAGTTGTCAAACAGTCCGTCATCAGGTTCGTTCCAGCAGCTGCCAGGCTGCTTGACACAGATGCGCAACACTGAAATTGTGTTCCAGCAGTATCTTCTCCCGCTTCTGGCTATTTGGAGTGTGGCTGTTTGGTGTTCCAGCAGTTGCAAGAAGCAGCCAGACGCTACCTGGAAAAATACTTTTGGCGGTGTCAAGCTGCCACTGTCGTTCAAACACAGAAAGGTCTGAGTTAGTGTGGGGTAGACATGACGTCTCTGTGTCTGTGTGCATGTGTGTGTGTATGTCAGGTTCTTCAGATATTCTGAAGCCATTACAGATACCACTTGGGATAAGATATTTCTCGTTTACACTTCTTAGTTATTAGGGATGTAAGTTGTTAATTATTCCTTTAAACTCACCTTCGCTCGCAGAAGCCAAAAGAAATGTAATTGGTTGAAATGTGGAACCTAATTGCCATTTATTCCAGATGCCCAGCAAATCCGAGTCTTATGTATTGTCGAGTGATGAGGAGTTTGAAGTGATACATTGTGCTAAAAGGCAGAAAACAGAAAACTATTTTGAGCATGTTCTGCTGCAATAAAGTGACTCCGAATTCCTGGAACATTTTCTTGTACATTGACATGTGGCAGAATAGCGGTCCGAAAAATGCAGTTATTCTATTACAGTTATGACACAGGAGGAAATGGGAAATTGCTTCCACTGCAGCAAATTATGATATTTATATGGTTTGCTGGCCATGAAATGGGCAATTTAAGAGACATGGCAGACAGGTTAGACATCAGTGTTAGTTCTTTGCACTGTGTTTTAGACAGGAGTGACCTACTTTGTTAGCAGTGTAGCGATAGGTGTTATAAAGTGGCCATCTGATGAAGAAAGGTCACAAATAGAGGCAAATTTCAGGAGAAATAAGATGCTAGGTGCGATTGGATCAATCAGTGGGACTCACATTAGAATAGACAAACCTACCAGTCATATTTGACACAATAAATAAATACATATAATAAAACTATATTCCTATGCAGTTACAAATAGTGCAAGATGACAATCGACGGATATGTGATTTATTTGTCAGTTTCTTTTAAATGAAGGGCTATGGAATCACGTAACTGTTATTTTCTTTTGAGGCCCTTACCAAGTTTATTATAGTACTCGTAAAACACTATTATTTTTAATGTCTACTCCCAGTCCCACAAGGGTTCCAGCACAATTGGTTGTTGTGCAGAGTGAGGGGTTGGAAGATGGCTCTCTGCCTCTTTTCATTTATTTCAATGTTTGCTCACCTCCCTTTGAAGTTATAGAGGCTTTGCACTTGTTAGATTCTATTTTCAATTTAAAAACTTATTGATTTTTTTACTATAAGTTAAAGTATTAACCTGCATTGACATGTTGTCATGCTCCCCACCCTGTATTTACCCTATGTGTGAGTCACCACGTTTACATGTAACACATCTTCCGGAAGACGAAAACCGATTTTCGTAAACCGTTTTTCGCTGTCGTGTTTACATGGCACAGCCTGAATCGGATTTCCTAATCCACTTAAGATGGCGGCTGAAAACCAGCTGATTCAGTCCCCGATTTAGTCAGCATAATCGCTATTTTTCTTTACTTAAATACACAGATTCATGGTCACTCTAATAGTAATACTTTTATTTCACATTAGAAAATATCACTCTTTCCATATGTGCCGAAAATTGTTAACAAAAAACCACAATCTGACAAGCCAAGAACGCTTCAAAAACGGTTGCGTTTACATGGGCACGAAAATCGATTGTGGAACTGGAAAACCGCTTTAGAGAAGCGGATTTCCAGAATCGATTTTGGAGTGTTTACATGACCAACCAAAAGCGGAATTGGGAAATCGGTTTACGAAATCCGGTTTTGGGAGTGTGCCGAGTAAACGGGGTGAGTGATACGCTTCTACTGCGTTCTGCGCTTGCCTCGTTTCGACGCTGGGAGCGTTGGTGTGCACTCCGCGCCTGCCTCGTTCAGCCACTTCCCACTAGGGGCGCTGCTATTAGTCGCGCGTGCACCGATCGACCTTGCACAGGCAGCTAGAATCTTTGCGCGAGTACAGTATGTCTCCGCGATGCTCTTTGGGATCTTTGGCGCGAGGATTCATATGTATACGATTGCCAGATCTCCGGGCGCCGCCCGGAGTGCCCGGGTTTGGAATGAATTCTCCGGGTCTACGGGACAATCACTCTCATCTCCGGGCTTCAATGTAACCTTCATCTTAACTTTTTTTTGTTTTTTTGTTTTTTTTTGTTTTGTTTGTAGAACTTATGGGACTTAACTACGGGGTCATCAGTCCCTAAGCTTACAAACTACTTATGAACTAGCTAAGACTAAGGACGGCACAAGTATCCATGCCCGAGGGGGGATTCGAACCCCCAACCGTAGTGGCCGTGCAGACCGTGACTGAAGCGCCTCAGTCCCCTCGGCCACCGCGGCCGGCATAGTTAAGTCCCTTAAGCTTAACAAACATTTGAATATTTTGAACCATTGTTGCGTCGGTACTAATCGGCTAGCGCATTATTAAGCAAACCCTGTTGCGGCAACGTGTCAACTGGGTACGTCTTTTATTTGTGTTCGTTCGATCATTGTTTGTTATAAGTTTACCGGCAATTTTTGGAATACTCGGATAGCTTGTGAACAGACAAGCTTACATTAACTCAGATTAGTGAGTTGTGTTTGTTATGGTCTTCAGTCCGGAGACTGGTTTGATGCAGCTCTCCACCCTACTCTATCCTGAGCAAGCCTTTTCATCTCCTCATAACAACGGCAACCCACATCCATTTGAATCTGCTTACTATATGCGTCTCTTGGTCTCCCTCTGCGATTTTTACCCCACACACTTCCCTCCAATGCTAAATTTACGATTCCCCTATGTCTAAGAATGTGTCCTACCAAGCGTTCCCTTCTTTTGGTCACAGTATGCCAAAAATTCCTTTTCTCACCAATTCTGTTCAGTACTTCTTCATTGGTTATGCGATCTACCCACCTAATCTTCAGCATTCTTCTGTAACACCACATTTCAAAAGCCTCTATTCTCTTCCTGTCCGCACTGCTTATCGTCCATGTTTCACTCCCGTACAAGGCAACACTCCACACAAATGCCTTCAGAAAAGACTTCCTTACACTTAAATTAATATTCGATGTAAGCAAATTTCTCTTTTTCAAAAATGCTTTTCTTCCCATTGCCATTCTGCATTTTATATCCTCTGTACTGCGACCATCACATGTTATTTTACTACCCAAGTAACAAAACTCATCTACCACCTTCATTGTTTCGTTACCTAATCTAATTCCTTCAGCATTGCCTGATTTTCTAAGACCGCATTCCATTATTCTTGTTTTGCTCTTGTTAATGTTCATTTTATACGCTCTCTTCAACACACTGTCCATTCCATTCAACTGCTCTTCCAGGTCCTTTGCTGTCTCTGACAGAATTACAATGTCATCAGCAAAACGCAATGTTTTTATTTCTTCCCCCTGTACTTTAATCCCTATTCCAAATTTTTCCTTGCTTTCCTTCACCGC
Organism: Locusta migratoria; assembly: GCA_026315105.1. Lineage (NCBI taxonomy): Eukaryota > Metazoa > Arthropoda > Insecta > Orthoptera > Acrididae > Locusta > Locusta migratoria. Next base: position 105,251,837 of record CM048746.1, on the reverse strand, counting down.
CTGCTCGATGTACAAATTGAATAACATCGAAGAAAGGCTACAACCCTGTCTTACTCCCTTCCCAACTGACGCTTCCCTTTCATGCCCTTCGAGTCTAATAACCGCGGTCTGGCTTTTGTACAAGTTATAAATAACTCTCCTTTCCCTATATTTTACCCCTGCTGACTTCAGAATTTGAAAGAGTGTATTCCAGTCAACATTGTCAAATGTTTTCTCCAAATCTACATAAGCTTTTGCCTTTCCTTAATCTATCTTCTAAGATAAGACGTAAAGTGAGTATTGCCTCCCGGGTTCCTATGTTCTTCCTGAATCCAAACTGGTCTTCCCCGAGGTCAACTTCTACCAGCTTTTCCATTCTCCTGTAGATTATTCGTGTTAAAATTTTGCAACCATGACTTATCAGACTGATGGTTCTGTAATTTTCACACCTGTCTGCGCCTGATTTCTTTGGAATTGGGATTATTACATTTTTCTTAAAGTCTGAGGGTATTTCGCCTGTCTCATAAATCCTACCCACCAGTTCAAATAGTCTTGTCATGGCTGGCTCTCCCAGAGACTTTAGTAGCTCTGAGGGTATGTCATCTACTCCTGTGGCCTTGTTCCGACCGACCTAGGTCTTTCAAGGCTCTGTCAAATTCATCTCTCAGTACAGTTTCTTCTATTTCATCTTGATCTACTTCCTCTTCCCTTCCTACAACATCGTCTCTAAGTTCATTTCCTTTGTAGAGCTGTTCTATGTATTCTTTCCACCTTTCAGCTTTCCCTTCTTTGCTGAGAACTGGTTTCCCATCTGAGTTCTTGATATTCGTAGAGTTGCTTTTCTTGTCCCCAAATGCCTCTTTCATTTTCCTGTAGGCGGTATCTACTTTTCCCCTTCTTATACATTCTTCTACAGATTTGCGTTTGGCTTCTAGCCACTCCTGCTTAGCCATTTTGCACATCCTGTCAATCTCATTTTTTAGTCGTCTGTACTCCATTTTGCCTGTTTCATTTACTGCATTTTTATATTTTCTCCTTTCATCAATTAAATTTAGTATTTCCTGTGATATCCAAGGATTTTTTGTAGGTCTTGCCTTTCTACCAATTTTGTCCTCTGCTGCCTTCACTATTTCATCTCTCAATGCTACCCATTCCTATTCTACTGTTTTATTTTCCCCTGTTTCTGTCAATTGTTGCCTAAATCTCCCTCTGAAATCCTCCAGAACTTCACTTTCCTTCAATTTATCTAAGTCCCATCTCCTTATTTTCCTACCTTTCTGCAGTTATTTCAGTTTCAGCCTACAGTTCATGACTAATAAGTTATGGTCAGAGTCTATATCTGCCCCTGGGTACGTCTTGCAGTTTATAACCTGGTTCCGGAATCTATGTCTTACAACCTTCTTTTGTGATTCTTAAACCACGTGTTTGTTACAATTAAATCATGTTCCGTGCAAAATTCTACCAGGCGACTTCCTCTTTCATTCCTCCTGCCCAGTCCATATTCACCTACTATTTTTCCTTCTCTTCCTTTTCCTAGTACCGAATTCCAGTCTCCCATCACAATTAAGTTTTCCTCTCCCTTAACTGTCTGAATAATTTCCTTTAGCTCCTCATATATTTCTTCGATCTCCTCATCATCGGGACAGCTAGTTGGCATATAAACCTATACTACTGCTGTCGGTGTTGGCTTTGTATCTATCTTTACAATGATAATGCGATCACTGTGTTGCTCATAGTAGTTTACCCGCATTCCTATTTTCTTATTCACAATGAGTCCTACTCCCGTGATACCCCCAACTGATTTTGTATTTATAATCCTGTACTCACGTGACCAGAAATCCTGTTCATCCTGCCACCAAACTTCACTAATCCCCACCGTATCTAACTTCAGCCTATCCATTTCTCTTTTTAAATTTTCTAATTTTCCTACTCGATTAAGGGATCTGACATTCCACGCTCCGATCCGTAGAATGCCTGTATTGTTTTTCCTGATGATCACATCCTCCTGAGTAGTCCCCGCCCGGAGATCCGAATGGGGGACTATTTTACCTCCGGAATATTTTACCCGAGAGGAGGCCGTCATCATATGTTCATACAGTAGAGCTGCATGTCCTCGGGAAAGGTAACGGCTGTAGTTTCCCGTTGCTTTCAGCTGTTTGTAGTAGCTGTGTGGCAAAGCCACATTAGCTGATGTTACAAGGCCAGCTCAGTCAATCATCCAGACTGTTGCCCCTATAACTACTGAAAAGGCTGCTGCCCCTCTTCAGGAACCACACGTTTATCTGACCTCTCCACAGATACCCCTTCGCTGTGGTTGCACCTACGGTACGGCTATCTGCATCGTTGAGACACGCAAGCCACCCCACCTCGGCAATGTCTGTGGTTCATGGGGGTGGGATTAGTGAGTAATAACAGTGAAATGGAGAGACAATATCTAAGTTCGTTCCGTGAGGAATGGTTGCAGGAAGAAAATTATAAAGAGTGGCTACAAAAAGACGATACTGATGAGTGTATGTGTTAGTGCAGAATATGCAATATCTCATTTACTGTCAAGTACGACGGAGTGAAAGCTGTGAATAAACATTTAGAATCAGAAAGACACAAAGCGAATATTACCATACAAAAGAACCAATCGCTTCTTAAATTCTTGCTAAAACAATTTACTGCAGAAGACGACAAAGTCACTGCCACGGAATTAACTTTGACTTACCATGGTGTGAAACACCACCATTCTTACAATTCTCAAGATTGTGGTAATAAGCTATATTCTTATGTTTTTAGAGATTCCTCAGTGGCAACGACAGTAAGATGCGGCCGATCAAAAAGCGAGGCATTAGTAAAAAATGTGCTTCTGCATTATGCTAAAGAGAAGCTACTAAGCAAATTAAAGCAAAATGTCCTGTTTTCATTAGGTTTTTTTTTTCCTTTTAGAATTCACGTGTAATCCTGGTTGGGGTGGGGGGAGTTGGTCGCGGTTGGGGGGGGGGGGGGTGAGTCGTTGGCCAAGGGGGAGGGGGGCACGTCTGGTCTCCGGGCCTGCCTAGAGTTCAATCTGGCAGCCCTACGTACGTATCGGAGTGGCGTCGTCACACTCTCTCCGGTTTTGGCTTAGGTAAGATGTTCGTATGGTCTAAATGATGAGCCACAGCTAGCTCCATGCTACGTTTTGTAGCAATAATAAGTTACGTGTGCTTTAGGCGTGTGTGAATTATGTTATTCACGGGAATGTGGCGTATTCCTCTCGTGTATGTTTTCCGGGGTGACTTTGATTTCTGTTAAAAACGGTAAATGGTGACTAGTGAGTTTTAGTTTGATGTCCGTTACGGCATGTGAAACAAAGACCTATTCTTTGTTCAACGTTTTCCAGCACTTCAGGCGTTGAAATAATGCTACCTCTTACTACATCCATAATATCTTTCCGCGTCCTTCTGGCTTATCAGTTCACTTGTGTGTAAGGTTTGTGTGAAATTTAGTGGCCCCTTCCGGGTATTGGAAGTGGAACAGAGTGCACGTGGTTATGAATATTCTAACTTGGCAGATTCAGCTTATCTGTCTGGTTGTGCATTGTGCTGCATTTCATGTTGCAGTCTTCTGTGAGAGTAAGTGTCGCAACTACGCGCTTGTGAATGATTGTGTCCCATATCCTACCAACCCTCCTGTTTCTTGTATGCTTTTCATCCTCGTTTTGCTTATCTGACCCCTCTTTGTGTGTGAACAAAATTAGTATGTAATAAATTACAGTGGGATGCACTTTTATTGTATGTTTAAAATCGGTGTTGCCCCCATTTTCCATGTAAACTGGCAATAAACCCTTGTTTGTAATTTAACCTCAGATCCGTTTTATTATTGTGGTTTCCCTCTGCTTTCCGGAGGAAACCTCATGTATTCTGTTGCACAAATCTCTTATCTTGGATCCCTTTTCCTAGGACTTGTTACTTTTAAATAAATGCAGCTCTTTTATCTGGCGGTTTTCAGCCAGGATTCCTTATTTGAAATTTAACAAACATGTTTTATCTGGCAGTTCCCTGCCAGGATCAGTTATTTGAAATTAACAAGCCGCTTTTAGGGTGAAAAGGTTAAGAACTCTTCTATCACTTTGAAGTCTGAAAACAGGTCGACTTTATAATTTCCGATTTCTCTACCATCAGTAATCTTAACAAAAAGCAACATGAACTTCTTTTTTTTTTTTTTTTTCAAATTATTTAACTAAAGTCTCTCAGCTTCATACATCTCTTCCTGACACTGTACGAAATTACTGTTGCTACACTTTGCGTGGGAAACTATCCACAATCAGTGCAAAATGCGTTCCAGCAGTGCAAGTATCAAATGGCTTTTATGTCATAGTAGCTGTGCATGCACTGCACAGTAATACCTGTTTCATAGCTCTTGAAAGTAGCAGTCTGGCAGTTGCAGGAATGAACATATCATGTTTGGTAAATAAGTCATAAGAATTGATTTCAAGAATATTTGTACTTTATACTGTATGCTCAGTCTGTTAGATTTGTTATAATAGAGTGGCGATTTGTGATCAAACTGATGGAAATTGTGTGAAGCAGGAAGTTGTTGTAAACAAATGGTGACGTATATTTAAAAGCGGAAAATTTTTTACATAGGTAGACACCAGAGCAGTGTTCATTTAGAAAATTGTGATTACTAGTGTTGATAGAACCTAGGAACTCATCAGAGAAACTCGCCCCTACTTTATCAAATGCCACGCAAGAGTAGCTGTGCGGTCTGGAGCGCCACATTACCGATCACGAATCCACCCACGTCGGAGGTTCGAATCCTCCCTCGGCCATGGATGTATGTGTTGTCCTTAGGTTAGTTTAACTTAGTTTAAGTAGTCTGTAAGTCTAGGACTGATGACCAACGTAATTTGGTCCCATAAAAGTAAAAAAATAAAAATAAATAAAACTGTTACCAAAAAAGTGACCATTTAAGCCCTGGTATCCTCACAACTTGGAGCTGGGATATCTATTTGCCAGTGATCAAGACTCTAATGAATGCTGCCACGGCTTAGCGGCCAGGTGCATTGAGGCGCTATGCTACAATGCCTGAGGTCGTTCCCCAGTGGGGTTTCGAATCCCCCCCCCCCCTCAGCCAAAGTAAGATAAGTCAGATGAATTGGGAAACTGAAAAAGTATTTCATGTTGATGTGACTAGTAAATTACCTGCTAATGACAGAGATGTTAAGATAAATGACATTATTGAGAGTGTGATTAACCATTCCCATGTTATGATGGTATCACTTGAAAGAAGTCTGTGGACATTTATTAAAAAGAAAATGAGGATAGTAGAAAATTAGAGTTTGAGGAAATAGCAAAAGACTGACTTACTGAAACTGAGAAACAGCGAGTTAAAATAGTTAAGGGTAATCTACATCTACATGGGATACTCTGCAAATCACATTTAAGTGCCTGGCAGAGGGTTCATGAACCACAATTATACTATTTATCTCCCATTCCATTCTCGAATAGCGCGCGGGAAGAAAGAACACCTAAAATCTCTCTGTTCGAGCTCTGATTTCTCGTATTGAGAAATCATTTCTACCTATGTAAGTGGGAGTCAACAATATATTTTCGCATTCGGAGGAGAATGTTGGCGATTGGAGTTTCGTAAGTAGCCCACGCCGCAGCGATAAGCGCCGTTGTTTTAATGATTCCCATCCCAGATCCTGTATAATTTCCGTAACGCTGTCTCTCCTGTATCGTGACAATACGAAACGGGCTGCGCTTCTTTGGACTCTTTAGATGTCCTCCGTCAAACCCACCTGATAAGGATCTCACTTGATTCACTTGACTTCAGGACTTTGTTAGTGATAGTTAGGAGGTGAACATACTAAAAGTCCCCGCCCTTGGGGGGTGAGCTAAAGCGAGGAGGAGGGTGGAAAGGTACAATTTTTTGGTTTTTTCACTTATATCTCGGAAACGGTCGCCTTTAGGAAAAAGTTGTTCCAAATGAAAATGAAAGACAATTGAATTTGCTATAAAATTGTTTCTATACATGTACATCGAATTCCCAACGGTTTTCGAGATATTCGTTATTGAAAATCGACAATTTCGGAAAAAATAATCTTTACCTCTTTAATTTTGTCAAACATTTACTTCTAGTGACTCACTCGATCGTTTCACAGAAAATTTGTCAGAAAGAAAGTTGTAGAGCATTAAATTTCCTTCAATTTGATATCCACATTTGCTACGTTATCTTCAGCCAATCCGAAGTTACGTCATTTATATGATGTGCGCTCAGTTTCGATGTCCCTCCAGACCTGAGTGTTTTGAGGGCTGTGACGTTTTTATCTTATGAAACGTGCTAGCATAGTAAATAACAATACTTTAACACTGTTAATAAGGTAATTACAATTGAAACAGATTACCTTTTTTTAATCGTAGATTTTATGATAATATTATTAAAGATTCAATTACAGTATTTACAAGCACTGAAAGTGATTCAGAGTAAAAAAACGTGCACTCAACGCAACATCTTCGTTTTTCTGAGGAGGAATGGTCAAGGTTCATTCATCTTCATCAGTAGTGGAGACGTCGTCCAACGAGATTCGTAGAGTCTCGATGTCACTGTCGTCATCTTCATATTTCGAATCCGTTGTTGCAGTGTCCCTTGCAGTTCAGGCATGTAACAAAGCAGTGTAACAGGCTTTTCTGCAACCACATCTGCTACAGTCACATCCTTTCGTGCATAGACAAAAAAAATTATCCTCAAGATTTCGTCACCGGCAGCATCTAACTGTGAGAGTTTCGGAACTAGTTGGCCATCCAACCCCAATTCGGCGCTCCACCTTTAGGTACTTCTCCTAACCAAAGGCGTACTTGTTGATACGTTCGAAATTCATGTTGCTTAAACAGCTCCTTCAGCTGGAGGGAGAGTTGAGAGTAGGCTTCATGTTTCCAGCTGCTTTTATAAGTGATTTGTAGTGGAACTTGTTGAGGGATTCTGTGGTGGCTGGAGCTCTATACCATTATGATTCCCGCTGTCTCAGCAGCATGTTGTATGATTTTGGACTTCTGATGCATTTTGACAAACACTATTTAACTCTTGCAACACGCTATGGATGCTGTGTCGCAGCCTGTAAATGCATGTGAGAGTAACAAATGGGCGTTGTCCTTCACTTTCAATTCCTGCTGCAGCTATTGTGAAGAATATCAAAACGTCTTAACCTTTCCTCTTCCTTGCAAAGTTTGCTATTAAGAGAACAGTAAGTCGAAATCCTCTCCAATAATGGTAATCGAGGAATTATTTTATCTGTTGATAGCTGTCTCCACAATATCAACGTCATAATCACTTAAAGCCTGAATGCCATTTATCCCATTTTTCTGTAGTTGCATCAACAGGTTTATCAGCTGATTCTTATTGTTAAATTTGGAAAAGAAATCCTCTTGTTTCACTGTAATTTTAATTTCTAGACTGACATTCATTTCTCAACACCTCCTGAGCCAATATCGTCGACTTTGTTCAGCTGCTCTTATGCTCTCTGATATGTTAGAGTATCCATTAAAAACCACTGTACAACCTCTCCGAAGCCAATTGGTCTTCAAAAATCTAACATAAACATTGCAGCCTGATGTAATTTTTGGACGTTCAGTATGAATCAGAATATGTACAGATCTTCTAAAGATGAGCCATTGCTATCTTCGTTTTCTATACTAGCTTTGATGAGTGATAGTATTCCTTTTTTGTCACTGTGGAAACACCGGTCCATCTATTGTTTCATTACGTACAAAACACAGTAGCCATTGCGCGCACTGCACAGTCAATATTTTCATAAATAAATAAAAAAATATCTCGAAAAGCTGACACACAAACCAACACACAAACCTTCTCTTTGGTTGGCGAACTTTTGAAGTGAACTGAAGTAAGAAGTGAGTGAGAACACTCCATTCCACCCCCATCCCCCTCCCGCCAGGCAGTGACACCTTCGATGTTCGTCGTGGGGCTTCCCCATCGTTAACCCTCTCCCGGGCGTTATAAGTACTGACGACTTTGACAACATGTCCACTGCAGACGACACTAAATGAGTCTCAACTCCTCCGACTCAGAAAAACGAAGATGTTGCGTTGAATGCACTTTTTTGTCACTTGAATCACTTTCAGTGCTTGTAAATACTTTAATTGTATGATTCATAATATTATCATAAAAGCTACAATTATAAAAAGGTGTTCGGTATCAATTGGGATTACCTTATTAACTGTAGGGCAGCGGCTAATATTGGTCGTGCCCTAAACACTGTTTTAGCTGACGACGAGGCGATCGTGACGAACGTTTTACAATTTTGTGAACGATCTCGACTCTGGACAAAGCTCTTAGGCTGGAGGTTTTAGTGTGTTACAGGAGGGCTGGCTGATGCCTTTAACATCAGCGATCAGCGTACCTCTATACTCAGATATTTTCTTTTAAGGACTTGTAAGGTTGTATACTTCAGTCTGACACCTTACATCGCTGATTTGCAATATGAGTTCGTGTTGTTGCCCCAGACCTACATTCTTCTATTGCCTGTTCTTATTTATTTACTGTTGTCTAATTCATTTGTCAGGGCGCTAAAAACCTTGCTGTTGTGCGCCCAAAACATCCTATCCTATCCTTATTAAGTGTTAAAGTATTGTTATTTACTAAGCTAGCACGTATCATAAGATAAAAACGTCACAGCCTCTCAAAACACTCAGTTCTGGAGGGATATCGAAACTGAGCGCACATCATATAAATGATGTAACTTCTGATTGGCTGAAGATAACGTAGCAAATGTGCATATCAAATTGAAGGAAATTTAACACTCTACAACTTTCTTTCTGACAAATTTTCTGAGAAACGATCGAGTGAGTCACTAGAAGTAAATGTTTAACAAAATTAGTGAGGTAAAGATGATTTTTTCCGAAATTGTCGATTGTCAATAACGAATATCTCGAAAACCATTGGGAATTCGACGTATATGTATAGAAACAATTTTATAGCAAATTCAATTGTCTTTAATTTTTATTTGAAACAACTTTTTCCTAAAGCCGACCGTTTCCGAGATATAAGCGAAAAACCAAAAAATGGTACCTTTCCACCCCCCTCCCCGCTTTAGGTCCCCTCCCAGGGGCGGGGACTTTTAGTATGTTCACCTCCTAACTATCCCTAACAAATTCCTGAAGTCAAAAATTCTCGCATATTCCATGCACTCTACAATGCATTCATTGACTGGACTAATGTATATCTAATGGCGGCATTCACACTGTCCGTCACCGGACCGTCACGTCACATCAACGTCACGTCAAGCTTTCTCGAGAAGAATGTTTTGACGGAACGGCCGTCTGCTAACATCGGAAGGTAACCTATTTTCGTCATGCGAATTACATGCTGCAGTCGGAGATTGCACTGTTTATAAGAAAATGTGTCTTTTCATCTTTATTTTGTTGTTATTCTCCATTTTAGGGGACTTAAATATTTTTGTCAACCGAGTGTCCCCCTAAAATCGAGGTCGGATATCTGAAACCAAAAAATGGTTTATGTTACATATCATTGTAACAGAAAAGACTGAAGCAAACGGTTTATTTGAATAAGATTGTAATTTGATCACGCATTTTTCATTAAATAAAATTTTTAATGAAAAAGTCATTTCTAATAAAAGACAAAAATTCAGTTTTTTTTACGACGGTATTAAAAATGTCAGCGGGCAAATCGTAATGGATAAAGTAAACAGGCGCTTTTTATGCTCTTATAAGTATTGTTTGACGTTTTCACATGTTTATTTTTTCGCTTGAAAATAGATGTCGATGTTTTGAAATGTTATTTCAGTTCCCAGGAAGTTGGCGGAAAACATACACTGTAAAGTTTTCTTTGGCCGTCAATAATATTTAGTGTTGTTGTTCCCTCAATTCTAGAATTAAACTATAACTTTCTACATAACAGATCGCCAATCATAACCTCACTTTCAACATCGCGTATTGAAATGGGCGAATTGACGTGAGGGACACTGACGGACAGTGTGAATACAACTTGACGTGACGGTGCCGTGACGTGACGTTGACGTGACGGATAGTGTGAATTGGCCTTAACGGTTCAATTATGTTAAGACATGGCAATTTTGCTGTCCATGGGAGATGTTTGATGAATTTCTGATGCTGTTCAATGCACTCGTGAACCCTTTTGATTGTTAGGGTCGCATTATCATTTTGGGATATGTGCCTGCTAGTCTAAACTGAGGTGACTGAAAACACTAATCATATCTTCAGTAATGAACATGTCCTGTGAATATGAAACTTCACATTTCTATGAAACTTCCAGGCAGATTATAACTGTGTGTCAGACCGGATTCGAACCCGGGACTTTTGAGGACAAGAGCTCTACCGATTGAGCTACCTGTGTACGCCTCATGGCCTATCCTCACAGATTAAGTTCCTCTTGCACCTCGTCTCCTACATAACAAACTTTATATAAGTTCTCCTGTAAACCTTGCAGGACTAGCACTCTTGGAAGGAAGGATGTTTTGGAGACATGGCTTAGCCTAGGTCCTAGGGTGACCAATATCCCGTTTTTTACGGGAACATCCCTTATTTAGCCAACGTATTCTGATGTCCCAACAAAATAAATACGGGACGTAGGCTATGTCGTCCCGTTACTTAGTAATGATCCCATATATTTTGAAATAACGTGTTTTTAAGGCAATGTACAGCGTAACCAAATGGAGAACAAATGTGGCCATAGTCAAACAAGAAAGAAAATAAGCTATAATTTAAAGTGAATAAGGCACATTTTTTAAATTTCTTTGGTTGGTATTACGTAACGCTTTCATGTGACATATGCAGCATTTCCAACTATAAAAATTCAGTCATTAATTAACCATTTTACGTCCTGAAAACATTTAACTGGAATTAGCTAAACTCTGTTCTATAAAACCTTAAATCTTTAGCGGAGTTTGATGAAAAAATTTGTAAGAAAGATGTGAAGATCAACTTTTTGAGGAGGTGAACCACGTGAAAAATATACGTGAAGAGAAATGCCTGGTCATTATAGACAGTGCCCACACTCAGATTTTTTGATGGCGAAGGAATCGGCCGTGCCCTTTCAAATGAGCCATCCCGGCATTCGCCTAGAATGATTTAGCGAAATCACGGAAAACCTGGATGGCCAGAGATAGATTTGAAGCACAATTCTCCCGAATGCGATTGCAATGTGTTGCCATTGCGTCATCTTACTCAGTTTTTATATTAAAAGACGCATTTTCTACACACAACATAAAGTACTAAAAAATAAAGAGAAAAGCAAATGTAAATACGAGATCCACCAAACATCTGGTTGCAGGGAGGGAGGGGGAGAGAAAGAAATAACGGCTTTTTTCTTACTACGGTATGTTGCGTGTTTGCATTGATTCATATCTGCGTTCATGAGTGACATCGAGGCCGTTATATTGTATTCGTTTTAACCTCTACAGTGAATTTTTTTCAATATTTTTGCATTTGTATTTTGTGTTTAATAATATTCCAAAAAGGCCCCAAAGTATTTTTTAAAAAATCCTCACTTTTTATTCTCTACAAAATGCATGACCCCTTATAGGGGACATTAGGACACTAGCAGTGGCGTAGCTATCATAGGGCTAAGCGGGGCAGTGCCCCGGGGCCCCCGAGATCCAGGGGTCCCTCGGCCTCTGTGAATGACGTTCGAAAAAAGTTACAGTAGAGCATGGAATTTTTAATTTAATTCTAGGTTTTTACTCTCCCTCCCTACCGTCCATCATCTTCCAACAAACCATGATTCCCTCAACAGCCGCAATGAGATTGTTTCTAATGGCCCCTTCACCCGACGCCACTCGGTGGCGCTGCTGACCGGCCAAGCCACTAGTCTCTGTGTACAATTATCTGCACACTTCAGTCGGCGTAGAAGCACAAGTTGCGGCAGCACCAAAGTTGCTCGCGGCAACAGCTGCAGCTTCCAAGTGTTGCGTCGTGCCGATCAGCGCACTGTGAAGGATCACACGCCTCCAAATACTGTATAAATACATTTACTGAACGGTACTTCTTATTGGCAAATATAATTGCACAGTTCGATTATCCGAATAATCCGTTTTCCAAGTCCCCCAATTACATCGTATAATGTACGTTCTGCCTCAATTGCAAGAAGTGAAATCCAAAAATTATTCCCACCTCAGAAATAAACATAACAAGGTCTATTGCTTGTCAGCTAAGACGTGGACCCTGCACCGTTAGTGTATTGTCGGTCGAAGTCGGAGTTGCCATTGCTCACAATCTTTGCGAAATAACAGTTAATGGCGCTTCAAATCAAATGTTCAAATGTTTGTAAAGTCTATGGGACTTAACTACGGGGTCATCAGTCCCTAAACTTACAAACTTCTTATGAACTAGCTAATCCTAAGGACGGCACAAATATCCATGCACTCTACACCCCTCTTTTGAGCACTCATTGACTGGACTATAGGTAGTTTGTGGAGTTTACGGCCTTCACATTTGATTGATTTATCTTGTAAACAAAGTTTAACGGATTTCTTTTCGTACTCATGTGGACGACTTCACGCTTCTCATTATTTAGAGTCAATTGCCAATTTTTACACCATACTGATATCTTATTCAGATCGTTCTGCAGTTGGTTTTGATCTTCAAATGATTTCACTAGACGGTAAATGACGGTGTCACCTGCAAACAACCTAAGAGAGCTACTTAGATTTTCCCCTAAATCGTTTATAAGGAACAGCAGAGAACCAATAACACTACCCTGTGGAACGCCCGATATCACCTCTGTTTTAGTCGATGCCTTACCATCGATTACTACGAACTGTGTCCTCTCTGACAAGAAGTCCCCTATCCAATCGCAAATTTGGGGCGATATACCATAAACACGCAATTTGATTAAAAGCCGTTTGTGAGGTACAGTGTCAAAAGCTTTCTGGAAATCAAGAAATACGGAATCGATTTGCGAACCTTTGTCGATAGTTTTGTGTCCCAACTTCGACGTCGCTTTTGTGTCCCAGCCTCGTCGTAGGTGTCGGTGGCCGAGTGGAACGAGACCGACACAGGAACAAAGACAGCACGCTGGTGCAGGTACGGAGGGGAGCAGCCAGAAACTATAAACACTCGAGTAAATTAGAAAGAGATATATATTGCACAGAATGTAACAATACTTAACTTTTACATAGAACTGCAGAATGTTGATACATAGTTGTTAGAGGCCTGCCTAGTGCCTGTACAATAGCAAAGTCTTCACTGGTGCCTATCTGATTCCGAAGTCTTTACTCGTTGCTATCTCAGTCCGAAGTGCTATGTCTTTCCGTGGTGGCCACGAGCGGGGTTCCAGCAGAGGGCGCTCGTGGCTGTCGTCGGAAGAACGCCGCGCCGTGCATGCATGGCGGCGCGCGGCGAAAGTAGGTGGCGCGCACTTTGTACTTGTGCGACACCACACCCCTCCCCCCCAAACCGCCGCGCCGTCGTGGCGTAGGGCTGAGGGCCACGGCGACGGCACTGGGAGGAGGGCCTGGGCGGGGGCGTTACTGGTGGGACGGGCGTCGTAGCTGAGGCTGGGATCGAGACGCCGTCCGCGCCCCGGCATCCGCCTTGCGATCCTCCAGGGAACCCACCGAAACCTGGGGAAGGGCGCACCCCCCCGCCCAGAGGGAGCAGGTCATCTTCTTCTGAGGTGCGTGGCCCAGGCGGCGGCGGCACGCACGGTCCCGGAGTCCCTCTCGGTGACGCTGTCATCTGCGGCGGCGACAGCGGCGGCGTCGCGTCGATCTCCATCGGGACGATCTCGTAGTCCGGGGACGAACGATGTGGTTGTGCTACCTGGCGGTGAACTGGGTCTGGAATCAAGAAACCGGAGACAGGATCGCGCGGCCTGTGCAAGCGCAATTGGTTTGCGTGGCGCCGCAGCTCCGACCCTGTGGAAGAACGTACAACATACATATTGCGACCGAGCGCGCGCTGAATGATGCCCGGCATCCATAGTTTCTTCTTGTTTCCAGCAAACACCCTGTACAACACCGGCGTGGAAACCTGAAAACGCGTAGCGCCATACGAACCGACTCGGTGCGTGGGAGGCTGCAGCAGGTGAAGGAGAGTGCGGTGACGGCGGGCCGTGTAGCAGCTCGGCAGGAGACGGGCCGTCACGTGGCATGCACCGATACGTAGTCAGGAAAATTTGAAGAGCTTGCTGCCTGGAGTGCTGACCTTTCATCTTCTCCATGTGAGACTTGAATGTTCGAACGAAACGTTCTGCTTCACCATTGGACTGAGGGTGAAAAGGTGCGGTGGTTATATGCTGAATGCCATTCACACGACAAAACTGTTGAAATTCCGCACTAACAAACTGAGGTCCATTGTCACTGACGATAGTTTCAGGCAAGCCTTCGATGCAAAACACTGATGTTAAGGCACTGATTGTACTAGACGCCGTCGTTGAGTTCATGGCAATCACAAAAGGAAACTTGCTGAAAGCGTCTACAACAATTAACCAGCGCGTATTCCAGAAAGGTCCGGCAAAGTCAATATGTAAACGTTGCCATGGTCCCTTGGGGCGTGGCCAGTCTGAGAAACGTTGCGGAGGAGCCGCCTGATGCTCCGCACAAACTGTACACTGTGACGTCATGCTCTCTATCTGAGCGTCCATACCAACCCAGGTACAATGACGTCTGGCCAATTGCTTTGTCCTAACAATACCCCAATGTCCTTGATGCAGGAGGCGTAATACTTCTCGTTGCAGGGAACGAGGAACAATCACTCGTGCATGGTCGTTGACGGTATGCAACAACAGAACACCCTGACTTAAAGATAATGCATGACGTTGTGCAAAATAACGTCGAACCAGAGGCCGATCAATGTCTTTGGCTCTGGCAGGCCACCCAGAGCGAACAAAACGTGCTACCACACTTAGGTCTGCATCCGCAGCTGTTTCCTGTGCAACCCGACGAGAGTTCAAAGGAAAGTCTGCGACAGCGGAAGCATCTCTGGAGTCCATCTGACAACATGTCATTTCTGAAGAATCAAATGATACATCCTGGCCAACCGGAAGTCGGGAAAGTGTGTCCACGTTAGCATGTTTAGTGGTAGGTCGGTACAAAATCTCATACTGATAATTAGACAATATCAAGGACCATCTCTGAAGCTTTTGTGCTGTACGGGGCGGAATCGGCTTTGTGGGTAAGAACAACGACGTGAGAGGCTTGTGGTCTGTAAACAAATAGAATTTTCTGCCATAGAGATAATGATGAAACTTTGTGACGCCGTAAATGATTGCTAAGGCCTCCTTTTCTATCTGACTGTAATTCTGTTGCGTTGGCGTCAGTAGCTTGGATGCAAAGGCAATATGACGATCGTAAGAACCAATACGATGTGAGATCACTGCACCCAGACCGTACGACGAGGCGTCAACTGCTAACACTACAGGCTTCTGTGGGTCAAAGGGAATCAAACATGCATCACTGAGTAGTGCAGACTTTAGTTTGTCAAAGGCAACCTGACAATCTTTAGACCATACAAAAGGAACATTCTTCCTACGTAAGTGATGCAGTGGAGCTGCAATCTGAGAGGCATTGGGAATAAACCTGAAATAATAGTTCAGCTTTCCCATTACTGCTTGCAATTCGTGCACATTCTTAGGAGGAGGCAAGTCTTTGATTGTTCGAAGATGTGACTGTAAGGGATGGATTCCTTGCGCATTAATCACATGGCCTAGGTACTCTATTTCAGTTTGAAAAAACGAACACTTTGCTTTATTGCAACGTAGACCTGCTGCAGTCAAAACTTTGAAAAGGCACTCCAGGTTTGCTAAATGTTCTTCAACTGTACGTCCGGATACCACAATGTCATCTAAATAGTTCGAGCAACACGGTACAGAAACTGTCAGCTGTTCCAAAAAGCGCTGAAAAATAGCGGGAGCGGAAGAACTGCCAAAGGGTAGGCGTTGAAATTGAAAAAGGCCCATGTGAGTATTAATGACGAAAAACTTTTTGGACTCGTCATCAAGTGGAATCTGTAAGTATGCCTCTGCTAAATCAATCTTAGAAAAGAAGCGAGACTGTCCTAATTTGTCCATAAGTTCCTCAGGTCTGGGTAGGGGATAAGTGTCTACAATTGTTTGACTGTTCACTGTTGATTTGAAGTCCGCACAGAGACGAAGCTTTCCTGACGGCTTGGGTATAATTACTATAGGCGAGGCCCACTGACTCGCAGAAACAGGAGAAATCACTCCACTATCTTGCCAACGTTTAAGTTCTTCGGCAACTGTATCACGCAAGGCGATAGGCACTGGTCTAGCTTTACGAAATTTTGGAACTGCAGATTCTTTTAAAGTTACATGTGCCACGAAGTCTTTTGCACAACCTAGTTCCGGCGAAAACAAGTCACTGTATTTATCACACAAGGCATTGATTTTATCCTGAGGCACTATTGACGAAATTTGAAGCACATCTCTTTGAATTGATAAACCAAACAAGTCAAAAGCATCTAGTCCAAAAATGTTCTGTGTCGATTTGGCCTGAAGAACAACAAAAGCGACTGTTTTTGTTACACCTTGAAAAGAGGCGGGCAGGCTACACGTTCCTAGCACGGGAATATTTTGACCTGTGTACGCTGTTAACACTTGTTGACACGGCGACAATTTTGGCGAACCCAGCAGTTCATAAGTGTCTTTATTTATTAATGTGACAGCGGAACCAGTATCAAGCTGAAATTGCACCGTCTTATTTTCTATGAAGAGAGTCACAAACAGTTTTTGCTTGCGGCGCTCAACAGGTGCGCGAATGTGGGCAACGTCTGCTACGGTTTGTTTACTGCGCTTGCGCGGGCCGCGTAGGGAAGTAAGCGGCGCAGACTCGGCACGCAGCGGATTAACAACACTGTCACTAGAGGGCACTACCGCCGGATCGGCGTCCGCGCAAGCATGCGAAGCTACTCCAGATTTACTAACTACTGCACTACACTTTTGAGTAGCTACTTGATGTCTACTGTCACTAGCTACACAGTACTGGGCACTATTACAAGGAGCAGTTGCAGAAGGCACTATTTTCACTACAGGAATGCACTGTCCATAGTCATTTTGCTTGTCCCGAACCCTTTTCCGTTGCACTGTTTTACGCGCTCGTCGGCGCTTGCTACGTGGCTCACTATATAGTTTTGCAGTGGGCGAAGAAAAGTTGTCTTGCATTTGAGAATCAACAGAAGCACTGTTCAAATCCACAGCGTGTATAACATTTACTGTGTGAACTGTTCTAGCACTCTGCAAAGCAATGTTCCGAAAGGCACCGTTCTTTGAGTTTTTAATTTGCATACACACAGACTGTACATGTCCCGATTTGCCACATTGATAACAGGTTGCGTTGCGACTTGGGCACTGTGCACGTTTGTGGCGAGATACACACTGGGGGCAAGACTTACGAACATTTTTCTGAAATGGGCGTTGGCGCCCGTTATTCAAATCACTGTTTCTAACACGACGGGGCGACCTTTGTGTCGCACTTTTACACTGGCTACTGTTCACTGTCTGTTCAGCACGGTCTGTACTATTGTAAGAATCACTAGTGCTATACTGAGAACTACGGCTAGGAAAGCGTCCGTTGCGGCGCACTGAATTTACACTATGGCTTTGCATTTCTACATCAGCTAAGTCAAAAGTATCATGCGCTTCTATAAACTGCAGTACACTGTCTAATGAGGGGTCAGACTGTTTCAGAATTGCTGCTCTAATTCTGGGGTCCTGAATGTTCTGCGTATTCGCATCTCTCAACATCATGTCACTATACGAAAGTCCACAAGAGCAAGTAAATTTACATTTGCGGGTTAAGCCCTTCAATTCCGTAATCCACTCTTGGTGTGACTGCTACGGTAATTTTTTAAGTCTGAAAAATCGGTACCGTGCCGCAGCTACGAGAACTTTTCTCTCATAATGAGCATTTAGTGCCTCTACTATTTGTTCAAAGTCTACATCACGAGGAGATGCGTGAGGGAATAGTTTTTGCAATAATACGAAGGTCTGGGGGCCCACTACAGATAATAATAGATGCTTCACTTTCTGACCTGTAATTTGATGAGCCGCGACGAGTTCTTGAAACTGTGCGAAGTAGTCGCTCCATTCTTCCTCACGTTCGTTGTACTGGCGAAATGTAGGAAGCGGTGCAGCGGCAGGTGTGGGCTGCGGAGGTGACGGCTGTTGTTGTTGGTGAGCAGCCTGTGAAGTTAACTGCGACACCGCCTGCAGTAGTTGAGTGATTTGCGCCGTCTGTAACTGAATAATTTCCATTAAGTTTGGGTTCGGGGTAGTGGCCATGCTGACCGATTAGGCGCCGCGTATACAAGTAAATTATAACAAAACACAAATGCAATATTAAAGAGGACGCTCTGCAACAAAAAAGTCCACAAAACACGTAACTGAAAACGTTCCCCCAAAAATCTTATAATAAGGGTGCGTGGGCGGGAGCAATTTCTGCGTGCTCCGACTGCTGCTGTCTGGCTGCTGCTAGCGTGCTGGTCCACGGTTCGTCTATCACTCCTCGTCGCCATTTTTGTGTCCCAACTTCGACGTCGCTTTTGTGTCCCAGCCTCGTCGTAGGTGTCGGTGGCCGAATGGAACGAGACCGACACAGGAACAAAGACAGCACGCTGGTGCAGGTACGGAGGGGAGCAGCCAGAAACTATAAACACTCGAGTAAATTAGAAAGAGATATATATTGCACAGAATGTAACAATACTTAACTTTTACATAGAACTGCAGAATGTTGATACATAGTTGTTAGAGGCCTGCCTAGTGTCTGTACAATAGCAAAGTCTTCACTGGTGCCTATCTGATTCCGAAGTCTTTACTCGTTGCTATCTCAGTCCGAAGTGCTATGTCTTTCCGTGGTGGCCACGAGCGGGGTTCCAGCAGAGGGCGCTCGTGGCTGTCGTCGGAAGAACGCCGCGCCGTGCATGCATGGCGGCGCGCGGCGAAAGTAGGTGGCGCGCACTTTGTACTTGTGCGACACCACAGATAGCACCCATCACTTCGTGTGAATAAAGAGCTAGTTGTGTTTCGCATGAACGATATTTTCTAAATCCGTGTTGACCTTGGGTCAATAGGAGTAACCCACTAAACTACAGGCCTATTTCATTGACGTCAATTTGCAGCAGGGTTTTGGAACATATCCTGTATTCAAATATTACGAATTATCTCGAACCTTAAGAAACTGGCTGAAGACTGCAAATGTAATTTCTTGCATTGATTGTTTAGCAGAAGTACCTACAGTTCATTGTATTTCATAACTTTTAGTGAAAATTCAGCAAAAAATAGTATGTTTAAAGTATGGCCTGTTACAGGATTTTTCAATAGAAGTTTTGACTACACATTTTATTTAACACTTTTTGTGAGTGAAAATAAAAATAAATAAATAGCAAATAATATAAGTTTTACTAGATTATTATACATTTTTATTTCACATTAGTTTGAGACTGAAAATTAAAATAAAATAAAGAATTGATAAGGCATGTGTGGTTTTACTTCTGACCCACGATAAAATTTTCAAAAGTATCTGCACCCCATCCAAGATTACTTGCTGACCTCTGCTTTAGCTCCTTACTTAACAGTCATATACAACCGCTCTCTCATAGAAGGATCTGTACCAAAAGATTGGAAAGTTGCCCAGGTCACACCTATATTCAAGAAAGGCAGAAGGAGTAATGACCTGCCGTTAATCTTGAGCGAGACTTATTCTTTAACAAATTAGTTTTTTCATGAAATTTGACATGAGGTGGGGCAAGTGCACCCCGAAAATGAATAAGTAGACATTTAAGCAAATTTATAACTGTTTAATTTAGCAATTTGGAAGAATGTAATAATTTTTCACACCCTTTCAAACATGTTCAATTAGATTTTATGAATATAAGTGACGTAACTGGATGATAAAATTTCTTGCATTTTTTAAAAGATGGTCATTACACAAAACACACATAGAGGTGCAGGTGCATTTTCGTGTGGCACTTAGCATACAATATCCATGTGAGGCACAGGAGGGCAAGAGTGTCTTACTACAACCTTACTTTGATCTTGGGTTTTGATTTGACACAAGTATCAGGTTGGGTATACTTTTTTGTTAATAAACAACCAATGTGTGTGATATAAGACCCTTTTATTTAACTCAAAAAATGTGTGAAAATTACCAGGTAAATTAATAAAAACATAGATATCAATACATGGACTCAAAAAATTCTTGAAAATGATAAGATAAATACATGGACTTATTACTTATTGAATATTATAATTGTCGAAAGACACATTGAAACTTATTTCACCTCTACTTTTTGTAAAGTTTCTTGTGTGTAAGATTTAGCTCGATCGCTTTTTCTCACGTAATTGCGGGCCATATTGAGGCATCTGAAATAATAACGTTTTTTCATTTAATACGGTTTTCAGTAAAAATATTAAACCTTAACAATCGTGGGTCAAGTGAATTACTCTCACGCTCTTGCCCCACTCCTTGTAGACGCTCTTGCCCCATGATGTATATTCTGAGGGACAAGAGCTACCCAATTAGTAAACAAAAGTCACATGAAGATATTTTAAAATTAGGTATATTTATGATGTACTAATATGTTACATTTACCTAGCACATATGCACACAGCAAGTATCTACGAAAGTCCAGCTGCAATGAACGACGAAAGAAAATTTGATGCACTCGTCGTCACAGTATGAAGTGCACTGGCAACTGCCGATTGTTACTGCGTGAGT
The DNA here is from genome assembly GCA_026315105.1 of Locusta migratoria. Classification (NCBI taxonomy): domain Eukaryota; kingdom Metazoa; phylum Arthropoda; class Insecta; order Orthoptera; family Acrididae; genus Locusta; species Locusta migratoria. The sequence goes on along the minus strand of CM048746.1, from coordinate 105,231,163 downwards.
CACAACTTCATTGTTGGTGCGCGCACGAGTTTGCATTGTTGTCAAAGATTCAATCGAGTGGAATATTCATGAAAACTGCCAACATTGCAACATAAAAAATTTTCATGGCTAGGAGACGCACTTCCCCCAAAGTCGCACTTGCCCCACCTGACCTTATATATGTGAAGCTAAACATAGTAGCCAGATAGATAGCTAATTTTTTGCCATTTTCAAATTTTTCCGGTTCATGTTGACTGCACAATTCGTCAATGGATTCATTTTTACATGCTTGCAAGGAAATGGCGTCCTGCAAGTCTGTTATCTCCATTTGGAGTGAAGGCTTTGAAAGGTGGAACAACTTTGCAGCCACATTCGTCCGTTCTGATGCCAGAGAAATTTCAAAAGGTGATTTCTAAGAACACAAAAGTGGTGTTTAAATGGGTATGCCCTGACCGCTTAAACAGAGGTTTCAGAGACTGTCAGTGTATAAAGCCTATCCATCGAACCTCCTTCCTGGTTAGATAAAGTTCTCGTGCTGCAGTCGGGTTTACAGGGCTTTCATGCGAATCACTGGCCATCATGCTCCGTTTTGCTGCCGCTTGTCAGCGTACTCTCCAGTGTCACACATCATGACATCCATTTATTTAATTTACTTATAATTATCATTTAGGGTTCTAATTATTCAGCAGGTAACTGTAAAATTTTAGAAAAATTATAAGGTTGTCTCTCATACGAATTGTTACCCGCAGAAAAAAGTTTTTTGTCACTAATTTGAGTATGTAACTTACAGTTTCAAAATATTTTTGGCGGTCCAGTTTTTGGCCTTACGCGGGCCGGGATTAGACCGTGGTCCGCCAGTTGCTCTAAAGGGTGAATTACTAAATGTGTTTTTCCAAAGCTGTTTCACAGAGGAAGTTAGCACTGTAGTTCCTTCTCTAGATTGCCACACAGATTACAAAATGGCAGATACTGAAATAATTGATAGAGGGATACAAGAACAATTAAAATCACTCAAAAGAGGAAAGGTCGCAGGACCTGAAGGGATACCAGTTCGTTTTTACACAAGGAACTTGCCCCCCTTCTTGCAGTGGTGCACCCAGGGTACGAAATCCCCCCCCCCACACACACAAATTATCTTATCACAACCCCCCCCCCACTAAAATATACTGGGGGGGGGAGATAGTTAATTATAATGAAACTAACAGTAAAACATACACTATTGGATGTTTGGATGCTTAAGCAGGACAAAACTACAATGGTCATCAGTCAAACATACAGTATTAAAATATTACTGGTCCACGAGTAATTTTTATTATGCAATTAACAGTAAGCCTAATACATTGAACGTCATGAATATAAAGTTTTTAGATAGTCAGCAACAATCAATTGGAAATACTTATTCCAGCCTGGCAATGTTACATAGTGTGGCGTTTCAGCCTGTGGTAGCCCTTGGCCGCATAGTGAGTGCTGTTTTCGCGCAGCAGCTTCGTGTAGCGTTAGCCGCGGAAAATAGGGTAGCCCAGGTAAAAGGTTTCCCCGTATTCCTGGAAGAGCCCCGGCAGTTGGCACCTTTGTTCCGCACGCAGCCCCGTACCCCCGTCGGTGGCGACAAGCGCCGTGTTTCTCGCGACGTGCAGCGTTCCGCGACGCAGCTTCCACCCGCGTCGCGTCCTGTGCCGCATTGAGCACTGTCAGACGTTGTAGATCATTGTTGTCAGTCGCTTATTGAAGCAGTGTAGTGAACACCGATAACGGACGTGATGAAGCGTTCATAAAGTGGATTAATTACCAATTTCTTTAAGCGCAATAGTGTTAATGCATCAGCAGAAGATTGTATGATACCGCACATTTTGTCAAATGAAAATGTGCAGGAAAACGTAAGTAAAGTACCCAGAAGTGATGAAGTGATCTCGGAAGTGGAGTGTATCTATATTAACGAACATGAATTACTAAGTCACGACGGTGGTCAACTTACATCATCAGAGACTGATGGCGGAATAGAAAATAATTTTTCGACGTCCTGGATGAAAACTCGCACTTGTTAATGTTTACTACAGATAATGAAAAAGATGGGGTAGTGATGTGCAGTGCTTGCGTTAATTAGAAATTCGTCTACTGATTTACCTAGGTCAAGAGACGGTATAGCAAAGAAGAATACGAAAAAGATCCTTGATGCCATATATAAACACGAAAAAATGTTATTCATTCGGAATGTGCGCAGCAAGAAAAAATATGTAAAAAGCAGATGCTAGAAACGAGTGCAGTAAGTGTTTGTGAGCTATATTTAAAAAGGAAAAATTAGATACAACAATTAAGGTGTTGCGATCAGTTTATGTGCCTGCAAAAAGGGAATGTATCTTTCGTGACCATCCCGAACTTATAGAGCTACAAATTGCGAATGGTGTAGATATCGGGACCCATCTTCATACAGATAAGACAGCAGCAACAATGACTGACTTTATTGCGGAAAAACTATATTCAAAATTAGTTAATTTTTTGAAACTGACAGACTTTTTATCCATCTCTATGAGTGAGTCAATAGATGGGTTTTCCGAAAAACACTTGGTTTTATATGTTACATATGTCAATGAACAAAATAGCGCACGCTGTTGTTTCTATAAAGTAGTACCAGTAGAAAATGCTGACGCAAAGTCCCTTGATGAAAAAATTATCCAAGCTTTCTCAGAAGGTGACATAGGCGTGGAAATACTCAAAGAAAAGCGTGTAGGACTTGGTTCAGATGCAGCAGCAGTGTTTACCGGTAAAAAAGACGGAGTTGCAGCTACAATTAGGAGAAATATATCTCCACATCTGATTAGTGTACATTGTATGGCTCACAGAATGGATCTAATATCGGAAAATGTTTTTAAGGGCGTAAATGCTGTTCATAACTTTGAATGCTTGTTAGAAGAACTTTACAAAGTTTTCATTAAACCACAGACAGATGCAAAACTTAAAAACATTGCAGCCGCTATACGCGTAACAGGTTATCTGAAAGTTAGAAAGCTGTTTCATATTCGTTGGATCTCTAGTGAGAAGGATCTATTGTTGGCAGTATTTAAAGATTTTCATTGTATCATGCACTTTCTAAGCCAGAATCAGAAAATGGTGAATTATTAAGTAGAGATCATTGTAAATTGGTAGGGCTACAGAAGCTTTCCCTGAAAAAAAAAAATGTTCTATTGCTGGGTTTTGTATTAGATGTATCATGTGTTCTGTCTCTAATAAGTACAACAATGCAAAAATACTGTGTTTCTTACAGCGAAATAGAATATAAAATTAATTCCACAACACAAACTCTTAAAGAAATATGTGTTAAGGATGATTTTTATTTGACTCCTTGCAAAGAAAATTACTTAACTTACTGTAGAGTTCAACCTGATGAGGAAATTGAAAACCCAGAGTTTGATCAAATAAGAGGACAAATAATTCAATGTTTAATAAATGAACTTGAAAGAAGGTTTCCTTCAATTAACATACTAAAATATTTCTCTGTTTTTGAAGAAAATCAAGGTAGTGGTAAAAGTGGATTGTACGATAATTCTGACGTATATAAAGCGGCTGAATTGCTTGGTCTGGATGCTGATACAGCTGTGTCACAATGAAGAGAGTACAGGTCAGGCTCTCTAGGCTTAAATGCCTTGTCTATCCTGCAAAAATTAATTCAGGAAGTCCGTTCAGTGCCTCTGTCAACTGCCACGTGTGAATGAGGCTTCAGCATTTTTCATAGCATTAAAACTACCAAAAGAAATCGTTTGTTGGTGAAAACGCTATAGTCCTTAATGACAAACTTAATGGGTCATCATTGAATTTGTGGGATGCCTATGCCGTCGCAGATAAATGGGTCAGCTCCAGTCATCATTTGGCAGATCAGTCGTACTCGCTAAAAGAAAGGATACAGGAAGAGCACCACCTCAAAATTTTTCTTTAAGATAAGCTTACATTTGTTTGAAATATTTTAACTCTAACCCAATGGGACCTTTGATGGTCTGTCAATGCCGCTCATTAGTTTTTCATGTCCATTTTATGAAAGCAAATACCTATATTTTTGTTTTTAATTTTACATCTCTTACTATTTAAATACATTTCTGTAAATGACTTTCTGTCATGCCTTCTCTTACTTGTACCTACAGACACTAGAACGGGCGACATAAAATGGTCCATGTGCAAAACATGGTACTGAAAATAGTCAGTGGCAGTTCCAAGAAGGGGAGGGGGCTTATGGAGGCTATAGCCCACCCCCCCCCCCACCATGGAGGATCATGTTGCACTCGATAAAATGTCTTCACAAGTCAACAAATTCAATATTTTTTATAATTATGTAACTTTATAGTTTACAATTTATTTAAAATATAATACTTTGACAAATCTACTATGTTAATTTTTCTCTCATTGATCCAAAGTAACATGTGGCAACAGACTAGACCAGATTTGTTACTGAAAGACCCACACTTTCACCCCTTCCTCTCCTCCCTTTGACCAACTTCTAGAACACCCTGTAAATAAGCCCCAGCGACTTTACCTGTCTGCCATTGTGTTTTATTTATTGACATAACAAAAGCAAGATTCAGAAAGAACTGGATCCTTTTGAACTCGTATGACAAATCAGTTTAGTAGCTTAGACGTCAAGAAGTAACCAACAGATAGACACACTTTCGCATTTAGAATATTGTTAGTATAGATTGAACTTTCTTTTAAAATAGCAATAATTTTATTGCAGATATTTAAAAACCATTTGTACTTGAAACTTATAAAATTATTATAATAATGATGTTAAGGCAAAATGTATTCTTCCCCCCACCAGCTATTTAAGATTTTGCACCCTGGATGTACCGTAGGTCTCTGAAGAACATAGTGTTCCAAAAGATTGGAAAATGGCGCAGGTCATCCCCATTTTCAAGAACGGACGTCAAACAGATGTGCCGAACTGTAGGCCTATATCATAACATTGGTCAGTTGTATAATTTTGAAACATGTATTATGTTCAAGTATAATGACACTTCTGGTGACTAGAAATCTGCTCTGTAGGAATCAGCATGGGTTTCGAAAAAGGCGATCATGTGAAGCCCAGCTCGCGCTATTCGTCAACGAGAGTAAGAGGGCCATAGACGTGGGTTCGCAGGTAGATGCCGTGTTTCTTGACTTCCGCAAGATGTATGATACAGTTCCCCAAATACATTTAATGAACAAAGTAGAAGCACATGGTCTATCAGACCAATTGTGTGATTGGATTGAGGAGTTCCTGGATAACGGAATGTAGCATGTCATTCTCAATGAAGAGAACTCTTCCAAAGTAAGAGTGATGTCAGGTGTGCCACAGGGGAGAGTCGTGGGTCAGTTGCTGTTCGCGATATATGTAAATGACCTTGCAGATCATATCGGAAGATCACTGAGGCTTTTTGCGGATGATGCTGCAGTACATAGAGAGGTTGTAACCAGCACTGTATTGGAGGGGGAATGCAAGTGAACGCCGCCCCCCCCCCCACTTTTTTCCGAGGTGTACCCCGTCCCTTTACTATTTTACGTGGAGAACATTTTCTTATTATAGTAATTCCCTTTCGTCATCTCTGTAAAGTCATTTAGCGTCTATTCTAAGTTATGACTCGTAGAACATGTTAGCTGTGATTCTGTGAAATCAACTGAGCAATGATAAACGGCCCAGACAAACAACGTAATAAAAAAGAACAAAGATCTTGAGGCGCGTCAGGTCCGAAAGCTCGACGTGAAAACCGGGACTGTACCCGTCACAGGCGGGCCGTCTGGTTAGCACATTGTTGTGCTCTTATTGGCGTGCTTAGTGTCCGATTGTTAACAGCAGTAATCGTTAGCCGCTGCATAACCGGTACGGGCATTGTTCAGGTTTTTTTAGTGAATTTATAGGCGTTGTAGTGAACAGTTCTGTTGATTCTTTCCGTTATGCGTATTACTTCTCCGTTTTAAAGAGTGTCGTATTAAGTGAAAAGTGTATAAACTGTGTTAGGTATTGAAAAGTGTAATTTTTCACTATGAAACGCAATATAGTAGATTATTTCAGTACATCTAGTCCCGGTGTTACAACTACAGAAGACGGCCCATGTGGTTCGAAAAAACGTGAAGCTGATGATGGACCATCTACTGCATACACAATCAGTAGCACCACAACAACTACTGTAGAAGATATGACAATCGTGCGAAGTAATTCCTTGTTATTTGGATATCCAAAACATACCTAATTATCCTGTTTGTTGGAACGACAGCACATGGATAGAATTTAAAGCGAGATATGAGTGGTTAGTGCGTAAGAAAGGCAAGTTGGATTGCTCAGTGTGTAAAGATATGCAGAATATAGGAGTGAGTAAATCACAGGGAGTGTACATTTCTAAAGAATGGAGTAGTATTTCAGAGGCTCCCATCTGTGGTAGTAAGCAAGCTCAGTTAACATCATTGAGAAAAAAAATCATAAACATAAGAATTCCGAAGCCCATTGAACTGTCTGCAGACAACGAAAAGTAAGGCAAGACAAAGTTATAGAAAACATAATAGTTGAACTCCCATGAACCACTCCCATGAACCACAGTCATTGCCAAGGTGGGGTGGCTTGCGTGCCTCAACGATACAGATAGCCGTACCGTAGGTGCAACCACAGTGGAGGGGTATCTGTGGAGAGGCCAGACAAACGTGTGGTTCCTGAAGAGGGACAGCAGCCTTTTCAGTAGTTACAGGGGCAACAGTCTGGATGATTGACTGAGTTGGCCTTGTAACATCAGCTAATGTGGCTTTGCCACACAGCTACTGCGAACGGCTGAAAGCAAGGGGAAACTACAGCCGTTATCTGTCCCGAGGACATGCAGCTCTACTGTATGAACATATGATGATGGCATCCTCTCGGGTAAAATATTCCGGAGGTAAAGTAGTTCCCCATTCGTATCTCCGGGCTGGGGACTACTCAGGAGGATGTGATCATCAGGAAAGACTATACTGGCATTCTACGGGTCGGAGCGTGGAATGTTAGATCCCTTAATAGAGTAGGAAAATTAGAAAATTTAAAAAGGGAAATGGATAGGTTGAAGTTAGATAAAGCGGGGATTAGTGAAGTTCGGTAGCAGAATGAACAGGATTTCTGGTCAGGTGAGTACAGGATTATAAATACAAAATCAATTGGGGATATCACAGGAGTAGGATTGATAATGAATAAGAAAATAGGAATGCGGGTAAACTACTATGAGCAGCACAGTGATCGCATTATCATTGTCAAGATAGATACGAAGCCAACACCGACAACAGTAGTACAGGTTTATATGCCAACTAGCTCTGCCAATGATGAGGAAATCGAAGAAATATATGAGGAGCTAAAGGAAATTATTCAAACAATTAAGGGAGAGGAAAACATAATTGTTATGGGAGACTGGAATTCGGTAGTAGGACAAGGAAGGGAAGGGAAGATAGTAGGTGAATATGGTCTGGGCAAAAGGAATGAAAGAGGAAGCCGCCTGGTAGAATTTTGCACGGAACATAATTTAGTTATAACAAACACCTGGTTCAAGAATCACAAAAGAAGGTTGCATACGTGGAAGAGACCAGGAGACACCGGAAGGTATCAGATAGATTTTATAATGGTAAGACATACATTCCGGAACCAGGTTTTAAACTGTAAAACATACCCAGGGGCAGATATAGACTCTGACCATAACTTGTTGGTTATGAACTGTAGGCTGAAACTGAAGAAACTACAAAAAGGTCGGAAAATAAGGAGATGGGACCTGGATAAATTGAAGGAACCTGAAGTTCTTAAGAATTTCAGAGGGAGCTTTAGGCAACAATTGACAGAAACAGGGGAAAATAAAACAGTAGATGAGGAATGGGTAAAATTGAGAGATGAAATAGTGAAGCTAGCAGAGGACAAAATAGGTAGGAAGGCAAGACCTACAAAAAATCCTTGGATATCACAGGAGATACTAAATTTAATCGATGAAAGGAGAAAATATAAAAATGCAGTAAATGAAACAGGCAAAATGGAGTACAGACGACTAAGAAATGAGATTGACAGGAAGTGCAAAATGGCTAAGCAGGAGTGGCTAGAAGCCAAATGCAAATCTGTAGAAGAATGTACAAGAAGGGGAAAAGTAGATACCGCCTACAGGAAAATGAAAGAGGCATTTGGGGACAAGAAAAGCAACTCTACGAATATCAAGAACTCAGATGGAAAACCAGTTCTCAGCAAAGAAGGGAAAGCTGAAAGGTGGAAAGAATACATAGAACAGCTCTACAAAGGAAATGAACTTCGAGACAATATTGTAGGAAGGGAAGAGGATGTAGATGAAATAGGAGATACTGTACTGAGAGAAGAATTTGACAGAGCCATGAAAGAACTAAGTCGAAACAAGGCTCCTGGAGTAGATGATATTCCCTCAGAGCTACTGAAGTCTCTGGGTGAACCAACCATGACAAACCTGTTTCACCTGGTGTGTAAGATGTATGAGACAGGTGAAGTACCCTCAGACTTTAAGAAAAATGTTATAATCCCCATTCCACAGAAAGCAGGTGCAGTCAGGTGTGAAAACTACAGAACCATCAGTTTAATAAGTCATGGTTGCAAAATATTAACACGAATTATATACAGAAGGATGGAAAAACTGGTAGAAGCCGACCTCGGGGAAGATCAGTTTGGGTTCAGGAGAAATGTAGGAACTCGGGAGGCAATACTCACTTTACGGCTTATCCTAGAAGATAGATTAAGAAAAGGCAAACCTACATTTCTAGCTTTTGTAGATTTGGAGAAGGCTTTTGACAATGTTGATTGGAATAAACTCTTTCAAGTTCTGAAGCAAGCAGGAGTAAAATATAGGGAGCGTAAGGTTATTTACAACTTGTACAAAAACCAGACAGCGGTTGTCAGAGTTGAAGGGCATGAAAGGGATGCAGTGGTTAGAAAGGGAGTGAGACAGGGTTGTAGCCTTTCCCCAATGTTGTTCAATTTGTATAAAGGAAAGAAAGGAGAAATTTGGAGAAGGAATTAAAGTTGAGGGTGAAGAATTAAAAACATTGCGTTTTGCCGACGACATAGTAATTATGTCAAATACAGCAAAGGACCTGGAAGAGCAATTGAACGGAATGGACGGTGTGCTGAAAGATGCATAAAATATGAACATTAACAAGAGCAAAACTAGGGTAATGGAGTGCAGTGTAAGAAAATCAGGTGATGCTGAAGGAATTAGATTGGGATACGAAGCAATAAAGGAGGTAGATGAGTTTTGTTACTTGGGCAGTAAAATAACAAATGATGGTCGCAGTACAGAGGATATAAAATGCAGAATGTCAATGGGTAGAAAAGCGTTTTTGAAAAAGAGTAATTTGTTAACATCGAATATTGATTTAAGCCTAAGGAAGTCCTTTCTGAAGGCATTTGTATGGAGTGTTGCCTTGTATGGGATTGAGACATGGACGATCAACAGTGCGGACAGGAAGAGGATAGAGGCTTTTGAAATATGGTGCTACAGAAGAATGCTGAAGATTAGGTGGGTGGATCGCGTAACTAATGAGGAGGTACTGAACAGAATTGGGGAGAAAAGAAATTTCTGGCATACCTTGACTAAAAGAAGGGATAGATTGGTAGGACACATTCTTAGACATCAAGGAATTGTGAATTTAGCATTTGAGGGAAGTGTGTGGGGTAAAAATAGCAGAGGAAGACCAAGAGATGGATACAGTAAGCAGATTCAGACAGATGTAGGTTGCCGTTCTTATGTGGATATGAAGAGGCTTGCTCAGGATAGGGTATTGTGGAGATCTGCATCAAACCAGTCTCCGGACTGAAGACCACAACAACAACAATAGTTGAACAGCAGAAAGACATTTTTGAAAGTACAAGGGAAGTGTTTAGAATGGTACATTTTGTAGCAAAAAACAACAAGCCTTATATAGATTTTCACTAGCTTGTAGATTTGCAAATTCAGAATGGTCTTCACATGGGCAACATACTGCACAATAAACTCAGTTGTGCCTACATAATAGACTGCATTGCGGACACTATGCGTAAGAAGCTTTGTTCATCCATAATAGCGAAGAATTCCAAGGTTTCTGTATTCATTGATGAGTCTACATCTGTTGCTTCACAATCAGTCTTAATAGTGTATTTAGGGCCAGAAATCAGTGATAGTTGTATAAATACCATCTTCTTGGATATTATTGAACTTAAAAGAACAAATGCAGAAACAATAGAAGCAGAACTTCTGAAATGTCTCTCGAAGGATGGTTTTTCTTCAATTTATTTGAATGATAATTTTATTGGAGCATGCAGTGATGGTGCCAGAGTAATGTTGGGTAGAAATTCAGGTGTTTTAGACCGACTTAAGAACAGGTATAATACACTATTCAAATGGCATTGTTCGTGTCACCGAATTGAATTAGGGGTTGCAGATGCAATCGAAGAGGTTCCTGGTGTGCATTATATTATAATTTTTTTAACAAGCTGTATGCGTTGTATCATCAGTCTCCAAATGTTCAAATGTTTGTTAAGCTTAAGGGACTTAACTACGGGGTCATCAGTCCCTAAACTTACAAACTACTTATGAACTACTTACGAACTAGGACGGCACAAATATCCATGCCCGAGGGGGGATTCGAACCCCCGACTGTAGTGGCCGTACTGACCGCGACTGAAGCGCCTCAGTCACCTCGGCCACCGCGGCCGGCCAGTCTCCAAAGAATCAGTATGAACTGTCAGCTGTTGCACAAGAGTTAGGTGCAGAACTTAAGAAGATATGTAAAGTGTTCTCGATGTCTTGGATAGCCTCAAGCTTTAGAGCAGTGCAAGCAGTATGAAAGTCCTACCAGGCTCTGAATGCTCATTTCAATAGATGTTCGAATTACATGACTAGAAAATCAATTTCAAGGGAAGAGATCAAGGGATTGCAGAAAACACAAACAAGCCCTGAGTTCGGGAGCAACATTGCACTGTTTTCTGATGTTCATTGAACAATTGAAGGAAATGCCAGGTGTTTGCATGAAGGAAGCAGAGAAAGCTATTTCTGACGGATGCTTCAAAGACGTTTCACTGACTCTCAGGAGAGAATCAAGCAGAATTACCACCCAAATTAATAGAAAGCAGTTCTGTCAGAGTCTTATCGACAATTTGAGGCAACGGTTAATTTTGGATGACTGTGAAGAATTCAAATCTTTCATGAAAAAGATCGATATTTTGGACAGTAAAATGGCCGTAAGACGTGAGCCCATGGTTAGAAGAAGAAGAAAATTGTGTGACCGTTTTCTTCTTCCTTTCCCAAATGTAAGAGAAGGTTTCAGAGATTATAGAGACAGCTGTGGAGATAACATTCCTGAAAATCAGAAACAAGTCTCTGAGCATATCGGACTGTGAAAGAGGCTTCAGCACAATGAACTTAGTTATGACAACACTGCAAAATTCGCTTTCTGTATGCCATCTCTCATCCTTAATGTATATTTCAATTGTGGGGCCTCCGTTACATCTCTGGAACCCCGAGGATTACATCAAAGTATGGATCAGAACCCACAGCGTGCCGAGGACAACCAAAGCGAGAAGGCTAATCTACATGTGCAGCATCTGACCGGTACTCCAAAATTTAGGATCTTCTTTAGGCGAGTCCGTACACTATTTTTATTAGCAATACAGCACTGGTTGTAACAATGAAAAATTGTATTGAAATGCAGGAGGATCTGCATCGAATTGATGCATGGTGCAGGGAATGGCAATTGAATCTCAATTTAGACAAGTGTAATGTGCTGCGAATACACAGAAAGAAAGATCCTTTATCATTTAGCTACACTATAGCACGTCAGCAACTGGAAGCAGTTAATTCTATAAATTATCTGGAAGTAGGTATTAGGAGTGATAAAATCAATCATCAGTAACGCAGATGCCAGACAGATTCATTGGAAGAATCCTAAGAAAATGCAGTCCGAAAACAAAGGAAGTAGGTCACAGTACACTTGCTCGCCCACTGCTTGAGTACTGCTCACAGTGTGGGAATCCGTACCAGGTGGGGTTGATAGAGGAAGTAGAGAAGATCTAACAGGATCATTTGGTAATCGTGAAAGTGTTACAGAGATGATCGGTAACTGCAGTAGAAGACTCTGCAGGAGAGACACTCTGTCGCTCGATATGGGCTTTTGTCGTAGTTTCGAGAACATATCTTTACCGAGGAGTCTAGCAGTATATTACTCCCTCCTACGTATATCTCGCGAAGAGATCATGAAGGTAAAATCAGAGAGATCAGAGCCCACAGAGAGGCATACCGACAATACTTCTTTCCCCGAACAATACGTGACTGGAATAGGAGGGAGAACCAATAGTGGTACTCAAGGTATCCTCTACCACACGCCGTCGGGTGGCTTATGGATTATGGATGTAGATGTAGATTTTGTGTGGTTGCATCTGAAATTAGGAGAACCTCCTTCAGTCCAGCATCAATACAGGTGGTGTAGAGCATTGTGAGTACCGTTCCAGTGGAGAGGCGAGTGGTGCGGAAGACGATATGTAGTCCTCCAACCAGTGTGGGCGATGGAAGGACCGTCCAGGAGATAATAATGTTCCACTTACTGCAGCCATATTTGATGGCAGCGTAAATGACGTAGAGCTCCCTGTCTAACGCGGACCATTTACGTTGCGAGGACCATAATTGTTTAGAGGAAAACCCTGATGATTCGGAGGAGTGACCGAGATGTTGCTGAAGCACGGCGCACATTGAAAAGTCGCTAGTGTCTGTGGTAATGGAAATTTTAGTAGGATGTGCCAACGTGACTGTGCGAGCGAGTGCTGTCTTTAAGTGGTTGATAGCGGCTCAAAAATGTTCAAATGTTTGTAAAGCTTATGGGACTTAACTACGGGGTCATCAGTCCCTATTGATAGCGGCAGTCTTATATTCCGTCTAGGAGTCCTTGTGCTCGCCTGATTTGTTGGTACTTGCTAGTGCATCGGTTAACAGTGTTTGTAGCAAGGCCACATGAGGAATGTGGCGCCTGAACAAATTAATCATTCCCAGGAAGCGTCGCAACTCTTTATATGTCTCTGGTACTGGAAATTGCAATATGAGTGAAATGCGGTCTGAGGTGGGACGCATGCCTTGCTCCAAAACCTTGTGTCGAAGGATAGTGACAGTTTCTTTGCACAATTGAGACTTGTCGTCATTGCGATGACGTAGGTGGTGTAGAGCGTCGTGGGTACCGTCCCAGTGGAGAGGTGAAAGGTGGGGAAGACAATTTGTAGTCCTCCAACCAGCGTAGGCAACGGAGGGGCAGTCCTGCGCCGGATATCGGAACAGCAGAGGGTGGGGAAAGGGGAGGATGGAGGGGGATTGACAGATGTAGGACACCTGACATGCTTAAAGATGCCGCGATCTTTGAGCGTCGGCGAAGGAGGGTAAAGCGAGGTGTTTGATTAATGTGATGTTTACAGGAGCTGAGGGGTCGTCGGAACAGGGCTGGAGCTATAGGACAAACGACGTTTTGTCTCGCAGCTGGATGGTCACGTTGTCCTGTGGATAGTCGGAGACGTCCACGGCGTATGTGACGCAGGCGTCTGCGTCGGGGGCGAGGTGCATTGTCGTCGGAGTGGCGCAGGACTGGGAGGCGTCGAAGTTGGGGGTCGGAGAAAAACCTACGAATGTTGGCATGTCGTCTGGCGCGATAAGCGGCGCGACGTGCGTTTCACTGGGAGATGGCTGCAGGGGTTCGGAGTCTGCCTGATCACTGCCTAAAACTTGCTCGTCACATGCATGCTCGGCACTCGGTAGGACGTCGACACACGGAGGAACACCATTTGTAGGCGAAACATCGTCACACTGTAAGATCACTTGTTGGGGGGTTGTCTGCATCATCATTTCCTACCTGTCGGGTGTCACACACAGGGGAAAGCGTCCACGCGAGTTTCAGTCGGTTGATGGAGACTGTAACCACACGTCCATTAAGGGAAATGTCAAATGTGTTCTCGGATCTGTGTGGGACGTGGTGTAGGCTGGAGTAAGGCGGCTGTAGTGGAAGGCACAGTGTCATCACGCAGCATTACAAATTCGCAGTCCTCCAGTGCTTTGTGTACAAACACACATTAGGTACAATGGGCACGTGGCGGGGGTACCCATATGCGCGTGATACGTTCGCATACGCGTTCGACAATCGTTGGCAAATCGGTTTGTGAGGGGTGGTCAGAGTCGGCGACGAACTCCACAGGAAGTACAAGTGGTTTGCAGTAAACTACCTCAGCTAGGGAGGTGCGTCGATCTTCCTTGTGTGTAGCAAGGATGCCGAGAAGAACCCACGGAAGGGCGTCAGACCAATTACCGCCGTGGCATGTGAGGGCCACTTTGAGGGTGCGATGCCATCTCTCAACAAACCTGTTGCTCTGTGGATTGTAGGCTGTTGTACGAAATCTATTGGTGACGCACATATCGCACAAGTTATTGAAAAGTGCTGACTCGAACTGTCGCCCCTGATCCGTAGTAAGTGAGGACGGACAGCCAAACTGCGATATCCACACGTCAATGAAAGTATACGTTACAGTTTCTATGAAATGTCTTTGAGCGGAACGGCTTCGACCCATCGAGTAGTACGGCCGATCATTGATAGGTTTCGAAACTGCCTAGTAGGGGTTGCGTGTGACTGTCGACTTTACTGCGTTGGCGCGATAAGTACGCCCGAGTCCACAACTGGCAGTCGCGTCACATATTCGGCCAAACGAATCGTTCGGAAATCATCTTTAAGGTCAGCTTAACCCCAGCGTGGGAAAGGCTGTGAAGAGAACAGAAAATGTCTGCACACATCGCCAAAGGAACCAGGGGGCGCGCCAAGCCAGTGGAAATGTCACAGAAGACTGGGATGCCCGAGCCGGGTAACGAGCGCAGTTCACTGCACACTGACGTGTCTGGAGAGAGTGGAGAAACTCTTGTATTTCGTCGTCCATCTGCTGAAGGTGCGCGAGTCTGTCAAAATCCACGGGTGCCGAGATAGCGCAGATGCGCGACATATAATCTCCTACCACGTTGTCTGCGCTGCGGACGTTCTTACGTCGGTCGTAAATTGTAAAATAAAGTCTAAATGCCACGGGCGCCAAGAAGTGGGATCACCTGACGGGTTACGTATAGGCGTCGGCAAGAGGGCGGTGGTTGTTATAGACAGTCAGAGGGCGACCTTCAATGTCCTCTCTAAAATATTTGATGGCAGCGTAAATAGCGCAGTTCCCTGTCAAACGCGGACAATTTACGTTGAGAAGGCGTTCAATTTTTTGAGAAGAAACGTAATGGCTCGGAATGGTAGCCGACCTGTTGTTGTAGCACAGCGCCCACTGAAGAGTCGCTAGCGTCCGTGGTAATTGAAATTTTAGCATCCGGAATGGGGTGTGCCAACGTGACTGCGCGAGCGAATGTTGTCTTTAAATGGTCGAGCTCTTTATATGTCTCTGGAAGTGGGAGTAGCAATATGAGTGAAACGCAATCTGAGGTGGGGCGCGTGCCTTGCTCTGAAACCTCGTGTCCAAGGAAAGTGACAGTTCCTTTGCTCAGTTGAGAGTTCTCGTCGTTAATACGGACGCTGTTGTCTTCCCATGCCTTAAGTACGCGCGCCAGATGTTCCTCGTGCTCTTGCTGAGAGGACGAAAAACATTAAAACATCGTCGAGGTAGCACAGCAAAAAGGGAACTGGAAGGGAACGGAATCAATGAATCGCTGCCAAGTCTGCACTGCGTTCTTTACGCCAAAATGCATGAAACAGTATTCGAAAAGTCCAAAAGGAGTAATGATAGCCGTTTTTTGTATGTCGTCCGGTGCCATCGGAATTTGATGGTATGCCTTGTGGCAGTCTACCAATGAGGAAACTTTAGCGCCGTGAAGCTGCTATGCGAAATCTTGAATGTGGGGTATCGGTTAATTGTCAGTTATTGTTCTGGGGTTAAGCTTGCGGTAATCACCACACAATCGGTAAGTGCCGTCTTTCTTTTTTGTCAAATGGATGGGGTACGACCAATTGCTGTCAGAAGGACGCAATATCCCGCTGTCTAGAAGCTCCTGCACTATAAGTTTCGCGGCCTGCAGTTTATGTGCCGATAAGCGTCTTGTCTTGTGGCACACCGGGGAGCCGTCAGTCGTATTAAGTCTGTGGAGCGTACCGTTTGTCACACTCTATACTAGCGGTTGCGCTGCACAAGCGAATCACTAACTTGTGTGGCGTCGGCGGCAGAGGCGGGTGGTGTGTAGAGCAGTGGCGACTGGTGATAATGTGCTAATGTGCTGCAGCACACTGTAAGTATATTACTAAAATTATGCCATTTCTCTTCGAATGCAAGCGAGAAATGGCTATAAAATTACATCCTTTCTCTTGGAATACCAGCCAGATATCACAATGAAATTATGCCAATTCCTTTCCAATGCGTATTAGAATGATAGTAATAAGGATAAAAACACATTTTGGAGCGCTCTCGCCGCGATAGCTGTAAACAAGCTCCGTGTGCTGAAGTGGGATTCAGCCGCGCTGGTACGTGCGCAGAGAGGCGGCGCACTCATCTGTTGGCTAGTGCGCATGCACAGACGTGACGTCAGGCCTGGCGACTCATGTGTGCTGAGACCGACTGCAGCACCAGATCAATATTTCTCTTCACGCTGCGTGTAACAGCTGCGGATGAATAGTATATGACGAATATTGCGGCATACAGAGACAAATAGCGCGCTGGCTGAGCCGTCTTGCGTATTGTCTCTCAAACCTAGCTGTGTGAGGCTCGTATTCAAATACCTCTGAGTCTAAATTTTTAATTTCTGAAAATAAAATTAATATTTTTTAAACGTTATATTTAGGGTTGTGTCCGAGTGGTTCGGCCGAATCCATTATTCGCCGAATCTAGCACACTGGCTTCGGATTAGAGATTCGATGCATAATGGCCGAATACTACCGAATCCCGAATCCAAAGTATTATATGGAAACCTTTAGTTACGAATTTTGTACTTTACTTTGCATAACAGTGCGCTTTCGTCTGCGTTATTTATTTTCCATAGATATGTTGAAAGACGTGACATCATAAAAGAAAACGATCTCACTCTGAATTTATTCAAGTGAAACCACTACGAAATTTACGCAGTTGCGTGGCTGTTATGAAAACAATCTAGCTTATTTATTAGAATCTAATCCGCACTTTTTTTAAAGTTTTTTTGGGTCCAAATACCGCCTGTGATTTAAATCGAGTACAATGCGAACGAAGTTCTGAAAAATGGTGCTAGAAGCTACACAGGCTTGCTTTGCAGCCGCAAATATAAAATTTAGCAGCCTTTGAAATATTAGTAAACAAAAATAAATTTCTTTACGTATATCTTTCTTAGGATTCCTCCATGAGTTGCCTCATTCTGATTTCACGTTCTGTTCCGTCGAATTTTGTGTAGTACTCAGGTATGTGAACTGCGATGAATCACTAGGATTTCAAGAAGAAAGTTATTTATTAAGTTGGAAAACAAGTTGTAATTGTGCACCATCCAGGCGGGCTGACGTCAATTCAGCAACCACTTGACGTCCGTTTCAAAAAATCGTTTTCGAAAAATGACAGACAGCTGAAACCAACAGGTCGTGTAAGCCACGCAAGTATGCCATTGGAATGATGATACAAGGATGTGGGTTCCAAATCAGATTGCGTAGCAGGCATTTAAAATGTTCGATATCGCATGCACTACATTGTACGAGGGGTGTTGCTCTGTACTACGAACTGAGTAACAAGGAATCAATTGATTAGTGATTCAGATTTACCGTACCCGTTTCTAATTCCTTTTATAAACATTTCGTAAAATTTGTATTATAAGTGTAATAAAATTGTTTTATATTCCCGCATTTAGTTTGTTGTACACTTGAAGTCTCATCTAAAAGCTACTACGTAAAGCCGACTGGCAAGCTACTTTTGCGTCAATATGCCTGACGCCACAACTACTGTCTTCGTGATACAACTTTTGTGTTTTTCTCTTAGGGACAAGGAATTGTTCCTATGAATCGTGATTCGTAAATTCCACACTCTCTTCGCCATACGAGTAATACAAATGTAAACATTACGCCATGTAATCTTCCGTGTTAGCTGTTACCACATTTAAATTCCGTCCGTCTAACAAACGCGAAAGACAGCGGCGAACGCCGGAGAATATACGTATCACGTTAATGTTTACATTTTTATTATTCTTATGTTTGTAACACCTCGTTTGTATTTCAGTTAATATTTTTAATTATTTAGGGACCAGTAGTCAACTTTCGTAATGGGAAAGTTAGAATTCAAACTTCTGTGAATATTAATTTAACAGTAGGTATGACATGACAGTGCCCCCAGGCTGATGCCACGCACTTCTATTTTATAGAGCCACACACATCGGCACATTTAAATCGCGCGCGCGTGAACGCGCGCGGGAAATATAAGCGTCGGGAAGTTTGTGACGTAGGGGTTTTTCCGCGGGGCTGGAAAAACGGAAGCCGAGTCGCGTGGGGGAAGGTAGAGTCGCGTGGACTACCGAGGACGGCGGAGCGTGGTTGCTCGTCGCGGCATTTTTCTGTGAAAACGTGGGATAGCTTTTCGCGGCTGAAGTACCGTTTTTTCGTATGCCTTTTGAGTTAAAGGATTCCGGTGTGTGGGTCAAAGTGCGAAGTTGCGTGGGGGCTCGAGTCACAAAAAACATCTTTATAAATTTAAACACGTGCATAGAAAAATTAAACGTATTTAAAACAACATCTGTGTGATGAACATTATTTTTTCGCAACTCGCCCTGTACGCCCATAAGTCTGTATAATTGGTATGTACTTTTGTTTATCAATTGAAAAATGTATTAAGGCGCACGTGGACGGAACAGCACCAAAGCGGGAATCATTTAATATCATCCCCTAAACGACCACAAAACATTTTTCCACCAGAAAGAGGGAAAAGCATGTTCCGCCCCGTCGCATATGGGGGCTCGTCCATTACGCGAAACAGTGTGTAGTGTGTACTGAGACACGTTCCGACTCGTCCATTTCGTGAAATAGTGTGTTCCGGTTTCGCCCATTTGAAGCGAGAAGTACGTCGCGGCTCGTTCATTTCGAGTGCGAAGTACATTCCGACTCGCGTGTTGAAGAAAATTTCAGCGGCCCACGGCAGCGAGTGTGCGGCAGGCAGCAACAGCGTAACCGGGAGACGCGGCGGCAACAGCCGCTATATTCCAGACCATCACCGTGCGGCGGCAGGACGCGGCAGATACGGCGCACAACAGCGGCGGTTTCGGCATCGGCAGCTCAGCACGGAAACACGACGCAGTTATGCAGTGGAGTTGAAGCACAGACAAAGAGATAAGTGTCGCAGCAGGCTTTTATTTTGTTGATTTCAGTTCTCTTGTCCCCAGCCATGAGTACCGAAACTGATAGGGTTTTAAGTGATTGTGAATCCTTAGAGAGTGGTAGTGGGTTTGAGTCCCCAACGCAATCTAAGGCAGATGAAATGAAAGCAATGATGGGTTGGATGATAACCGAATTTAAAAATACTGTAGGGGGCCTGGAAACAAAAATGGGAAATTCAATTATAAGTATAAAATCTGAAATGGGGAATTCAATTGCTGAAATGGGAAACTCAATAAAAAATTCAATGGGTGTTTTAAAAAATGAAATAATCTCGGACTTTGACAAAAGATTAGAAGATTTGACTGAAAAATTTGAAGTTAGAGAAAAGGATCTGAATGCCAGAATTGGTGCTGTTGAGACTAAGATGAATGACAGGATAGAATCAGGAAAACAGATTTGTGAAATCAGGAATGAGGACACTAGGCAGGCTTTAATTGAAATAAACAAAAGGATTGTGGCTGGTGTTGATGGCACTAAGACAAGTTTGGAAAATACAAAAAGTGTTTTAAGAAAGGAAATAGAACAGGTAGTAGCTGTAAATAAATGCAGTATAGAAAAGGTGAATAGTAGGATGGCTGACTTAGAATTGTGCTCTGCATCTGCAAATACTGGTTGGTTTCGGATGCAGATACCAAGTTGTAAAACTTTTTCAGGGGAAAGTAACTACCATGTAGTAGATTTTATTGCAGCATGCAAAGATCAATTCCTGCCTGGAATGACTGATAATTGCAATATAAAATACATCAAAAGAATGTTAGAAGGTCCTGCACAGATGTGGGCTAACCAATGTGCTGAGAAATTCGTTTCCTTTGAAGTTTTCGAAAAGCTAATTTTAGATAAATACTGGAGCCAGGCTAAACAAGTCAGGTTACAAAATGAATTCTTAAATGGAGTTGCTTACAAGGGGGATAAACAGACTATGAAGGAATTCTGTCAGGAAGAGTTAAGGAAATTGGTGCACTTAGATAGACCATTAGGAGCTCTTACAGAAATATACACTCTTTGTCGGAGGTTGCCAAAGAATTTAAATTTGCAACTTATACACTGCCCTACTGACTCTACTGAAAAATTTCTAGATTTTATAGAAAAAATAGATCATGCAATGGCATATGAACCTAGACTTGGGGAGCCTCAACATATAGCTAACCAAAGGGAACATAGTAGGAATATCAGAAATTGGGGAAATAAGCAGCATGACCACTACCAAGAAAGGAACGTGAATGAAAATTGGAGAAATAATGGGGGTAGATGGAATGGTGATGATAGGAATCTGAGAGATTCATGGGGAAGAACTAACAGGGATGATCGAAGGTTAACACAGGAAAATGGAGAAAGAAGAAGGGAACAAAATAGAAACGAACAACACAGACAACGTTCGGAAAACTAGAATTTGTTCCAAATGAGGTCCGATTTGGGACGGGATACAAGGTACGAAATAGGACCGAGAGAAGGATAAATAATTACAAGCCAGATAGCAGGGGATCAGATAGGAATAACTATGACCAGAATAGAGAGAAAAGGGAAGAAAGAATATGTAATATGGATGCAATATTGGGCAATGAAGAAATGGTTGGGGGATGGTTTACACAGCATGATAAAAGAAATGCAAATAAGAGAAGAAATCATAAAAATCCAAGTGAAGATTGTAATGTGGGAGATTTGTTTAGTGAAAGAGTAAGTAGTGGGAGAGATGCTGAAGAAAACAGCATTGGTTTGGCTTCTGTATTAGGTGAATCAGGTTTGCGTGCGGAGCATAAGTGTGTGATTGAATGTAAGAGTATGCCAAGTGGATGTGTGAATGGTAGCAAAAGTGTCATATGAACTAGATGAGACAAAATCAAATATTAATATGTGTGAAAAAAATGTGGGTATTCCAAAGTTTAAAGCAATCACTAATGACAGTGTAATAAGAGCTGTATCTGGTTTGGTGCAAGTTGATGATGTGTGATTTGATGATGTAAATGTAAATAAGAATGTACAAGCACCTATAATTAATGAAGACTGGGAACAGGGTGAGAAGAGTAAATTTAAAGGCTGGGTGAAGAAGGTCAATTGGATTAGGAAATGGGCACCAGATGATTGGGCAATTCATAAATATGACTATATAAAAAGATTAGGAGAGCAATGTGGGAAAAATGAGACATATTACAATGTTCTTAAAGAAATATTTGGAGGGGATCCAGAATTTGATGAATTGAGGGGACAAAGCATATTCTCATTGGAAACTAATAAAATGAATGATGAACATGACTCTGTAAATGAGGGATCTAGTGATGAACAAGAAATAGGGGATGACATACAAACTTTTGTCATTTATAATAGTGAACAGTATGAGGGTATGAAAGAGGGTGGAATGAATGCAAGGTGGATGGAGAAAGAGGAGCGTGAATATACAGCTAGTGATTGGATCCAATTTTTAACTTATAGAAAGAATGTAGAACCAAAGGAATGGGAAAAGGACAAGTTTGGTTTTGCAAGAAAGATAGCAATGCTAAATGCTAGGAACCCAGAATTCAAAGAGGTGTTTGAAAAAGTATTTGCAGGTGATGATAACATAAACCATATAGCCCTAGTAGTGAGAGTCAGGTATGCAACATGGTAAAGTACTGCATACATGAGATAGAAGACGACCTGTTAGCAGAGACTGAATTAGAGAAAAATGTGATTGAATATGTGCAGCCAATCATAAATGTCACTGTTGGAGGGGTATGTGAAAATGCACTGATTGATACTGGGAGCTCTATTAGTGGCATTGCAGAAGACTTTTACAATCAGATTAGGACCACAGGAACAGTTGAATTTCCAGTCACAGGGGTTAGAATAAAAAATGCAACTGGAACTTACAGCAAGCCAGTGAGTAAGGAGGTTGTATTAGATGTAAATATAGGAGGGAAAACGTTTAGTCACGTTTTTCTGGTAATAAGAAATCTCTGTTTAAATCTTGTGCTAGGCAATGATTTTCTATGTAAAAATGGGGCTTGCATTGATTGTAAGGATCAGGTGCTGGAACTACATTCTGGAGGATGCATGAAAAGGGTTAAATTTAGAAGTGCAAGTAATGATAAGGATTTAGTGGCATGTCTGCACATAGCCAAATATACAATGGATGAGGCAGAGGTCGAGGAAGTGATACGAAGGAAGGTAAACAATACTAAGGGAATTTATGATCATGCAAAGGGGGAGCCGTATTATTTACTGACAGACAATAAGTATGTATTTTCCGAAAAGCCAGGTAAAGTACCAAAATTTAAATATTCAGTAAGGGTAAAACCACATGAGCCTAGTATTGTGAAGAAAGGTATGGGGTAAAGCAGTCTCAGAGAATGATCAGTGTATATAGTAGGGTAAGAATTTGTGTAAATTTTATTATTGTAACTTTATTATATATCTGTGATTAATTTATGTGAAGCAGTAAGGACAGGGTTTAAAATTCAGATGTGGTGAAAATGTGTACATAAAGGAGTGCATTGTGTTATAAAGTACACGTGTGAACTGAAGATTTTGAGTTTTACATGTTGACACTAGACCTGTGGATGTCGTTTTTCTAATTAGTCCCAGATTAGGATTAGGCAGTGCAATTAGTTTTAAATATGGTAGTTTGGAATAGGTGAGAATAATGTGGAAATGCACAAAGTTAAAAATATATATACATGTATATATATTTTTCTTTTGGTGCATTGGGGGTAGAGAAATGTTTGTATAGGGATATTGTGTATCCAAAAGATCATGTTGTGTGTAAGTACGAAATTCTGTGTGTATCATGTCAAAGTCTCAAAATTTGCAGAAGGGATGTAATATTATAAAAACAAAATAAAATCTATATTTTCTGATAGGAAAGATAATTAAATGAATTGAATAGTTTGTCATAAGTACAAAAAAAAAAAAAAAAAAAAAAAAAAAAAGTTTTCTTAAGAGTTGATTTTGTGAGATGGAAATTTGGCTACAGTATTAGATTACAATCTCTAAATCCACATACAAATGACAATAACCATGCCACATCTTGAGTTTATTTTCATTGGAGCGGCCTGAGGGATATAAAATAAAAGAACAATGACTTCGACTTTTCTGTTTAACTGTATGAAGTTCTGTCATGAAATTCTGTTTTGATCGTGCTAAATCTGGATAGCAGAGGGGTGGGGTGTGAATCTGATGGATCCCTGGTATAATATATTTGCCAAAAGAAAAATCATTTGTATTCCTTTTTGTTTTTTCTCTCTCTCTCCCTTTCATTGCTTTCATGCCAGCTGAGAGGACAAGAGAGCTAAAATCATTGCCAGTAGCCTGAGCTGCACCGGCTTACAAACTGAAAAAGACGGAAGTGTAAGGACCAGTGCCCATATACTGAAGTGCAACACAAGGGATGTTGAAAGTGAAACAGTGCGACGGGAAGTTTATATTAAAAATGATGGTATTCATTCCATAATGAGAAAATGACATGGGGTATACCCATCAATATTTGTGATTTTTTTGTATATTCTTGTTGATGTGTGTAACATAGACAAAATTTTAAATATGTACAAATTAACCAAATTTAATTTTTGTCTCTAGTTGTAAGATTTATTTGTATTGTATTTTCGTATTTTTGTTTGAGGGATATATTTGTGTTATGTTTTGGTGCTACTTGTGACATCCTACACTATGTTTGGAAGTCGCAAGTGGGGGTATTAGGACATGACAGTGCCCCCAGGCTGATGCCACGCACTTCTATTTTATAGAGCCACACACATCGGCACATTTAAATCGCGCGTGCGTGAACGCGCGCGGGAAATATAAGCGTCGGGAAGTTTGTGACGTAGGGGTTTTTCCGCGGGGCTGGAAAAACGGAAGCTGAGTCGCGTGGGGGAAGGTAGAGTCGCGTGGACTACCGAGGACGGCGGAGCGTGGTTGCTCGTCGCGGCATTTTTCTGTGAAAACGTGGGATAGCTTTTCGCGGCTGAAGTACCGTTTTTTCGTATGCCTTTTGAGTTAAAGGATTCCGGTGTGTGGGTCAAAGTGCGAAGTTGCGTGGGGGCTCGAGTCACAAAAAACATCTTTATAAATTTAAACACGTGCATAGAAAAATTAAACGTATTTAAAACAACATCTGTGTGATGAACATTATTTTTTCGCAACTCGCCCTGTACGCCCATAAGTCTGTATAATTGGTATGTACTTTTGTTTATCAATTGAAAAATGTATTAAGGCGCACGTGGACGGAACAGCACCAAAGCGGGAATCATTTAATATCATCCCCTAAACGACCACAAAACATTTTTCCACCAGAAAGAGGGAAATCATGTTCCGCCCCGTCGCATAGGTCAAAGTGATTACGGGAGTACCAGCATGGAGGGCAAATAAGATCGTAGTTATTTGTTCCGTGGGGTCATATAAAAGCAAAATTTCCGCATTGTTAAAGTCAGTCTCATGTTTTAGCTGAATAAATAGATGAAATGTGTGTGATACGCGTTGCTATACTTTATTAATGGACTTTGTACGAAAGATTTAGTACCACATAATAGTTTTGTGATTAGTACTAACAGTATCGAAATCAGTTATTACGGTCCATACTTAATATCAGTCTAATGATTGTGTGCTGGTTTAAGCGTGGATTTGACTTGATAATTATAGAAACTACATTTTGGGACTTGATCGAACTTATCTTGGATATTAGGAACATTTCATTCATATCATTACATTCAAAAGTGACACAAGTGACCAGATTACTAAAAGAGGGAACAGTTCGTTAATTTCGATTCCGAGAAAGCGCTTGTTGTGGTATTCCTGCCAATGGAAGCATTAATTTAAAAAAATGAACATTAACAGCCGGGCATATCACGCTTCGTACATTGGTTTATGTGTGGTTTGACAAGAGGAATGCCACATGCTGAACGGGAATAGTTAGAAATGAAGCACGGTAACCGACTTCTAGGATTTTTAAATCTTCTACGAATATAAATTCTGAGCATCAAGTTAAGTGATCTTAAATATTTGAAAGAATAAATAAATCCACAAAATACTCTTGCTTAACCTCCGGAACCGCAGCAATAACTGGTACACGCACGTCGAATAAACGCGCATTTCTCTGTGACTGAATTAGGGATGGCGGTTATCGCTGAAACAACCGGTTTTCGGTTATATCGGTTCTTTTCATCTACAGTTTAACTGCACTGTAAAAACTGCTCAAGATAATCGGTTTTTTAAATAACAGGTTTTCGGTTTGTTATTGCTATTATTTCCAGTAGAGTTCGACCGAAACATAATTTGCGGTCGAAACAGAAACCCTAATCGAATTTTCGGTTCTTCTAGTTTCGGCCGTAACCGAAACTTACGAAGTTTAGTTAAAATTTAGGTAAATTTCCGTTATACGCCAGATCACTAGGCTTTCCATATTTTGCAAGTACAAGCTTCCTAGGGTTTTATTTGCGGACGGAGAAGTTAATACTGCTTCCTCCCAAAAGTCCCATAAAACCTCCACATCCTTGCGGATGCTGTTGCGTAGCAGTGTGCGTTTGTACCGCCCTAAAGTACGCACGCGGTGCTGTAGTTGCTGTCCAAGACTTTATGGACAGCATAGAGTTCTGACTAACCTGTTGTCTTCTATAGTTGTGTCCCCAGCGCAGAAGACAGCACACAGGTCGTAGGTTCTTCTACAGCATACAAGTGAGGCTAAAATAAGTTCTGTATGATGGAAGCATAATAAGCGACTCGCGAGATTTTTAATTGTCAGGGATGCCATTTATTAACTAAATAATAAAAAATGATGAGCAACTATTGTTAATATGATACGGCCTATGCTGCCCATAGCTCATGTTGAGACCTCGACTGTTATCACATTTACGCAAATCTTTTCTCATGACCGGCGCGGTCCGGCGCGTATAGTGGTCAGCTCGAGACTGAAACTGCGGCGCGTTGCGAGAGGGCACCTGACGCTCTATTTCGCGCCAAAACAGGGCCGTCGCGCGCCTTCTGCAAAATCGCTCTTCTCTTGTTACAATAAGAGAAGGCAACTTAAGCTTTTTAAACTGTCAAAAACTAGCCTGTCCTTGAGAGATATTTATAATAAATTCTCAGCTCTGAATAATTAATATTTAGTTTATAATAAACAAAAATAATTTCAAAAGAAATCACGTGACGTGAAATGCAGCAGCCAATGCGAGGAGAGCACCAGTAACATAGGCGGGCTTTCCCACGGGAACCAGCACCTACTGCGCCATATGCTACTGCTCCCCACCCCACATTTCAACATATGCTGCACTGCTGTCTTTCTTCCGCGTTTAAGGCACGTACAATGTTAGCAAAGAAACGGCCAGCGGCCAGAAATATGAAGTGGCCACAGGCCAGGAATATCACACAAGATCCCCTCCCAATACTACGCCTTCTTGAGTGTGTGTAAGCAAAATCAAATTCAAATGTTTGTAGAGCTTATGGGACTTAAATATGGGGTCTTCAGTCCTTAAACTTACAAACTACTTATGAACTAGCAGACCGCTTGGCCACCGCGGCTCGGCATGGTACGATTTAAGACACAACCGATGTCTGGCGACGACAGCAAGGAACTGCCGCATGACCAGACGGAGGCAAGTCTCGTACACTGCCGGTGCACGCGTGTCGTCTAATAGGCCACGCAACACGGCAACAGGTGCATCGATGCCTCAATACCAGCACCAGTTCGTAAGTTCTTATGCGTTTGTTGAGCGTTTCTGACAGCCGTGATTGTTCTTAAAATATCCACTGATCGCTTTTCGTAGTTTCTGCGATGACCTAATATTTCACATCAGTGGAAATTTTAGGAAAAGCCTTAAACATTAGGGTCTACTAGTTTTTTTTTAATTATTTACAAAAAACACCTTTTGAACCACAACTACAGGAAGTAGTCGTACCGGTTTTTTTACCCGGTTCTTGGCAATAACTAAAAAACCGGTTACAACCGATACCAAATAAATACCGAAAAACCGGTTATTCAAAAGTAAAATACCGGTATCGGTTTTAACCGGTCGGTTTTTCCCATCCCTAGACTGAATGTCCTGTCCGTCACTCATGGAATGCCTGATATGTTACTATAAAATTGTTTTAACATTTACACGTTCTATTTTTTTAAGAATCTATTTTCCAACTTCCAAAAGTTCTACTCATCTTTTCAGGTTTTATTTTTGATTCTTCCCATTTGACAAAAGAAAATAAATACGCAATTCTTTCCTTTCTAACTTCATAATGCAATTATTTTTTATTTCATCAAAATGAAACAGTTTGTAATAGAGGGAAGAAAGTTTATTAATTTTTAGAGCATCTAAACAACATAAATCTCAAAATCTTTCATAGCCTACAAATTTCTTTTAAGCGAATGGGAGGGGGAGTATTAAAAATCCTTAAGATTTAAAAAAAATCTAAATCAAATTTTAATTTCTTAAATTTTACTGTAATACTGTCATTTGGGATCAGTCCCCGACGGCTTTATCTTCATCACTGGCTGTGATAGAGTAGTAATTCTTTTTAAATACGTGTACTTGAGTTGATAGATTATTTGGGTTCGAGATTCGAAAGATTCGATTCGGATTCGGGATACGGCGCATGTTTTATTTAAGATTCGGTATTCGGATTCGATTCGGTAAAATTTGGGTTCGACCCGTCCCTACATATATTTACTATCTGTAGTGAATACATGCAGTTGGCAGCGCTGTTATAGTTTCCCCTGAAGGTCTTACTGTCAGTACAATATTAATTGATATTTAATTAAAGGCAATCATACAAAGGTTGACTTTTTATTTTAGTATATTTTGTTTCCTGTTTATTTTTTGTAATATTGTACCACACTCGTAAAATTTTGTACGAGCCGCCACTGGTGTGGAGGTCAGAAAAGGGCCGAGTATGAGCCCGGTCTTGCGGGTTGCATACACTACAAACGCTTCCCTTCAACCCCGCTGTAATTGCGCGAGTACAGCGAGCCTAAGTGCGCTGGCGCAGCCGCCCCATCGTACTCGCGGGCTCGCACAGTAGCCACCAGACATGAGCTCCGCGGGTACTCGACATCCCATATCCATACTCGCTGTCTCCGTGAGCTCGGCGACCATATGTTGTAATTCATATAAATTTACAGTTTTATTCCGATCTTTATGAAATGTTGCATACTTGATCTTCAAAATAAGAGGAATATCACTGCCTACATAATATTCCATGTGGTGGATGGCGAAGGCAACTTTACTCACAGAATTCGACAAAATCAACAGTTTTCTTACGATTCTGTTGAAATTTTGCACACTTGATCTTCAGATCAAGTATTCATCAGTTTCTTTCTGCTTTGTGTCGAGACAACTTCATACCATTGTACTGAAAATTATTCCCACACATTAATGCTACACTCTCAACTCATTCAATAAATTTAATAATACTTTCAGCTAACGACAATGTTCTTGCACATCAAGTGAAACATTTGTCACTCCATATTAAGAAAACAATTCGCAGAAGATTTTCCATGTATTATAGTTGTTGTAATAAGGGCCTAAATTTATTTTCATTACTGTGCAGCATCGAATTAAGTGAAGTATTATACGAAAATTAAGAATGTGCTTTGGTAGAATCATATTGCATAGAGTTTTTGGTACAGTCGATTTTTGATCAAAAGGTGCAGTGTTTGAAATGTAGACAATATTCTGACTTTCCATTTGAAACCGAGCAGAACGATTAACGTTAATTCGTTTTCGAGGCACTGGCACTCCCATTTCTATCCCTGCGCATCGGGAATCATGTGGTCATATCAATCGTCAAATTTCATACTCATTTTAGCGACGAAGTATTGCTTTATTCATTACTGCATTAAAAATATCACCAAATAAATGTATTATAGTGAATGGAAAATCTCGAAGATGCCAAACTACTACTAAGACAAGTGATGCTGATTTTGCATCGGACTGACTAAGAGGCAATTTTCAGAAGTATAATAGGGAATTTTATAGGACGCCATGGACTTACATGAATGTTATTAGCAGGAGACTATTGCAAATGAACCGGAATCGGCGGTATCTTTGAGGTACGGTAGACGTTGAAATCTCACAATTGTGTGTGTTCTAAACTAACGAAAGCCTTATTTCATTTATTAATAACGAATGACCTATGTTTCGAATCATAAGCTCATGTTCGAGTAAGTAACTGATACAAAAAATGACAACCAAGAAAAGATAAACGTACCAATTCCCGAAGATATGGAATATTGACTTGAGCTTTAAAATTTATATTTGAGATTCTAACCACATTACGTATGGATTCAAAAATTCTTTAGCATTAATTACAGTAACTATCACAATTCTGACAAAATTATTTAGATTTTTAGTAGTTCCTTAGGAACAAAATGATTGGGTTTATTTATTTAAGAAACCACCAAATGTTGCATCCATTTATCATCTACTACACTGTCATCGATGTCCTACTAAGAAATTAAAATTTTCTGCGTTGGTTCTTGATCATATGATGTTACAATATTTCACTAAACAAAACTGTACAGATAAGATATAAGTACGCAGTAACTGAAAAGTATAATGCACAAATGAAAAGAGAACGACAACTTAAATGATGAAAAACGAATCACTAGTCTATGACAAACACCTTCAGTCATAAGGTAATGTTGTTCGAACAGCCAATAATCTATGGACTAAGCGGTCACTCCCGCCGAGGGTTCGAGTCCTCCCGCAGGCATGTTTGTGTATGTGTGTGTGTGTGTGTGTGTGTGTGTGTGTGTGTGTGTGTGTGTGTTTTGTTCTTAGTGTAAGTTGGTTTAAGTAGTTTGTAAGTCTATGGACTGATTACTATAGCAGTATGGTCCAATAGTTTTACATACATTGTAACATTTTGAAGAACCAATAATAGTGCCACTTTCGATACAGATAGTATGGCAGAGAGCTCGCCCGCTCCATGCCTCCCCTTTCTGTGACTCGGCTGCAGCGACACGCAGCCCAGCACAGGTGCAGGTCGCATCAGCGTCGCGTCCCCTCTACTGCCAGTCTGCGCGGTCCCATTAGACTGTGCTGTGCCGCCCGCCCCAAATTGCATCAGAGTCAACCACTGTGCTGCTTGGATGCGCACGTACACGTAGGATGAAACATTTCCATCACACTCCTTAGCGACGGATACTAAAGCGTGTACTGTCACAGTGTTACCCGTTCAATTTATAATTGCCATTTCTGCTGAAGGCGCGGCGAACTGTTGGTTTGTTCTATCATTTATTTCGTATGGCGTGCAGGCATTATACTTAGGCTCATTGGTACATATGCAACAGATAACAGACCTGTACATTCAGTTAACTCATTCTTGAACAGAAAAAACAATCGAAATGAATATTAAGAGTATAAATGTATTGTTTTAGGATAAAACAATGCTGCAGCATGTTTGCAAAGAAAAAACATTACAGTCGTTTTAATATATTCTTCTGAAGGAAAAATATGTGAACTGAAAAAACCTGTAATGTTACTATGGAATAACTGGAGCGAATGCATAAAACATCTTCTATTAATATATTTATTTACAGAAAATTGTACGGAATTAAAATAAAATTATTTTGCAATGTAATAATTTGGTTTTGCGGGTAGCTGATAAAAATACATTGCTTTTAATACTAAAATCTAAGAAATTAAAATATAGAGCTACAGGCTACTAACTACAAGGAAGATGTCCCCGCTACCAGGATGGACACTGGTGTAGATTTGTCATTCACCCTGCTGAGCCTTTGAGTAGTCAATGAAACCTTTGTGAGGACGTATATTTGCGCGATACCTATCCATTTCAGCAAACGCTCAGATTACGTAGCCGCACTGTGACAATAGCATGAGTGTACAATGCGGCCGGCCGCAGTGGCCGAGCGGTCTGCACGGCCGCTGCGGTTGGAAGTTCGAATCCCCCCTCGGGCATGGATGTTTGTGCCGTCTTTAGTATAAGCTAGATCATAAGTAGTTTGTAAGTTTAGGGACTGATGACCTCCTAGTTAAGTCCCAAAAGCTCTACAAACATATTTGTCTAGAATGCGGAGCCATGTGCCTCGACCGTGTACTGTGGAGTGTTGTCGGACGCCTGCCAAACAACGTTTGGTTCAGCGCACTGCAATCGGCAATAGTAAAGTGAAAATGTTCAAATGTTTGTAGAGCTTATGGGACTTAACTATGGGGTCATCAGTCCCTAAACTTACAAACTACTTATGAACTAACTAACACTAAGGACGGCACAAATATCCATGCCCGAGGGGGGATTCGAACCCCCGACCGTAGTGGCCGTGCAGACCGTGACTGGAGCGCCTCAGTCTCCTCGGCCACCGCGGCCGGCAATTGTAAAGCGAGTAGGCAGTACTAGTCGCGATGTAACATGGCAGTTGAGTGCTCGATCTCCCTTTGTTGCGTATGCTGATGAAATAGCTCCGTACTTAGCTATAATTTACAACCGATCACTCAGTGAAAGATCCGTACCCAAAGACTGGAAAGTTGCCCAAATTACTCCAATATTCAAGAAAGGCAATAGGAGTGATCCCCAAAATTACAGGCCTATCTCATTGACGTCGATTTGCAGTAGGATTTTGGAACATATACTTTGTTCGAATATTATGTACTACCTCGAAGAGAACGACCTATGAACCAATAGTCAGCACGGATTCAGAAAGTATCACTCTTGCGAAACACAGCTTGCCCTTTATTCACATGAAGTGTTAAGTGCCGTCGACAAGGGATCTCAAATCGATTCCATATTTCTGGATTTCCGGAAGGCTTTTGATACTGTACCCCACAAGCAGCTTCTAATGAAATTGCGTGCTTATGGAATATCTCCCCAATTGTGCGATTGGATTCACGATTTCCTATCAGAAAGGACACAGTTCGTTGTAATTGACGGTAAGTCATCGAGTAAAACAGAAGTGATATCTGGCGTTCCACAGGGAAGCGTTATTGGTCCCCTACTCTTCCTCGTGTTTATAAACGATTTAGGAGATAATCTGAATAGCTCCCTTAGACTGTTCGCGGATGATGCTGTCGTTTATCGGTTGATGAAGTCGACAGAGGATCAAAAGCTACTGCAAAGCGATTTAGACAAAATGTCTACTTGGTGCGAAAATTGGCAATTGACACTAAATAAAGAAAAGTGTGAAGTAATACACATGACCACTAAAAGAAATCCGCTGAACTTCAATTACGCGATAAATCAGTCAAACCTTAAGGTCGTAAATTGTACCAAATACCTAGGAGTTACAATTACGAACAACTTTGACTGGAGAGAACACATAGAAAATATTGTGGGGAAGGCGAACCAAAGGTTACGTTTCATTGGCAGAACGCTTAGACGATGCACCAGCTCCACCAAAGAGACTGCCTACATCACACTTGTGCGTCCTCTCTTGGAGTACTGTTGCCCCTTGTGGGACCCTCACCAGGTGGGACTGACGGAAGATATTGAGAAGGTTCAGAGAAGGGCAGCTCGTTTTGTTTTATCACGTTACGGGGGGGGGGGGGGAAGCGTCACGGAAATGTTGCACGAATTGGGGTGGAAATCATTAAAAGAAAGACGTTATTCATTGCGGCGTGATCTGTTTGCGAAGTTTCAATCACCGACTTTTAGTTCTGAATGTGAAAATATTTTGCTAGCACCCACCTACTTAGGGAGACATGACCATCCCAATAAAATAAGAGAAATCAGATCGAAAACGGAACGATTTAGGTGTTCTTTCTTCCCGCGCGCTATTAGAGAATGGAACGGTAGAGAAAAGTTATGAAGGTGGTTAATGAACCCTCTGCCAGGCACTTAAATGTGATTTGCAGAGTATCGATGTAGATGTAGATAGATGTAGATGTATCACTGGCAGAGCGAAAATGACCGACTCTAGCGATGACGTAGCCTCTAATGAATCTGATAGTTGTGAGACCGTAGACGATACGAAAAGAAAATTAAATGATGGACTGTACGTACTAGCAAATATGCTGAAAAAGAGAAAGAGTGGCGCCCGGGAAACGTTTGACGCAGTAGTGAACGATGCAGATGGAAAATACACGAAGCATGTACATTGCACAGAAAACGGTTGTATTTTTGTCTATTCTACCTCTTCCATGACAAGACATACACTCTGTCGAACAAAATCACAGGCCACGGAACTAAGTGTGGAATAAGCTACCCCCGCCCCTCTTAACGAAACAATGATGGTACCCCTGTTATGTTTTAGTAGAATTCGTAAGGGAAGTACCTTCCGCCATATATCAGGCGCATCTTATGTAGACAGTGACCTTCCGCTAGAATTCTTAAGTACCCTCCGCCATGTACCACGCGAATCTTAGGTAGACAGTGTCCTTCCGCTAGTTTTGCAATGTAGTTGTCCGCTAGTTGTCAAGTGTGTGAAATTTCATCAAGATTGTAATAAAACTTCAGATTTTATAGAGTTGTTAACTGAAGTACCCTCCGCCACATACCACACGAATCTTACGTAGCCAGTGACCTTCCACTAGTTTTGAATGTCAAGTGTGTGAAATTTCATCAAGATCGTAATAAAACTTTAGATTTTATAGAATTGTTAACTGAAGTACCCTCCGCCATGTACCACACGAATCTTACGTAGACAGTGCCCTTCCGCTAGTCTTGGCGTCAAGTGCTCGAAATTTCATCAAGTTAGAAATAATACTATAAATTTTGTAAACTATATACGTGAAGTATCCTCCGCCATCCACTACGTAAATCTTATGTAGGCCTTGAACTTTATTTTGAATGTCAAGTGTGCATATTTCATCAAGATCATGATAAAAACTTAGACTGTAAGAAATCTATAACTGAATCAACCTCTGCCATGCACTACACGAATCCCTGCAAGAGTGACTATTCTCTTGTTTTGAAAGTGATGAGTGATCATTTCATCAAGTTTGGAATAAAGCAGGCATAAGTAATACAAAATCATAGGCAATTATCAAGTGTAAGTTGTATCTGTCGCGAAAATTCTGCGCGTCATCTGTTAAGAGTCACAGGCTAGGCGTGACTCTTCAGGCTCGTCTCGGCTTGTCTAGTCAGGCTCGCTGTACTCGCTGCGTCCGCCGGCTTGCCCCGTTGTACCCGTAAGCTCGCCGGCTCGGCCCACTGTACCCGCTGCGACCGCCGGCTCGACCCGCCGGCCTTCGCGGGTTCCGTGTAACGGACAACGCGGCTCGTTAGTCTGCTGCGGGTACTGCCAGGCCCCGCGAAGGCTGCGAGCCGCGTCGGCAAGCCCACGAGCGCAATGGGCCGGGCCGGTGACGTCATAAAGCCCGCTAGTGGGTTTTAAGCAACATTTCGAAGCCCGTTTCGGATCTCTGGTGGTGTGGCGTACACTCAGAGGCTGCTGCAAGTGTGGACGCCAGTGCGATGGAGATGACGTCGAGTCTGTGGCGCGTGACGTCATTGTCGCATCGTAAAACGTCACCCTCGGTGCGGATGCAGCGATGTCTATTGTCTATAATAACAGTAGCCAGTTTCGTGGAGAGGCGAGTGCACTCAGAAGCAGCTGATAAAAGATCATCTTGTACACTATACTGTGACTTTGCAGATGCAAAATGTCCGTGGAAATATCTCTGAGAAGTGGCGTGATGATTGGACGCCGTTTGAAGGTCCAACGAAAATTCTTAATGCTTCAGAAAGTCAATTGCTAGCGCAGGTGTGTCAATCTTGGCGACGTAAAAAGTCAAAGGAAATATAGCGCCCTGTGCGAACTGTAGTTGCAGTTCATTAGTGCCATAAACTCGTATGGGCGAGTTGTCGACAGCTCGTAACAGATCTGGGCTAGGTTTGATATGTGACGGCGCGAGGTTGCGAAGCAACGTCAGTGCCAGTGTCCACCAGGTAACGGGTTTGTGAGGACACGTCGGTAATGTTAAGTCCGCCAGAAGTAGTGTCCAGAAAGGACGAAGGCAGAGCAGTCGAGCGGTGCCTGTGAGACGTTGTGCAGGGGACAGCGCCGTTTAAACCCCGCGCCCAGTGTTTGACGCCGCTGCGCACGGTGGCCTGCAGTTGCGCGCTATGTCGCCGTGCGTTACGTAGAACCAACACAATGGGTAGGTGGGGTGGGGGGACCCACCCATCGCGCCTGTGTTGGGAGTAGTTGTGGTGTACGTGGCAGATGGCGTGCCCGGCTCTAAAGGCGTGGATGTGGGGGTTGGCCGAAGACGGCGACGGTAATGGCCTGTTGCCGACAGGTTGCTTCACTGTCTGTTGAACGGCGCACCGCTTGGAACGTCTGATCGCCGGAAGTGACGCGGAAGAGGTGTGTCCAGTTGCCGAACTCCACGCGCCGGTAAATCAGATATCAACTGGCAGTGGTGCATCACTTGGTATGCTCTGTTAGCATACGCCAGATGACCGTCGAGTGGCTGTGTCGACAGTGCTAAGAAATGGATTTGTATCTCAGCTGGCAGTACTTTATGAATCCGTGTTGACTATCGGTTAATAGGTCGTTCTCTTCGAGGTAGTTCATAATGTTCAAACAAAGTATGTGTTCCAAAATCCTACTGCAAATCAACATCAATGGGATTGGCCTGTAATTTTGGGGATCTTGAATAGTGGAATGACTTGGGCAACTTTCCAGTCTTTGGGTATGGATCATTCATTGAGTGATCGGTTGTATATGTTGATGCTTTTTACATCTTTGCATTATTTAATAACTAATCTGGGCATTTCTGTGTGCAACAGTTGGTATTATGTTTTTGTATAATCTTTGCCTATGTTGTGTATGAGTTGTTCTGTGGTGTATTAGAAATAAAGCACATATTCATAAGTGTATAAATGTTCGTTTTTATTAAGTGAATTTCAGAAGTATGTGATAGCTAAGTATGAAGCTATTGAATCAGCATACTCTGAGAGGAATCTAGTTGGTATACAAACTGGCCCAGAAGATTTGTTTTTGTTCACTGACTTGAGTTGTTTGAGTTGAAAGAGGCGAGCGCTTGGAACCATCACTAAATCGTCCACGAATTTAACGAGTGGGTCATACTGTGCCGAAAACTGGGAAGGATCGTGGGGATCCAGTAGAAATTGTCCACTGTTGAAAGCCATTGTTAGGCCGCCCTGCGCGGTATTAATGTGTTCGTAAACGGAGCGTGAGAATTTGCGATTCTTTAAGCTACGTTTTCCTAGGTGCAGGAACTGATCCCAGCGTGGTGCGGAACACGACTGCGTCTTCCGCTGCCTGCTGCGGGCCGCAGGTCGCTGCGAAAAACGTTTTCCTAGCTGCAGGACAGTATACGTTGCCGGCGGAAAAATACCACTTCCGTTTTGGACCAGAGACTATACACAGCACGGGTAGAATCTATGGCATAATGTGACAGGCGCCATTTTAAATTCAGCTTATTCAGAAATGGTGAACTTTTAACTTGGCAGTATGCCATTATGATGCCTTGAAGAGTAATCATGAAAACGCTTACCTTACAAATAAATAGTAGTTTGTGACAAATTAACTACATAACTGTAATGAAATAACAGGTTTTCGCTTGGTAGGCGATGTGAGATGTTTCTTTTATTTAACTTCAAAACATATCGATTTCGTCCCTATGATGGGACATCATCAGTGCTGTTAAAAACAAGGTACCTTGGTCAGACATTGAAATTACAATAAGATTACATACACCAAGAATGTTATAAAATAGAATTACATACCAGAATTGCAAGTCATGATGACCTATGTGCTCTGCTTAAAAACATTTAACGGTCTTGCCGGTACAAGTCACAACAATAAAATCAGGTAGCCGCTTACGTACACCTACGCAGCTTAGCTTGTACGTAGATGGTGCCTGGCGCCCTCTTTGTTTAAATCAGTTACATTGTAACATTTTTAAAAAGAAAATGGCTTAAAAAGATAAAAATGATAAAAATGTTGATTCTAGGTGAATTAAAGTTTAACAACTAACATACACAGATTATGCATTATATGATAAAAATAACCATTTATCAGCGCCCTCAGGTGGGTAGGTATTAAAACATATCTTTAAAATTTAATTTTTTTTTTGTCACCATCAATTGTTAAAATAAGTTACATTGTATCACGTATAAAATACTATCTGTTTAAAAAATATATACATATATATATTTTTTTCTTTCTTTTTTTAATTGAGACTAGCATAAAAGGTAAAGTCGTTACCAAGCACCAATGCATGTGTGTGAGTGTGTTAGAGAGAGAGAGAGAGAGAGAGAGAGAGAGAGATACACAGCAGTTCACGCCATCTAGTTTTTCAGAATGATACTATGCTGGCCGTCTTTGCTTAGTTAGTACAGTGCGTCAAAATCAGAATATACAAATGTACATGAAGGTTCAAATATGATTACATTGCGTCTAAACATAGAATATAGAAATATACATGAAGGTTCAAACATGATTACGAAACAATTGGGCCCTTTTTTTTTATACCATATGCGCTTACATAGTCCAGGTGACATTGATATATGTGGTTCTTATAGGTCATTCAATATAACTACAGCTACTGTGACTTTATATTCAAACTACCGCATGAGCACAAGGGATGAACTTGCAATCCAGGACATGGGGAATACACACATTAGCGCTACATGGCGCATACGTCGCTACTTATTTAAAGAAACATATATTAAAATAAAGCTAATTACAACATGTGGACATTACAGAGTGCCGTTGTTAGAAACAAACATGAGTTCCATAGAACTAAAGCATGTGAACTAGGACTATTGCTTGTAACAAAATATTGTTATCGTTGTACTATGTGCATCTGCGGAGATATAAAGGGAAATTTGGCCCTTCCCAGCCGTTCGACTACAGTGTAGACGAGCTAATTTCTTCATACCAGGGTTGATGCAAAAAACTCCCAGAAGTGGGTGCTTTTCATCGCTATCTGTTCGTTGAGCAGTGTGCATCCTGGTGTCCTTCCGTTACAGAAAATCTCCATCTCTTCAAGCAGATCGAGATACCTCCCCTTATTTCCTCTGTGCAAAAGTTCCAACTGTGAAGTCATGTCAGGAGGGGTATGTCCGGAATTAATAAGGTGAGCTGCAAAGTTGGACTTGTCAGCAATATCACGCCTGTCTAACGCCACATGTTCGCGGAATCTGATTTCAAGCTTCCTTCCAGTTTGTCCGATGTAGACAGCATCACAGTCAGAACATGATAATCTATAAACCCCCGATTCTTGATGTTGGTTAAATTTTTGAATGTTTTGGATCAAACGGTTGCCAACTTTATTGTCTATGGAAAACGCGATATTTATGTTCCTTTTCTTAAAAATGCCCGCAATCCTGATACTCATTACACCATAATATGGCAACATTACATACTGACTTTGCTGATTTACTGCTAGACTATCTTGATTTTTATTGCATTGTTCATGTTTTTTTGCGACAGTGGCGTAAATGTTCATCACATATTGCAGAGGGTAGTTGTTGTTCCTTGCTATACTCTGAATAGTCTTCAATTCCTTAAGATGGTTTTGTTCTGACAACGGTAGTTTAAACAACCTATTAAAGGCAAAGTGGAAAAAGGCTTTTTTGTGACTGTTTGGATGTTGCGATGTATAATCTATGATTATATCTGTAAAGGTGGCTTTCCTATATATGTCGAACATGTGCTTTCCGTTTTTGTTAGAAATGATTAAATCTAAAACGTTGATGGAACCTTCGGTGCCAATTTCAGCTTTGAAAGTGATTTTGCTATGAAGCGTGTTGAATTTGTTTATAATTTCATTTATAACCGTTTCATCGCCATTTATCAACAGGAGTGTGTCATCAACATACCTAAAATAATATACAATTTTTTCAGTTAAAATGGGGCAATCATGGAAGAACCTGATCTCTAAAAAGTTGATAAAAACATCGGCTAAGAACCCTGAGATTGGACTTCCCATGCTGAGCCCCTCCTTTTGCACATATGTTTGTTCATTGAATTTGAAATAGTTGAACTTTAGACAAAAGGTTAATAGATCAATGAACTCTGTAATTTCAGTATTCGACAACTTATTTTGACTTATCAAATTGTCAGCTATAATATTAATGGTTTGCTCAATTAGAATGTTTGTGTATAGATTCACGATATCAAGTGATACAAATGTCATTGTATCTTTTATAGGCACGTCTTTTATCGCATCTACTAACTGGGCACTATTTTTTACGGAATATTGTTGTCCATAAACATATTGTTTTTTCAAAATGTTTAAACACTTCCTAGCTACCTTGCATAAAGGTCCACTTCTACCATCAACCAATGGTCTAATCGGTTTCAGTTCCTTGTGTGACTTTATTTGTGACTTTAGTTTTGGAGCACTTGGGTTCATTATTTTCAGAAATGGTATCTCACGAGGAGATACTATTCCGGAGTAAGATTTTAATTTTTCGTTTAGCTTTCTTTGTATTTCATTGGTGGGGTCCCTGTCTACAGCTACGATATTATTTTCATGGAAGAACTGTAGTGTCTTTTCAATATACATGTCTTTTGTGACTACAATGATTGTGTTGCTTTTATCCGCTTGGGTAATAACTGAATTACCTTCTGTTAATTTCCTATTTATATCTTTGATCAGATTGTTCTCATGGTTAACCTGATTCCTATTCTTTGTCGTTTCATTTGTTATTATCCTATCAACAGCTACAGCTATCTTATTCTGTTCAACCTTCGGAATTTTATGGGTGTCTAACCCGAACTTAATGTGCGCCAACGTGTTTTTTATAGATCTCTTATCTAACTTTTTGCTCACGTTATATTTTAACCCTTTTTGTAAAAGTTTTTCTTCATCTTGATTAAATACAATGTTAGTGAGATTTAAAACTCTAGGATAAAAAACATTTTCAGAATCATTGTTACTTATATGTTGATTTTCATGTTCCATTAGATTGGCCAGTTTCTTGCTGTCTACACCTAACTTTCTCAACAACCTTTTCGACAGTATCATTTGCTCTAGTTACTAGTTGATCAAAAACTATTGGAGTTACTAAATTAGCGAGTTCACTATGTGCATCATATAATTGCGCACTAATTACGCTTTTCTTTATAAACAATTTCCTGATTTCACTTCTTAGAATTACCACTTCACACTTCCTTCTTGCCGATATTGTGGTCCGTCTTCTACTGCTACAACAACTTTCTACATATCTAGGTGTGATTTTCTTGGTGATACATTCTTTGTTGAAATGGATGTGTTGACTTGTAACCGCCAGTCTGACCTTCAGATTCTTGAATTTAAAATATGCTGCACATGCCCAGCTAGGCAAAATTTCATGTAACTAGATTCCATTTTGTGTGCCAGCCCACCACAGAATTATAATGAAATAACAGGTTTTCGCTTGGTAGGCGATGTGAGATGTTTCACCTTATTAATTCCGGACATACCCCTCCTGACATGACTTCACAGTTGAAACTTTTGCACAGAGGAAATAAGGGGAGGTATCTCGATCTGCTTGAAGAGATGGAGATTTTCTGTAACGGAAGGACACCAGGATGCACACTGCTCAACGAACAGATAGCGATGAAAAGCACCCACTTCTGGGAGTTTTTTGCATCAACCCTGGTATGAAGAAATTAGCTCGTCTACACTGTAGTCGAACGGCTGGGAAGGGCCAAATTTCCCTTTATATCTCCGCAGATGCACATAGTACAACGATAACAATATTTTGTTACAAGCAATAGTCCTAGTTCACATGCTTTAGTTCTATGGAACTCATGTTTGTTTCTAACAACGGCACTCTGTAATGTCCACATGTTGTAATTAGCTTTATTTTAATATATGTTTCTTTAAATAAGTAGCGACGTATGCGCCATGTAGCGCTAATGTGTGTATTCCCCATGTCCTGGATTGCAAGTTCATCCCTTGTGCTCATGCGGTAGTTTGGATATAAAGTCACAGTAGCTGTAGTTATATTGAATGACCTATAAGAACCACATATATCAATGTCACCTGGACTATGTAAGCGCATATGGTATAAAAAAAAAAAAAAAAAAAAAAAAAAAAAAATAAAAAAAAAAAAGGGCCCAATTGTTTTGTAATCATGTTTGAACCTTCATGTATATTTCTATATTCTATGTTTAGACGCAATGTAATCATATTTGAACCTTCATGTACATTTGTATATTCTGATTTTGACGCACTGTACTAACTAAGCAAAGACGGCCAGCATAGTATCATTCTGAAAAACTAGATGGCGTGAACTGCTGTGTATCTCTCTCTCTCTCTCTCTCTCTCTCTCTCTCTCTCTCTCTAACACACTCACACACATGCATTGGTGCTTGGTAACGACTTTACCTTTTATGCTAGTCTCAATTAAAAAAAGAAAGAAAAAAATATATATATGTATATATTTTTTAAACAGATAGTATTTTATACGTGATACAATGTAACTTATTTTAACAATTGATGGTGACAAAAAAAAAATTAAATTTTAAAGATATGTTTTAATACCTACCCACCTGAGGGCGCTGATAAATGGTTATTTTTATCATATAATGCATAATCTGTGTATGTTAGTTGTTAAACTTTAATTCACCTAGAATCAACATTTTTATCATTTTTATCTTTTTAAGCTTTTAATATGTTTGAACCCATTTTCTTTTTAAAAATGTTACAATGTAACTGATTTAAACAAAGAGGGCGCCAGGCACCATCTACGTACAAGCTAAGCTGCGTAGGTGTACGTAAGCGGCTACCTGATTTTATTGTTGTGACTTGTACCGGCAAGACCGTTAAATGTTTTTAAGCAGAGCACATAGGTCATCATGACTTGCAATTCTGGTATGTAATTCTATTTTATAACATTCTTGGTGTATGTAATCTTATTGTAATTTCAATGTCTGACCAAGGTACCTTGTTTTTAACAGCACTGATGATGTCCCATCATAGGGACGAAATCGATATGTTTTGAAGTTAAATAAAAGAAACATCTCACATCGCCTACGAAGCGAAAACATGTTATTTCATTATAATTCTGTGGTGGGCTGGCACACAAAATGGAATCTAGTTACATAACTACATAACTATTCAAGTTTATATAGAAGTATTGTTAAAGTGCTGCTAGGCATGCGTCATAGTAGCATAATGGTTAGGGTTGGGGATTTGTGATTTATACTGTGTATAGTTGTAGGTTAGGATCCTCTCATCACATAATTTTTTTATTTCATCTTTACTTTTTATATGAACATTTCTGAATGTATTAAAAGTTAGTTATATGTTTCCGTCTTCTATTTACATTTACAACTGATTACAAAACAAAGGGCGAAACACTTCTTTGGATAATCATTTCCAAATATGTGACGATTTCCAAGTGTGTGTTTAGGGGAATACTGTCCTAATAACAATCCATTGTAAATGTAATAATCTTTCCATGTGGGTAACATCACTTAACAAAGAACACTGAGAAGGATAAATACTTGTGTATTTGAGACTTGACAGTAGACATTATTCAATAAAGAACACGTTGCTACCCTAACTCAGGTTTGTCCGAGTAATTTGGTAATACAAATATTTTATTAGCAGTTTCTTCTCCATCTGCAGAAAAGGGGCCCCCTACATGAACTAATGACGCAGTGTGGATTTAAATGTTTTATTGTGGGTACAAGGTAGGTACAATCCAAACAATCTATTGGTATCGGCAGTTATAAGTTAGATAACTATCGCAGCTGCAGGACCTTCAAGATAATGGAAAATAACCATGTTGTTAAGACGTGTTACAAATTCTTATCTACTGTAAATTTTAAGCTTTTATGGTCATTTGTTGACATATTGTTTGTTAGATCTTACACGAGAGTTTCTGTCTAAATTTGACATATGTCAGACGTTTCGCCCAGTTTGAGCTGCTGACATTGCCCAAGTTTCACCCGCCAAGAGCATTGAAGTATGAAACTTTAGCCAATCTGAGTCTGAATGGTGGTAGCGAAACATTAGCTGCAACGTCAAACAAACTTGGGCCGAAAACTCCAAGACAAAAGCCAACAGGCTTTGTGTACAATATAGATTGTAGCTGGGTACATGATTTAAAGAACGTCATTATTGAATATTTATTTT
This sequence comes from Locusta migratoria, assembly GCA_026315105.1. NCBI lineage: Eukaryota > Metazoa > Arthropoda > Insecta > Orthoptera > Acrididae > Locusta > Locusta migratoria. The sequence continues at coordinate 105,187,901 of CM048746.1, read as the reverse complement.
TAAAAAAATAAGTAGTTGAATAGTCACTGAAAGATTCGTACTATCTGTGAAACAGTTATTTTTAACTCAGACAGTAAAGAAAATTAAAGAATACCTACATAAACACCAAGCCATTTCGCGATTAATCAACAGACTGAGGTAAACACTAACCAAGTGTCAACACAAAATAGCATGATCGTCTGCTTTGTATACATTCTAAACTATCACTCTGCATTGCCTAGCCTACTCAAAGATCTTGAAGACACAAATACTATACTTCTGACTGCCAAATTACAGGCACTTCCGGTTGGTATTTTTCCGCCGCTAACGTCATGTTTGTGTGTCACAACATAAAAAATGAAAGTTTATTTTTATGATTTGCTAACTGAATATGATAGAGTTATTCGAGAACTACCTTCTGACACCTCTTTTTTAATTAAATTAAAATGTTTTCCATTGAAAAAAGAAACATTTAAGATTTTGAGGAAACTTGTATTTTCGCATTAGTGTATATTTATTACGCCATACCACCTAAACTATGTTTGGCGCACCAAAATAATTTTATAATTATCTTCATTAGTATATGTTTATGACACCGGCATATTTCCTGACCAATAGAATTAGTAATAGTGAAGTAGTAAAATAAAATCTCACATCTGATGCAGAAGTTGTACCAAATCATCATCTGAAATGTAGTAAGCGACAAACTTTTTCCCTTTACATTTTTTTGTGGGGGTGTAAGCGAGAAAATGTTTTGGACAGGTTTGAATTTAAATTTGAAATTTGTTGGAAGGCGTTAGGTGCTACCCTTTGTCCCGGACGAGAGACACATTGTGCGGTTTACTGGCGCCGCTCGAGTTCAGCTCGCTGCGAGGAAGAGTTTGCTAGGTGTGGGTCAATGTGGCGTGGCAGCAGCAGCAAGGACAGTGAAGGACCAACATACAGCGCAGTGCTCGGTGAAAAAGCTTTTCGTTTTGGCACTACGGAAGTACATGGAAGCTACGGAAGAGGAAGACTGCTTTTATTGGAGAGAGTTCTCAGGAAGCGCAAAGCAGTGAGACAAATGTTTTTACATCGCGAAGAAGGAGTGTACAACATGTTAATAAAAAAACAATATCTCGATGATGTGGACAAGTTTAAAGAACATTTTAGATTCACCCCTAATCAGTTTCAATATCTTCTGTCATTAGTTGAAGACAAACTGTAAACCGATTTCTGCAACCGAGTGGCGAAACCAATCACACCAGCAGAAAAATTCGTAGTTACCTTGAGGTTAGTTTCTCATTAATAATTAGCATTAATGTGAATTGGTAGACAATGTGAAATGCTATCTATTGTCACATTATGTACTACTTTACCAGTATTTCAGTAGACCATTTGATGAATTTCTTTTACGCATAATAAAAGTGTTGACCTTATTGGAACGATTGTTATGTCTACTGCTGTGCCATTGTTCCAATGGAAAAAAATGCTGATTTGTCGAACGTGTGTTACATATGATGAAAGCAATGGCCTTATTGCATCGTACTGCATTCTTTACTATCTGCACTAAATAAAATGCATAAGCATGCAATTTTTACTATTTCTTAAGATGGGGAATGGGAATGAGAACAACAGAAAAATATTGATGAAGTAGTTTGAATTAAATATAACTTATTAACTTATCGCAACAGAAAGAAAAATAATAATTCTATGAGTCGTCTAAGGCGCCTTGATGTGGAGCGCTCGGTTGCTCGATGTCGGAGGTTCGAGTCCTCCCTGGGGCATGGGTTGTGTGTGTGTGTGTGTGTTATCCTTAGGTTAGTTTACCTTAGTTTAAGTAGATTGTAAGCTATGGACTGATGACCACGCAGTTTGGTCTGATATATTTACAAAAATTTGAACAATAATTCTACAAAGTGTAAAACACAGGGCATGTTTCACTTATTGTGTTTGTCTGGTGACTTTGTCTACCGCCTCTCCTCCAGACAGTGACCGGAGCTGACGCCTGTGGTAGTTCTCAGCCCTTCCCACACTCCTCTAGCCAAGCAAGTCGCTGCGGTGTGCGGGACAGACTGCTCTTGGAGCACGCAAGCGTTTTCCATAGGAAGAGCCCACAGCGGCGTGCGTTGTCCCGCAGCCTTGGAAAACGGCCTTGTATATTTGCACTGGGCGAGTGGGGAGCTGGGTTCTGCACGTGTTTCACTCATCACGTTGCGGAATACTCCCGCAGCTATGAAAACGGCCCTTTACGGGCCCATAACCCAGGTTCTATTCATCTCAGAGTGAAGGGGTAAAGTGTTCTGGATAGATCTTGGTCTAGTGATCATTTGTGTACATATTAGAAGAATGGGTATACTATAGCTATCATACAGTACATCGTCATAATTTTCAAAGTTACGCACTTCCTGGAGACTATCCAAATTGAGCAAATCAGTTGGCTTTTGTACATGACGTGTAGTCTATGGTGGGCTTTAAACGGCTTAAAAAGGCACCATTCATTCATGGCGGCTCCTAAAAAAAAAAAAAAAAAAAAAAAAAAAAAAAAAAAAAAAAAACATAATTTTTGGGTACCAAAGAGCCAATTGCGGGGATCGTCATTTCGATACTTTCTATTCACTGCAAATGTTCGAAATTTTTACCATAAGTCTTATGATGATATTCTCGACGCCGTTTTCAAATTTTGTCGATATCGTCATCCATTACCGAGATCCAGAGGTTGAAACTTACCATAGGTTTGCACAAAATCACAAAACCCGATTTTTCGCCTTTTAGCACCGTGAATCGCAAATATCTAAGTAACTAACCATAGAAAATTATTCAGATATTTACATTACATCCTGCAGACATTTATCTATAAACGGCAATTTTCAGTTTTCGTAAATCTTAGTCCGTTAGCAAAATACGGCTGAAAAACCGCGACATTTTGCTAGAAAAGTGCTTATTGCACTGAAAGACTGTATCAGACAGCTCAGAAACTTACCATGCGATTTGAAAAAAGGTACTTGGCGAAAAATTTGATTTTTGTACATCTTAAAGATTGAAATCTTCGGTCGATGAAGGGGTGATTTTTGTTTTCGTTTACTTTACAGTTAATATGCAGTATCCGGTTTAGTGAACTATTGCAACATATTTTACAGAATTTGCAGAGGTAAAAACACATTGTGTAGACTTCTCACATGGGTAATTTTAGGTTACACATAGCTGCGTATGAAATGTAGATAACATATCGAAATTTTATTTAAAGTTTAGAGCATAATGATATCTTATGTGGTTCTTGAGATATCGATTCGTGAATGATAGCATGCGACAGTAATAGGTTCGAAAACGCTATTTCTGATTGTGAGGTAATGTATCTTGAGGAATTGATTTGATTTGATTTGATTCTTTCAGGGAAGCCAAAACAGTCTTGGTCTAACCCGCCACTGCCCGCACCGAAACTAACTTTATTGTGCGGTATCGCTCCCTTATGTCTAGTAAAGCCAACCAATGCCCTTGAACAGTGCAAGAAGTCCCTTTCCCAGTTCTTTATTAGACACAATTTCTTCGGGTCTGGTTGTCCCAAATGTTCTGTGCCTTTTACTCTCCAATGCAATGCATTCGAAGATCAGATGTGATGCAGTTTCATCACCGTCATCACAGATCGTACATTTAGGGTCCTCTTCTGTTATTCCCATTATATGTAGGTGTTTTTTGAAATTCCCATGGCCTGTCAGCAATCCAACCATGAGTCTAATCTCTCTCCTGTTCAGACCCAGGATTGCAGAGCTTCTTTGAAAACAAGGCTTTGGCATCATTACCTTGCCATGTTTTTGGTCCAATATTCTACGTGCTGTCTTCTGAGCCAGTTACATAGCTCCAATTTAATCATTGCCTTGGTGATTATCAGGACAGGTTCCGGTCCAATAAATGGAGCCTCTGCCCCCATCCTGGCTAATCTGTCGGCATGTTCGTTGCCACTGATGCCCGAGTGGCCAGGGACCCACAATAGGTTTACTCTATTGCTTTCCCCTAGCTCCACCAGAACCCTGTGACATTCTGCAACAATTTTAGACCTTGTTGCAGGAGCTGCCAGTGATCTCAGGGCTGCCTGGCTGTCTGAATAGATATAGATGCTACGATCTTTGTAGCACCTACGCAAATTCTCCTCCACACATGCCCTGATGGCAGTAATTTCGGCCTGGAATACTGAGGCCAGTTTCCCTAGAGAGATGACGCCCTCCAGTCTTGGCTGCACCCCGTATACCCCGGCCCCAAAGCCTTGGTCATTTCGACCTGTCAGTGAACCAGACAATATCCCCCGTACGGTGTCGAACTATTTTCTCCCACTGCTCCCTACTTCCAACTGTTATACTGAAAGGCTTGTTGAAGCAGTATGGGGTTATAATATAGTCGGTTGGCATTTCCCCAACCTTTCCTATATTTACCTCACTCACTATTTTAGTGTGTGATTCTGGATATCCCAAAGAGTTCCAGTTGTTGACAGATTTGAGTCTGTAGGCACCAGCTGCCGCCTCCATCTTGACCCAAAGGTGTAATGGGGGCATATCCAGCATGGTTTCCATCCCAGCAGTTGGTGTGCTGCTAATTACGTCTATTATGGCTAAGCAGGCTAGTCTCTGCACATTACCAAGTTCCTTAGCAGCAACCTGCTGTTATACCTTCTTCCACCACACGACCGCCCCATAGGTGATCCTGGGTCTAATCACTGTGGTGTATATCCAGTGCATACCCTTGGGGCTCAGGCCCCAATTTTTGCCACAAGCTCTCCTGGTACTTACTAAAGTACCTTTTGCCTTGGAGCAAATATTCCTAATGTGAGGGGTCCATGTCAGTTTCTCATCTAGGGTAACCCCTAGATATTTCACTGTCCCCTTCACAGGTAGCGCTTCATTGAAAAGCTTTAGATTCCAACTTGGGTGTTGGATGTTTCCTTGTGAATGGTACAACAACAGTCTTCTTACGACTAACCCCCATATCCTGTTTTCTGCACCAGTCTTGCACAATGTCCAAGGCACCTTGTGCCATATTCTTCACTGTGTCAGCAAATTTGCCAAGTATTAAAATTGCCAAGTATTACTATGACAAGATCATCTGCATATCCTTGGCAAAAGTACTGCCTAGAGTTTAATTCTCCAATGAGATCATTCACCACTAGATTCCACAATAAAGGGGAAAGAACTCCTCCTTGCGGGCAACCCCTACTGGTGTTGATTACCATTTTTTCATTCATCATGGAAGCCTCTACCTTTCTTCCACTGAGCATGGCCCTAGTCCACCTACATATAGTGGTCCCTAGGTCATGCACCTCTGCTGCCCTAACCATGGAATCGAAGGTCGTGTTGCTAAAAGCCCCCTCAATGTCCAGGAAGATACAGAGTGCTATTTCTTGAAAGTGTAGTGCTTTCTCCACCTTCCCAACAAGTTGGTGGAGAGCTGTCTCACATGATTTACCTGGTTGATATGCATGTTGGTTTGAATTTAGAGGAACCCTACTTAACCTCCTTTCTCCAACATGCACATTAACCAGCTTTTCCAATGTCTTAAGAATGAAGGAGGACAGGCTGATTGGTCTCATATCCTTGGCCTTGGTATGATCAATTCTCCCTGGCTTTGGAATGAAGACAACCTTCACTGCCCTCCAGGCAATGGGAATGATTCCTGCTGCTAGGCTAACCCTGAATAACCTGCATAGGAATCTAATAAGATTTTCTCCCGCTTGTTGCAGGAGAGCTGGAAAGATTCCATCGGGGCCAGGTTACTTGAACGGTTGAAATGTTCCCACCGCCCATCGGACCTTACTGAAATCGACACACTCCTTGGCCAGATCCCAGTCCTCTTTGCGAATACCTGAGAACCGTTGTCTCTCAGGAATCACATTCTGCTCTGAGTTATCCCCAGAGTATATTGAGGAAAGTGAGTCTTGAGGAGCAGTTCCAGCGTTTCATGTGCTGTATTTGTATACTCCCCATCCTCCTTCCTCAATGTTCCTCCTGGATTAGTTGGTACTCTAGTGAGGATTTTATGAAGTCTCGGTTGAGCAGCCGTGCCCTCCACTTCCTCACAGAATACCTTCCAGGATGCCTCCTTTGTCCATCTGATGGCAAGGTTGCAATTGACAAGGGCCTCACGATACTTTGCCCATTGTCCTTTGCCCCTCGCAAGGTTAAACAGTCTTCGTACCTGTTTCCAGGTTATTATTCCACCAAGGCACACTCCTATTTGTGCACTTCTTGGTGATTGAGCAGTTGTCCTGGTATGAGGTCACTATAGCAGAGGTTACGGCCTCTGTTACTTCCTCAAACTCTGCTGGATTCCTTATCGAAGTTTTAATTTCCGATAGGCTGAAGTCAAGGTCTCTCCTATATGTCTCCCAGTCCGTTTTCCTAGGATTCCTATAGGCCATGGTCTGTCTGGTTCCCATTTCAACCTTGAATTTAATATACATGTGATGTGATGAGGATGGCTCCAGGACCACATGCCACTGTTTGACGTAACTTCCCATCATCATGGAACCAAAAGTTATGTCAATTACTTCTTCCCTTCTACTATTCGTGAATGTAGGTTCATCACCCCTATTCAGGATCTCCAAGTTGTTAGATAGGAGAAATTCAAGAAGGTGCTCACCTCTACTGTTGGTGTCCTTGCTGCCCCACGATAGATTGTGGGCATTGGCATCACATCCCACCAACAGTTCGTCACCTTGCCAATGGTAGGCTTCCGTCAGTCTCCTCACTTCCAAAGGAGGAGGAGAGCTGTCTTCATAAGGAAGGTATGCTGAGGCCAAAACAATTTCCCTTTTGATGCCTTCCTCACGTTGCTGCATCCTGATGGTCACCAAGTCCCTGGAACAGAAATCCATCATTGGTATGAAAGGTATTCCATTTCTAACATAAATGCATGTTCTGGAGTTTTTTTAGATTTCTAGCATAAATCAGCTTACCTCCAGTACCACCGAGGCCCGATACACCCCCTTTGTATAAATAGGGTTCTTGTATCAGGTCCACGTCCACCTCCTGTCTCCCCAGGCGACAGCTCAGGGCAGCAGTGGCCCCTTTACTGTGCTGCAGGTTTATCTGCAGCACTTCCAGTCCCCATCTTGCTGCCATTATTGCCTTTAAGGCGACCTGCGAGAACCCTAAAAACAGTTCAGGCCTTGCTCTCGCATTCCCTTCAGGGACTCTCCAACCTCCACCACCAGGGTTCGTCCTTCTGGAACGACTTTTTGGTTAATTACCCTCCAATCCTCTGTCGAGACTTTTGGGTTCTGGACCCTTTTTTTCTCGAACAGAGTCTTTGGAGGGACATCCTTAAGGATCTTTGGTACCCATATTGATACCTTTGCAGTCTTCAGGAGTTAGGTTGCTGTCTTGACCAGCAGCTTCGCGTCCTCCCACGAAGATATCATGGGCACCCTTTCCTTAAGCCATTCTGCTGAGTGCTCCCCCTTGCAGACAAAAATGAGGGCACCGCGATCTAGATAGACCCTCCTGAATTTGGGTCCTGGACCAGCGTCTCCCCCAATCTCTTCAAAGAGGGCCATCTGCACGAGCTGCTCCTGTTGCGAGGTGATGCTTACCAGTGGGTATCCTTCTTGGACAACCGCCATTCTAAAGACTGAGACTGCAGTTACTATACGTCTGTTTCCCTATTTCCTGCCTCAGCCTTTTAGGATCACGTTTGTCCAGAAAGGAGGGAGTCTTAGATTCCTCCCTAACCCTCTTGTCACCTGTCTTTGACGTCGAGGGGGTCTGTGTATCCCCTTCGACCTGAGGCAGTTTCTTTTTGGAGGTCTTGGGCTCAAGCCCTTTTGATTCCCTCCACTTATGCTTAGGAAGCCATTCTTTTCCTTCCTTTTGCTTCTGTTCCTTGAGAAGTTTCCTCCTCTGAGCTCCAGACAAGGCCTTAATCCTAATCTGGTCCAACTTCTCTGTTACGGTTCCCACTTCTTGCTCAGGTCTAGACCCTGATTCAGAAGTAGGAGTGCACTCCATCGGTCCTGATCCCGATGTCTGAGTATCTGAGGTCTGAGATTGCCCCTCAGATTCTTTTAAAATACTTTCTTTCTCCGTGTTCATCTTAGTCCCACGAGATTTGGGGATTTATATGGTCCAAACCACGATAACCCCGCGTGGTGCAAGACTACTTACTCAGGGAGGTCGCCCGGTATCCCTCAGGCTCCGTTTGAGACACTTCCACCCATGTGCCACGCACCTCTCGGCACGGATCGCATCACACCTTGGGTTGGGAAAGGACTGGGAGAGGATAAGGAAGACGGGACGTTGTGGCACACTCTTAGTCTGATCCATCAGCTGAGGCCTTTCCGGCAGTAGGTTCTCTATCTTCGGTATAGCCCTCTGCTTCACGCGGATACGCAAGCCTCTCCACCCGCACGGACAGTGCTTCGTCAAGGTGGTGTCCCCCGGAGAGGATCTTGAGGAATAGGAAATGACTAAAATGTTATGTGTATGTTGATTAGTTGTTTATCTGGAAAGTCCATTTCCCGTTTTTGGAAATGTGTATTCATTATCGCAATACACTTCAAAAATTATAATTTTTGCTATCAAAAGATCCAACTGTGTGCATTGGCAAATCTACACTTCCATTCATGGCAAATCGTCGAAATCTTTACGATGCGTTCTAATGTTATGATTCTGGAAAGCTTTGAAAGTTTTTCAGGCCACTGGACATGCAAAATTCGTCATCGTAATGGTTTGATGAGCGTGAACGACTTGAATTATCATGAAATAGCAACATCATATAAAACTAAATTCTCAGATGGACTCGAAAATATTTACATGATTTTTATGGAACGATATTCACAGTGTTTAGCAATGTTCTTTGAAACAGTTAAGCGTGTTTAGCAATCATCTGAATATGAAGTTCTTTTTAGCAAGTAAACTACTACATAGTCAATTTGGTCTGACGTTTGTACAAATGTATCAAGGTATATAAAATACTATTCAAATTTTACTCACCATTGATTTCATGTTATATAAGCAGTACACTCTGATGTAACGGGGAAAAGACGGGGACCAGCTGAAAAATGCTCCTGCCGGAGCATAGAAATGGCGGATATGTTCTCTGACACAAAAGTGTGGAACCAGCTGCCTCAATCCTCATTACGACTTCCTCACCAAAAATTTTGGCATGCGAACATATTCGCGCTTTTTTCGGCTGAATGTGAGTAGGACAGAGGCAGTGCAACAGGCAGAGAGCCATATATGATGGAACAGAGAAAGTGTCAGTTCAGTAGAAAGTCATATGCATGAAAACAGCATTGATAAGCGAAACGAGATGTCGGAAGTCAGGAACAGTGGCAACAAAAACCTAAGATAGATGCAGATAGTAGCAATTGGAGCAAAAGAGAAAACAGTGGGAAACTGAGACGAATGGTGACCATACATAAAGCGTGCGGCTCTCCAATAGTATAGCACGAAACAGTTTGTCCAATTTTTCCCATCCCCAGTAACCAAGTGCTAAAGTTTTCCGGTCTATAGGTCAAACCCCAAGCAAACCATCCCCATTGACATATGTGTAAAGGAGGCAATCGTGATTGAAGACAATGAAAGCCGACTCTAAGTGAGAAAGAAAGGATACTGGCAACAGGACAGGAAGTGAATGGGACAACGTCAGTGGGGCAGAGAGACGATGAAAGTAGCAGAAACAGACAGCGGTGAGGAATCACAAGGGAAAGGGATGAAGACATTGAAAGTTTGACACAGACAGAAAGCGTCAGTGGGAGAGACAGCTAACAAACGGACAGCGACACATATAGACACTGACAGTTAGACGACATTGCTGACTATGACGGCTTAACTGGGCAAAAGTATTAACAAAGTTATGCACTAAAATTGCGCAAATATGTTCTCATGCCAAAATTTTTGGTGAGGAAGTAGGAATGAAGATTGACGCAGCTGGTTCCACACTTTTGTGTCAGAGAACATATTCGCCTTTTCTGTACTCCAGCAGGAGCATTTTTCAGCTGGTTGTATTATTGTCGAATGCAGTTCTGAAGGAAAAACACGAAAAACGAAGTTTTTCACGTTCGATTCGGTTGGCGAATGATATCGTGGTCACCACTGTGGTTTCTACCAACACTACTGTATAATAATAAACCAAATGCCGATGGATAATCACTTATTCACTTCGACAGAGAGAGATGTTGACAAACACAAGTACTAAGAAGCACTGCTTAGCCTCGCTGCTGAGACAGCAATCGTATACCTCGCCCAAAGAGGTTACTTCTGGCTCCCATGTGTGATATTGACTCATGGGATGCCTGAAAGTGATACTACCTCTCTTGCTCGCTTCATGGTTTGACACATTCTTGCAGATAACTTATGGAGACTCAAAAAACCACAAAGAAAGTTCTACCTAGCAAGTTGTCTTTTAATTTTTTAACACTATTACCTCGGCGATTTAGAAAGTCTCTAACTAAAAGTCTTACCTTAATAGAGTCTACAGGGTAGCCCCAATAGTAGTAATAGATTGAGTGGCTCGCCCCAAAATTCAAGATAGTGGCCGGTAAAACCTGCCTCCACCGCCTATGGGGAAAACCCGACGCCACCGCCAGACTGGCGAACCTTCGACATGTCCAGAACTGTCCACCCCCATTAGACTGACGCCTCATACCCACCGCTGCATCGAATGTTCTATAAAAACGCTTTATCGAGAAAATAAAAAAAAAATCTTACAGGACGATAATTCACCGAACCTTCATTTTATTTTTTGGAAAATTTATTTATGTTATTGTTAAAAAAAGAACATAAGAAATGCTGCTTTCATTAGTAGTGGGTGCTTAATTATGTGCCTCTTTCAAGGTGGATCGTGGAACGAAATTCCAGCATCTGGCCTCAGTTTTGCTGTTTAAAACTGTCACTGTTCAGTAGATCAGATTTTTCTTTCTACAATTTATTACATTGTTAATTACCGACTGGAAATCGTAATTGCCAGTCCTCTAACCAAATGTAGGACTACTTGCAATGGAATAAATTTTCCTCACATCACTGGAACTTTGATGATGTAGAAGAAACCTTTGATGATAAGAAACCAAGCATCTTTATGTATTTGTTATGTTCATTTATAACACCTACATTTAAATACACTAAGAAGTAGGCTACAGAAAGTAGAGCATTTGGAATAATTTTCAAATGTTTACCTACTGCTGGTCTCATGCCATGCTAGTAATAATGTTTCAATTAAAAAAAAATGTACTGTCTATTTGCATTGCAGTGTGCCCATTCTTTTATTGTATGTGATGACTTTAATATAGATTTTTGGACTCAAAATAGAAACAGGTAGACATTTACCAAGAGTAACACCCTCATCCAAGACTATCTTAGACCAAATACTCGTTTACACAAATAAACTCGGATCAACAATTCAAGTAGATAATGCAGGATTCAGCGATCACAGCATGGTTATACTAAACGTCAGTCTTAATGAAGGTATTTCAATCGCAGTCCCCTAAATGCCTTCAAAGGTAATATCTTCAACAAACTTAATGTTCTCCTAAGTAATGAAAAATGGACACAACTGTGTGCTCCAAATGATGTCAAGTAAACATTGTTACTTTCGTTTTTGTCCTTTCGTCCCACAGTTACTTTTAATAATATAATGTAGATATTTATTGATGCAACTGAATAATACAAGCTTATTTTCCTACATGCATTTTGTCATTTTATCTTTATTTGAAAGACATCTTCAGTGGAAATTTTCGGGCAGTGGAATAAAAGACGGAAACAAAACAACCTAAAGGCACCAAATAGCACTGTATGTAGACCACCATCCACCAAAAATTATCACTAAAATGCCTTACAAATATAGGCGAAATGCGCATGGCCAATTGAACGTGTATTATTCAGTTGCATAGATGGCTTACAGCAATAAGTATTTACATTATAATATAGATGTCAATGCAAAATTTAAAATATTTCTATCCACTGCAAAACGCAACTGAACCACGCTTCGCAAAAAAGTTCTAAACAAACAAGACAGAGGAGCTCGTCAAAGACATATCTACTCACCAAGTCAAAGTAACCGAGGAAGATACTTCCGCAGCCGGCTGTCCCAGACAGCATGTCGATCAGTCGCGATGTTTTAGAGTGTACAGTGCAGGGAAGGTGAACAAATTGTTAGCTTCATAGTATCTCGTTTTATAGGGGCTAATAATGTACTTGAACTGCACACAAGACACGTTTTTTGGGAAGTTTGCAAACTTAGAAGTCGTGTATATTTTGTTGCAAGTTGAAATTCCTCATGGCAACATAAGATTTTGCGAAATTCTAAAAAAAGTTGATGAGAGGTGTTGCTTGAGTGTGAGTTTTCAAACATTTCTTTTCAAAGGAAAGGCTACCACAGTATTCTAGTTGTTGTGTGTTGCCTAGCATTTGATGGCAGCAGCTGATATATGTAGGTATAGAGTCATTCAAAGTTGGAAGTGGCAGATGTTTGTGGAGAAAATTACCAAGGGAGGAGGAGGCTTGTCTTAAGCTGGAAGCCACGGCCTCACCAATTTCTGGCATCCCCCCCCCCTCCCCGGGCTTCCGGCTAACCAGCTGAGAGTGCATATAGCTGGGAGTGTTCGCTGCAGCTCCGACACAAAATGTGGCAAGAAGTCTGGGGCTGGGGCATATCTGGTGTCCTGTGCCTCCTCTAGGTCTGCATTATACACTGTCAGAGAACGGAGCAAGTGGTTTGCAGTTATGGGCAATGAGAGCTCTCCAGCCTGTGGGTTTCAAAGTGAACTATGCTGTCTGCATAAAACATGCTCTTGAGACTTTAAGCTGTGGTAGTGACAGGTTGTATCTGTGTGTCTGAGTTTTTGCAGACAGTTACTTTTCAAAAGAATGTTCACTGGGATTGTTTTTCCTACTCATGTGCATCACCTTACATTTTCTACATTGGGTGCTAGCTGCAATTCTTCGCATCAACTAGAAATTTTATCCAAATCGTCCTGCTTCTTATTACAGTCGATTAAAGACGACTCCTTCCCACACACCTCAGCATCATCAGCAAACAGCCGCAAATTACAAGTTACTCTGTCCATCAGATCATTTATATACATAGAAAATAATAGTGTTGCCATCACAGTCCCCTGGGGCATGCCTGACGATACACACCTCTCTGATGAACACTGGCCATCAAGAACAACGTACTGCGTTCTGTTACTTAGGAAGTCTCCCAGCCAGTCACAAATCTATGAACCTACTCCATATGCTCGTATCTTTGATAGCAGTCTACAGTGTGGCACCACGTCAAACGCATTTTTTTTTAAATCGAGAAAAACGCAATCCGCTTGTTGCCCTTCATCCATGGGTTGCAATATGTCATGTGAGACAGGGGCAAGCTGAGTTTCACATGAACAATGTTTCCTAAACCCTCGCTGATTCGTATAGAAAGAAGCTTTTCAATCTCAAGGAAATGTACTGTATTCGAACTTAGAACATGCTCCAAAATTCTACAGGAAACTGACATCAATGATATTGGCCTGTAAATATGTGGGTCAATTCTCTTTCCTTTCTTATAAATGGGAGTCACCTGCACTTTTTTCCAATCACTGAGAACTTAGCGCTGAATTAAAGATTTGCGATAAATGCAATTTAAGTAAGAGGCCAATGCCGTAGAATACTCTTTGTAAAACCGAACTGGTATTAGGAATAGGAATTGTGGGCTGTTGGCTTCTGACAAAGCAGCGTGTCTCTACCAGATGAAGGTTACAATGAACTATTGCTGCTTGCCACCACCAAGCGTGCTGCCATTACAGGCTGTTCTAATGGGGTCTGGCAACTTTCAGTTCGTCGTCTGAAACTAAAAGAAATTGTTCATGAAGCAGCATTCTTTTGTGTGTGTGTGTGTGTGTGTGTGTGTGTGTCAGAGAGAGAGAGAGAGAGAGAGAGAGAGAGAGAGAGAGAGAGAGAGAGAGAGATCATGTGTACAATATGACAGCACAGGCTGATGGCTCCTTCTCTCCGATTGTTTGTGTTGTAGTAAAGTGACATATGGCACAAGAATTTGTTTATTAAAACATTTAACTTTCCATGTAGCTTACTTATGTGTTTAAACAATTCAGTAAATTGCAGAACAATCACTGGGAACAGTTACTTCAATTAAATATCTGTGAGTATGCATACAGAGTAATTTGAAGTGCAACAACCACATAAAATTAATTAAGCTGATGACAGACTAAGATTCACTGGAAGAGTACTCAGGAAGTGCATTCCATCAATGAAGGAAACAGCTTACAAACACTCGTTTGACCTCTCCTTGAATATTGGTTGTCAGTGAGGGATCCATAACTGGTGGGAATTATAGAGGAGTAACAAAAGATCCGGCGAAGAGCAGCACATTTCGCTACTAGTTCACTTAAATGATCGACAAATGCAATGGCAGACGCTGCAAGAGATGTGCAAAGTATGATGGTATGGGGAACTGCCAATATTCCGTGAGTACAGGTCTATACTTCTCGAAGAGTTAACCAAGATACTGTTTCATCCTATGTATTAGCTGACGAAAAGAACATGATGATGAAATAAGGGAAACTGGAGCCCACACGGAGGCTTACACGCAGTTGTCTTTCCTGAGAACCATGTGTGACTGCGTCAGGAAAAGGAGGAAAGGACACAGTTAAACAAAGTACCTTCCGCCACCCACCGTGACGTGATTTGCAGTGTATACTGCATAGGAGTACATGTAGATTTAAAATACGCTCTATGCTGATAACTATTTTGAACTAAAAAGTGATCAATATTTTACAAACATATTAAAATTTGACAATTTGTTTGTGTATGGTAAGCTGTAGAGATGCCCATTACATTATAAAATTTCCATTTTTGGTTGTCTATTTTGTGGAAAAAGAGGAAAGATAGTGAAAGTATGTGCGGTGTATAAGCTGCCTTTTTCTGCTATTTTCATAAATTGTAAACCATTACAGAGTTTGTGAAAGAAACTTGGCTCTCAATGATCAGCGCAAAAATTTGATCAGAGGGGCGATAAAAGTCTCTATCAGTGGCATGGCCTAAAGCTTATGTGACGTGATGTGGCAGTGTTGGCAACAGTCGCTTTGGATGCTGAGATGAATGGCGGCACACGATGTTTACAAGATGTGAAAATGAATGTGTTAGCGTCATGTTTCAATGATTTTATTTTCGAAATGAATCACAGTATTCGAATGTAGAACATCGCACACTACAAAATTACGTTTCTTCACGTGCACTGTCTTTCTGTTAAGATGTAACAGTTTGTTACCTAAATCGAAATATATGTGTCTGTCTCTCAAATGATACGAATTACCATATTTTTTTCGGCATAATTCGGGAGGGGGATACCACCCGTCAGCTTTGATCAATGACGTCATTATTCAGAGGCGTTATATGCATGGCTATGGCCGGTATTACACTATCAAATTATTTGTCAAAGAATTGGACAAAGAAAAATTGGACGTAGTGTAATGCGAACATCGTCCAATATTTCATCCAATCTCGGCCTCGGCCTAGATTTGATCAAAGAAATCGCTCGTCTTCTGTTCCCTGCAGTGAGAAATGTGACCGCTTGGAGCGCTAGTAGTATACAACTTCCTTACCACTACAGCTGTTTTATTTGGAGGTTAAATATCTGACATTACTTGGACATAACGTTCGTATTCGTAAACATGGCTAGTAGTGGAATGTTTGTGTAGTGTTGTCTAGCAACAACAAAATTTTAAAAATCAGATGGGGCGTTGTATAACAGTTGACAAAGCCAATTCACACTGTCCGTCACGTCAATTCGCGTAGCCCAATACTCCGCGGCAAAAGTGAGGTTGAGTTACAATCCGTGATGTAAAAAAGTCATTATATACTATCGGAATTTAAGTAATACCCCTAAATATTAATACAGCCGAAGCAGATTTTAGAATGTATGAATTTGGTAATGTGGTGTGCTAAGTTCTGGGAAATGAAACAACTTTCAAAACATCGACATCTGTTTGCAAGCGAATCTATGAACATATAAATACGTCAGCCAATTTTTGTAAGGAAATAAATAGAGCCTATTTACTTTATCAGCAATGTTTCCCCACTTGCATTGTTAATAACGTCATAAACAATTTAGATTATCCTCTTTGTCAGTGCTCACATTTTCCATTTAAAACTTTATTTAATGAAACTTGCTTTATCAACTTAACAATCTTATTCGTATACACTGTTTGAGTCAGCCTTTTTGTTACTCTATTGCAAACTGCGAAGGATGAAGAGCGACAAAATAATTAGCAGTGAACGGCCTGGCAGTTCTGCCGACGGAATAAAAAAGAAAAATCTTCCCGGTCCCGTAACAAATTTTATTTATCTCGCTCTGACACCCACGGTTTCATCCAAGTGCGTTTTCCTTTTCTTTTTTCCCTCCTTCTCTTCTAAATGCAGACACAACGCAACTGTAGTATAAACAATAGCTGAGCATTACACCGCCAATTTGAAGCAAATTTGACAAAATATTGGATGATAGTGTAATACCCTCTTTTGCGTTTCATCCAATTTCTTTGTCAAAAAATATGACCAATATTTCATCCAAGTTTTTCGTCCAATTCTTTGTCCAATAATTTGATAGTGTAATACCGGCCTATCGCACGTATACCAAAGAAGTTCATATATGCTCTTAAGAACAAAGACATCATGGAGGTAAATGAAAGACATAAATTAATGTATGTATGTGGTTTTGAACAATTGAGTATTGATGAAACCAAATATATATAAATATCTCTGGAAATGACGTAATTTTATAAGCTAACATTACATATGCGATATATACAATGAATTTATTGTATATATTCATATGATGAAGTTGCGGAAAATAAATATCACACGGAAAAAAATTAAATCACTGTATCGAGTATATCGCAATAAATTCGGTGTTTTGGCTGTGGAAATAAATAATAAAAAAACACGAAAAAAATATCACGCACACATTTAAACACACTATACATTGTGGATAATGAAGAAAATGACAGTAACGGGACTAGCGCGGTAATATGGGGGTTTTGGGCGGGGACATTCTAATAGGTAAACTGATGATATAAATAAACTAATACCAAGACAATATAAATTATAAAAAAGGTTAAGAGGAATATAACGCTGTAATGGCGAAAAAATCGTTTGACAGGGTATCGGATAGTCAAATAGATCTGTTGTTGTTGTTGTGGTCTTCAGTCCAGAGACTGGTTTGATGCAGCTCTCCACCCTACTCTATCCTGAGCAAGCCTTTTCATCTCCTCATAAGAACTACAACCCACATCCACTTGAATCTGCTTACTATATGCGTCTCTTGGTCTCCCTCTGCGATTTTTACCCCACACACTTCCCTCCAGCACTAAATTCACAATTCCTTGATGTCTAAGAATGTGTCCTACCAATCTATCCCTTCTTTTAGTCAAGGTATGCCAGAAATTTCTTTTCTCCCCAATTCGGTTCAGTACCTCCTCATTAGTTACGCGTTCCACCCACCTAATCTTCAGCATTCTTCTGTAGCACCACATTTCAAAAGCCTCTATCCTCTTTCTGTCCACACTGCTTATCGTCCATGTTTCACTCCCATACAAGGCAACACTCCATACAAATGCCTTCAGAAAGGACTTCCTTAGGCTTAAATCAATATTCGATGTTAACAAATTTCTCTTTTTCAAAAACGCCTTTCTACCCATTGCCATTCTGTATTTTATATCATCTGTACTGCGACCATCATTTGTTATTTTACTGCCCAAGTAACAAAACTCCTCTACCTCCTTTATTGTTTCGTTACCTAATCTAATTCCTTCAGCATCACCTGATTTTCTTACGCTGCACTCCATTACCCTAGTTTTGCTCTTGTTAATCTTCATCTTATATGCACCTTTCAGCACACTGTCCATTCCGTTCAATTGCTCTTCCAGGTCCTTTGCTGTATCTGACAGAATTACTATGTCGTCGGCAAAACGCAATGTTTTTAATTCTTCACCCTGAACTTTAATTCCTTCTCCAAATTTCTCCTTGCTTTCCTTTATAGCTTGCTCAATGTACAAATTGAACAACATTGGTGAAAGGCTACAACCCTGTCTTACTCCCTTTCCAACCACTGCATCCCTTTCATGCCCTTCAACTCTGACAACCGCTGTCTGGTTTTTGTACAAGTTGTAAATAACCTTACGCTCCCTATATTTTACTCCTGCTTGCTTCAGAACTTTAAAGAGTTTATTCCAATCAACATTGTCAAAAGCCTTCTCCAAATCTACAAAAGCTAGAAATGTTGGTTTGCCTTTTCTTAATCTATCTTCTAGGATAAGCCGTAAAGTGAGTAGCCTCCCGTGTTCCTACATTTCTCCTGAACCCAAACTGATCTTCCCCGAGGTCGGCTTCTACCAGCTTTTCCATCCTTCTGTATATAATCCGTGTTAATATTTTGCAACCATGACTTATTAAACTGATGGTTCTGTAGTTTTCACACCTGTCTGCACCTGCTTTCTTTGGAATGGGGATTATAACATTTTTCATAAAGTCTGAGGGTACTTCACATGTCTTATACATCTTACACACAATGTGAAACAATTTTGTCATGGCTGGTTCTCCCAGAGACTTCAGTAGCTCTGACGGGATATCATCTACTCCAGGGGCCTTGTTTCGACTTAGATCTTTCAGTGCTCTGTCAAATTCATCTCTCAGTATAGTATCTCCTATTTCATCATCATCTACATCATCTTCCCTTCCTACAATAATGTCTCGAAGTTCATTTCCTTTGTAGAGCCTCTCTATATACTCTTTTCACCTTTCAGCTTTCCCTTCTTTGCTGAGAACTGGTTTTCCATAAGTGTCCTTGATATTCATAGAGCTGTTTTTCTTATCGCCAAATATTTCTTTTATTTTCCGGTAGGCTGTATCTATTTTTCCTCTATTTATACATTCTTCTACATCCTTGCATTTGCCTTCTAGCCATTCCTGCTTAGCCATTTTGCACTTCCTGACAATTTCATTTCTTAGTCGTCTGTACTCCATTTTGCCTGTTTCATTTACTGCATTTTTATACTTTCTCCTTTTATCGATTAAATTTAGTATCTCCTGTGATATCCAAGGATTCTTTGTAGGTCTTGCCTTCCTACCTATTTTGTCCTCTGCTGCCTTCACTATTTCATCTCTCAATTTTACCCATTCCTCCTCAACTGTTTTATTTTCTCCTGTTTCTGTCAATTGTTGCCTGAAGCTCCCTCTGAAATTCTTAAGAACTTCAGGTTCCTTCAATTTATCTAGGTCCCATCTCCTTATTTTCCTACCTTTCTGTAGTTTCTTCAGTTTCAGCCTACAGTTCATAACCAACAAGTTATGGTCAGAGTCTATATCTGCCCCTGGGTATGTTTTACAGTTTAAAACCTGGTTCCGGAATGTATGTCTTACCATTATAAAATCTATCTGATACCTTCCGGTGTCTCCTGGTCTCTTCCACGTATACAACCTTCTTTTGTGATTCTTAAACCAGGTGTTTGTTATAACTAAATTATGTTCCGTGCAAAATTCTACCAGGTGGCTTCCTCTTTCATTCCTTTTGCCCAGACCATATTCACCCACTATCTTCCCTTCCCTTCCTTGTCCTACTACCGAATTCCAGTCTCCCATAACAATTAAGTTTTCCTCTCCCTTAATTGTCTGAATAATTTCCAAATAGATCTATATACCTGAATTACAGATAGGGGTACTACTACCGAAAGTTTAAAAAAAAAAATCGTATCGAAAACTCGAATGGACCTATATAGCTCACTTACAGGCAGGGATACCACTGCGGAAAAGTAAAGAAAAAGGCCAAGTAAAATGGTATCGTGAACTCGAATTGACCTATATAGCTCAATTGGAGAAGAGGAGACCAGTTGTAGTTTATTTAGTTATTTAAATTGTTTCATGGAAATCGATGTTTTTTTTTAAAAATCAAATAATAATAATTGACAGGATAGATAATATGCGATTGGTATCGGACACTCGAATTGACCTACATAGCTCACATAGAGACCACTGCAGAAAAGTAAAGGAAAATGCTAAGTAAAATGGTATCGTAAACTCGAATTGACCTATATAGCTCAATTGGAGAAGAGGATACCAGTTGTAGTTTATTTAGTTATTTAAAATGATGCATGGAAATCGATGCTTTTTAAAATCAAATAATAATAATTGATGGGATAGATAATATGTGATCAGTATCGGACACTCGAATTGACCTATATAGTTCACTTACAGGCAGGCAAACCACTGCGAAAAAGTAAAGGAAAATGCCAAGTAAAATGGTATCGTGAACTCGAATTGACCTATATAGCTCAATTGGAGAAGAGGATACCAGTAGTAGTTTATTTAGTTATTTAAGTTGTTTCATAGAAATCGATGTTTTTTTAATCAAATAATAATAATTGACGGGATAGATAATATGTGATCGGTATCAGACACTCGAATTGACCTATATAGCTCATGGCAAAAAATACATTAAGTGCACTCTTAAAAGTTAGCATCCCAATTAATAAGATCATTCTACTACGCATACCACTTCATTGTCTCTTTTTTACGAAATGATCTCTTTCTGTGTGAAGCCTGGCTATCAACTAAAGCCGAAAAATATAGAAGATCGATGTGACACTGTATCTGGTTTTGGACAAATGCGTCAACTTCTCGATAAACTAAACTGCCTTGCTGTACACTCTTACGTAAAATTTTACGACACTTCTCGCCAGGCTCCAGTGCTTTTGTTGGCAACAGATGAACAATGAAGTGTAGAAGTGCGTTAATATTTTTCACGAGCAACGTAGTAAATGTTATTGCTGCGAGTGAAACGATACTGTACCTGCTGTATGGTCGACAGTTTCTTGTATGTACCCTTGTCCATTCAGAAAAAATAATTTTCGTTTTAATTGCAGTTGTCACGAAAAAACATTATTTGATCATCTGAGTTGCCGTCAATACCATTGGTGCCAACATAACCATTACAGTCCGGCGAGAAGCGTCGTACAATTTAACCCTCGTGTAACACTGCCCTCGGAAAACAATAAATTCAATAGAATTTCAACCGCTTCCAAAAACGCGTGTGTTGAAATACGATATGAATCTTTATGTTTCAGTTAATTATGAAAATAAAAAAAAACAATCTCATAGGATGCATACATATCTATATTTTACTGCAATCACAGGATTGTCCAGATTAATGTTCGGGCAATCGTATTTGCATGTTACCGCGGCGGGAAAATGTAGTATTAAATGACTACTATTCGCTGATTAATGCTATTACAGTGTGCTGTGGTTGGCTGACTACATCTCGTGGCCTGTGCTCAGTTAGCGTAACAAAGGAACATAGCTTAGAGTAACCTTTTATTTAAGGTACTGTACCGTATTTGACGGATTTCGTATTTTATCTTACTTAATAAGAAAATTTAGAGTGAAAATGAAACATCGCATTACAGATAATTCCAAAACACGCATTTTAAAACAAAGTATGCTGAGGAAAAGTACTTACAAGTGACATTTACATACAGTAAAATTTATCCGAAGAAATTAAATTAATAACAAATTTCCAAAGATGTTATTTACTTAGATTCGAAACATCAGCGACACAATGACGTCATACAGCACAACACGGCTACGTCAGGGGTCAAAGCCGACGAGTGGTATCCCCTGCTCGAATTGACCCTTTTTTTCAATGTTCATAATTTGGTAGAACGGTTGCAACAACTCTTCCGTTCCTGCCTAACCACATCTGTTACAATCATGGCATGTTCGTAAAAATAATAATATTCGCTCACAACAATTGAATCCGTACTCTTAGGTTCCTGCCTAACCACAACCTCTAAACTCATGACATATTCGTAATATCTAAGTTACACGCAACTGGCTACTCGAAATGTACTACATTGCCAACCTACGCTGCTACGGAGTACGGACGCATCGCGACGCTCCCAATGCGGCTGATCGAGACTTTAGCCCAGAGGAATATTTAAGTTTTATTTTGACGCACTTTAACAATTTAAGAAACGTTTTCTTCAATCCCTGTGTAGTATTTAGCAGGCCTTCTTCTTTTCCGATAGCATGTACCAAGCTTACACATTAATTAAGTGAAATTATAGCACAAATGAAAGTTATTATCGTTGATAATATCAACGATAACAACTATCATTTTTACAGTAATATCAACTTGATGTTGCAAAATACTACGTTTGTTATTATTTAAGTTCAAAGATCACTGAAAAAGTAAAAATATTTTTTTCCCTTATTTCAAAATAGTGGTACCTAGCATAACCAGTACTTAAGGGTTAATCAAGCCTTATTTGCAATAACTTACTATGTACGGGAAAAAAAAAAAAAAAAAAAAAAAAAGAAAATCTTCTTTGCATACCGTTTACTCCATACGTTATGAGGCGATATTAGATAAGAGGATTTTTTTTAACTTGATAAGTGGTATGCCGACACTTCAACACGTTTCTCTGCGGTAGTTTGAAAAACAAATCAAATAAACAAAAAAATTGTCAGAGTAACGCCCCAGTAGTGCTTGGAAACATGAAGTCACCGTGACAGTTATTACCAGCCCCGTAATTGTCGCAGAGGCTATAAAGGGTAAGAGAGAGAATTACGCAGTAGGAAGCAGTAAGAACTGTTTACCCGTACTTGTATGTAGAAAGAACTTGAATTTTTCATGTGACGTTTATATATAAAGAAAAGTTACAGAGGTAATTTAAACGCGTGCCTTTAGAGACACCAAACGTACTTCCTAGTTAGAGGAATAATCTACAGCATTCCATGTTATTGAACAAACAATACGTTTGTCATGCAGGCAGAAAACATTAACGCCGTAGGCCTATAAAATGATTGCTCGGACACAGATGCACAAGTTTCCGGGTTTTCTTATTCTGGAAATAGCATTTCTGAGGGTTATATTATTACGGAATGTATTTTAATTCCATATTAAAATGCGGTGCCTCCCACAGTACTACAATCGTGCACATTTATTTGCAAAACCGTAGGCCTACTTTTTCGTGTCATCCAGATCAGTTTGTGTATGAGTGATCTTAGCACCAATGAGCATATGGAAAAAAGTTCAAAATTTGGCTCACGTAAATTAAATGCACAAATATCTTTTTAAGAAGACCCTAAAATTGTTAAGGATGTACAATTGTCAGTTAGACATGTCTGTCATATTGCAGCAATGACAGCTGTCAAGTGAATTCTTTGAATAGATGTGTTTTTCATGTAGTTTGAAACTAAATTCTGAAAAAAGTGGCATCGTGAAACCTGCAGTGTGAGGTACAGTGAAAAAGTTTACCCAGAACTGCAATTGGCGATCAGTGTTCCACATAGGTTTAAATGAGTAATTGTATCATTAGTAAGAAAATGCTGTAAAAGTCACTTTGGGTTGTTGTGTATTTTCTAAGAAAGGTCTAAGAATAAAAATAGGCAGTTGAGCAATTTATCATCACATCTTATTCATTCGAATTGCACTAAAGAAATATATAGGCTACTGCTGTGGATAGAGGCCTACATAATTTTATTGCAAAATAGAAATAGGCTTATATTGGTAAAACATTTGAGATTAGTATGTAGCTTTTTAAAAGCAAGGGGATTTGTAATGATCAGCGATTTTGTATTATATTAGACTTTTCATAGGTTGATACAATACTTAGTAATATAACATAAATTTTAGGATTCGTATGTATGGACAAAATACTTTTAAGAGTAGAATCTTGTAAAGCACGATGGTGTTCAAACCAATCTTTGGATTGTTGACTCTACTTTTTATTTTTTTAGAAGCATAAACAGAGTACACACTCTAGGTCGAAGAACTTACATTTGACACAAATGAAGACCAAATAGGCCCTACATCAGGTAATCAAAAACATAAAGAGAACAGAGTGTCTATTAAGTTTATATTAAATCCAGTGGCACATGTCTACCAATAACTTATTGTACACACTTCATAAAAATCGTGTAGGTCTACACCCGAATGCTGTAAAAGCTTTCATTAACAAAATTTTCTTAAGCTCATTTTTAAAAATGTGAAGTTCTGAAATTTTAATTTCTAAGGATAGGGCACTAAAATTTTTGTAGAGTAATATATGACACTTTTATGATACTGCACTTTCTTATGACCTTTGCTATAAAAGTCATTTCTAAGTCTAGTCTGATAATCTTGAAAGTCACTGTTTGAAGAAAAGAAATGAGGTTGGGATTTCCAAAATGAAATAGAAGAGTAATAACTTTCAACTCCTTGATCCTTAGGTGCAGCCACTTTCAAAATTCGTAGTGCTTTTTATGGATAATAAAAGAGTGTTTAGTAAGAGCTTGAATAAGACACCACATCTTAATAGACCATGCATAATGGGCATATTAATAACTATTTCTTTACTGTAGTAGTTTTTCAGCATTCTAAATATGTAACAGCATGTACTTAACTTTTTATTTATGATACGAATATTATAGAGGAAAAATTCCTAGCAGGAAATATATATATAATATAAAAATAGATGATTACTTACCAGGCGGAGGAGCACAGGAAGTGATAGTAGCACAAATAAATTCACACACACACACACACACACACACACACACTTCCTTATACACCAATATCCCACATGTCCAGGGCCTTGCTGCGATGGAGTATTTCCTTTCATGCCGACCACCCACTACCCTACCTAAAACCTCTTTCCTTAATACCCTAGCCAGCTTCATCCTAACCCACAACTTCTTCACTTTTGAGGGCCAGAAATACCAACAACTAAAGGGAACAGCCATGGGAACCAGGATGGCCCCCTCGTACGCAAACTTATTCATGGGACACTTAGAGGAAGCCTTCCTGGATACCCAAGCCTGTCAACCCAAAGTTTGGTACAGATTCATTGATGACATCTTCATGATCTGGATACACAGTGAAGAAGAACTCCAGAATTTCCTCTTCAACCTCAACTCCTTTGGTCCCATCAAATTCACCTGGTCCTATTCCAAATCCCATGCCACTTTCCTAGATGTCGACCTCCATCTGTCCAACGGCCAACTTCACACATCCGTCCACAGCAAACCTACCAATAAACAACAGTACCTGCATTATGACAGCTGCCATCCATTCCACATCAAATGTTCCCTTCCGTACAGCTTAGGTCTTCGTGGCAAACGAGTCTGCTCCAGTCCCAAAGCTCTGAACCAGTACACCAAGAACATAATAACAGTTTTCACATCCCGCAGCTATCCTCCTAATCTGGTAGAGAAGCAAATTGCCATCCCCCCAAATTCAGAACCTTCAACAGAAGAATCCCAGAAGTGCCCCTCTTGTCACCGGATACTTTCCAGGACTGGAGCGGACTCTGAATGTGGCTCTCCAGCAAGGATACGACTTCCTTAAATCCTGCCCCGAAATGAGATCTGTCCTTCATGACATCCTTCCTACTCCACCGAGAGTGTCTTTCCGCCACCCACCTAACCTCCGTAACCTCCTAGTCCACCCCTATGAAATCCCCAAACCACCTTCCCTACCTTCTGGCTCCTACCCTTGTAATCGCCCCCATTGTAAAACCTGCCCTATGCACCCTTCCACCACCACTTACTCCAGTCCCGTAACCCGGAAGGTGTGCACGATCAAAGGCAGAGCCACTTGCGATAGTACCCACGTGATCTACCAACTGACATGCCTGCACTGTGAAGCGTTCTATGTGGAAATGACAAGCAACAAACTGTCCATTCGCATGAATGGACACAGGCAGACAGTGTTTGTTGGTAATGAGGATCACCCTGTGGTTAAACACGCCTTGGTGCGCGGCCAGCACATCTTGGCACAGTGCTACACCGTCCGGGTTATCTGGATACTTCCCACAGACAATCAATCCTTCAGAACTCCGGAGATGGGAACTAGCCCTTCAGCATATTCTCTCTTCCCGTTGCCCACCTGGTCTCAACCTCCGCTAAATTTGAATTCCCGCCCGCCATCTTTAACATCTTAACATCTTTGCCTCGGTTCTCTGGACAGAGCCTCTGCCTCTAGTGGCATTTCTGTCTAACTTCTTAATTCTTTGGTTCCTATAGTATGTCTGTCTAGGTGTGTTTGCGTCTGTGTGAATGTATGGGTGTGTGTGTATTTGTTCACCTTCCTTTTCTTCCCCCAAGGTAAGTCTTTCCTCTCCCGGGATTGGAATGGCTCCTTACCCCCTTCCTTAAAACCCTCATCATTTCCTTTTCCCTCTCCTTCCCTTCCCTCCTTCCCTTCTGCCTGAAGAAGCAACTGGGTTGTGAAAGCTTGCGTTTGTGTGTGTGTGTGTGTGTTCTATTTATTTGCGCTACTGTCACACCTGTGCTCCTTCGCCTGGTGAGTATTCTTCGTCTATTTTTTATATATAATTTTTCCTGCTAGGAATTTTTCGTTTATAATATTCATAACTTCTTATTTAGTTATTGAATATGTTTAACCCATTTCCGAAACTCATCTAACTTTACATTATGTTTTACTCTATTTGTTATATATGTCTAAAAGTCATCCACAATGTTTTCTTTTATCCTCATTTGCAAATAGACTGTCCCCCCCCCCTCCCCAAACTATTTAACTGCCTCTTCTGTTGATGTTCCTATTTGTTTGGTGCAAGCTTTAAGAAAGAGGCTAGTGTTATCAGTTTATGTTAAATTACTTGGTAAGCCATTTTTGAGTAACAGAAACAGCAAGGGTCTCAGTTCCAATCCTCTGAGTACTCCGTGTGTAACTTTCTCATAATCAGAGAAGTAATATTTACTTTCATAAATTATTTCTACTTTCTGGTATCTATCAGATAAGTATGATTTGAGCCACATGTGAACCGGTCCTTGGACTCCATGGTAGTTTTTCAACCAATATTCTGTGATCAGTAACATCAAATGTCTTTTCTAAGTCTATAACCAGATATATGTAAAGCAGTTTCAGCTGATCTATTGTTTCTAAAACCATTTTTGCTCTTTGGTAAATATTCCACACTACTTCAGGAAATCAGAAAGTCTTTTGTACATTGTTCTTTACATAATTTTAGAGAAGCTTGATAATATTTGATGTGTTCTGGAACTGAAATAGACATCTACTTAAATTGATTACAGAATTGCAGCATAACACAGGCCCTAACATCAACATCTGCTCTGTGTGCGTATTTTACATCATCCGTGTCGAAAAATAGTCAACTGTAGATAGAGGACACAGTGTCAGAATATTCGGAGGTATTACTTTGAACGTTTCTGATGATAAGGATAATAATTCAGAAAGTAATAGACAACAGTTGTTCATGTCTGCGTTGTTCCAGTTCCTTACTGATACCATAATTCTTTATAGTTTTGAAGAAATGTGTATTTACAGACTTCTGAGTAGCCCCAAAGCTATAAGCTATAACAGATGCAGATGTGATAGTGTATGTCAGTTTTATATACTGTGCTATTGCATATCTTACGCACACAGAGCGAGAGAGAGAATATATGTTTGCTGAGTCTCAGGCAGGTGCAAAGAAAAGAAAGTTACACTCGCACTCACAGTTGAGTTCATTATATTATTGATATTCCAACTTCGCATTTCTGTTATTGGACAGTAGCCTATGTATTCTTGCTTGTTGAGCTTGCTGTCGGTTCTGAAACCAAGAAGTTTCATTACATCAACAGTATCCTAAAGTAAACAATGGAAATTCCAGGAACGATTCAACAATATTTTCGTGAACAATAGGTAGCTTACTCAAAACACAGACGTCCGATGAGTCGCAGAAAGGCACAAATAACAGGCATAAATAAACTGATAACTTTCAGCTGTTAAGGTGTTTGTTGGTCATGTCTCTCTCCCTTCTTCCCCCCCCCTCTCTCTCTTTGTGTGTGTGTGTGTGTGTGTGTGTGTGTGTGTGTGTGTGTGTGTGTGTGTGTGTGTTCTGATCGACGAAGGCCTTAATGACCGAAAGCTGTCAGTTTACTTATGCATGTTATTTGTGCTTTTCTGTGACTCATTGGATGTCTCTGTGGTGAGTAAGCAACCTATCCTGCATGAAAGTATCCTAAACTAAATGTCACCAAGATTACATAATAATACCTGTTTGTTTTTGTCACATGAAACTGCACATTTAATATAATACTGTAAGAATATAAACTGGAAAATTAGCAAGCAAATAGTGATGCAGATTATTCATAAGCAGGAAGTGTCATAGGTACAGCTAAAAAAAATATTTTGCAATTCAAATTAAACTGCAGGCTGGCAGGTACAATCTCACCCTTTATGAACCTTGTGGTACTTATCACTTTTTTTTCTTTGCCCTAGGGTAGCTAGCTACTTCAAGATAATAGTAACAGCAGAAAAGTAAAATTTACTCATTATGTAATTTTAATCTGCCTTCATCACTCACTATAAAGGGCACAATTGAAGTCGTGATACAACCCGTCAGCTTTGACCAATGACGTCATATCCAAGTCTCACAAGATACACTCCGTAGATATACAACTAGCAAAACAAATATTATCAATGAATATAAACATATGGGATAATATTGCCATGAGTCTTCCAACGGATTGCGTGGTGCAGTGGTTAGCATCAGAGATAGAATGTGCTTGCGGTCTCCAGTTCAAATCCCACCATGGACAGAAAAAAATTAATTTTTCTTTTGTATTTACTATTTCTAGAATGTTCTACATGCTACTATTATTTGATATACTTGTAAGTTCCAGAAAATTCTTTCTATGTATAAATAGTGGAGAACTCCAAGCAGGAGGCAGTCTGTACTGAGTGTATGCTTGCATTAGCAGTAAATGTGTTCTAAGTGTAAAGTGTTGTGGTCTCTTAATGACCAGCCTTCGAATTCCGGACCACCTGCAGTTTTCTGTGTGACATTTTCTGGTGGAGGCGCCGGGTATCCTGTAATACATCTGCATCATTGTGGCTCCAATTAGGCAGCATAAGAGCTGTCCCCTACACGATCAAGAAGTGAAATACAAAGGGTATTCTGACTACCTCTGTTCGAAGGGCGGGTCATCAAAAGACCCATGTATGCCAAAACACCGTTAAGTCAGTTGCACATCAGACACACATCTGTGTTCTCGGGAGACGTTGGACAGGACCCAAATAAATGGCTGAAAGGATTCGACGAGTCACCAAGTATAAAACGTATATTTCTACCTGGACGCGATGACCCAGCAGTGGTTTGAAAACCACAAGGACTAGCTCGATAGCTGGGAAGAATTCCAGACAGAACTTAAGAAGACGTTCGGAGACCATCAACGGCAAGTCCGTTTATCAGAAGAGCAATTGAAGAACAGGGCCCAGTGACATGGTGAGTCAACACAATTGTATATATATAGTGTTTTGGCCCTGTGTCATGTAGTTAACCCGGATATGACTGAGGCTGATAAAATTTCACACCTGATGAGGGGTATTGTAGGAAACAATTATTGAGCTCTTTTTTTACAAGTTGTTTCAACAACACAAGAGTTTACCAAATAGTGTCAGAAAATTGAAGAGATGCAACAGAGGAGGGTTGGATGAAAGAAGTGTGACAGATTCCCAAATGTAGTCCCTATGGTCATTGTCGAACATGAGCATGATTTTGCTTCCCTCATACGACAAATTGTGAGAGAAGAATTACAACACTTTATGACAGCCGGGACTGTTGGACCAAGCGAGCACCAGATTATGGCCATGGATATCAGTCCTGTACGTCATGCGGGAGCTGACGCTGCTGAGGAAGAGGTATTTCAAACGTAGTTCCTGTCAGCCCTACCAGTATGCAGCTGAGATGGGCAGTTTAACTGTGAAGTGCTTATCAGTATAACAAAGGAAATTACATACCAGTTGCTATCATAAGCATTACAGATGGATCACTAGTTTTCATGAGCAATCACAACTCATTCCTAAAAGAATGTGTATTGAAATAGGTCAACCAGTCCAAGATGGTGAGTTCAATGTCATTGACAAAGTCTCATGCTCTGCTGTTACTACCGACAATGCACTAGAGGAAACTACTATGGAATTGCATATTGGGTGTTGTGACCTCATCAGCTTTTTGTTGTTCCTCGTCCCGGTCTGGTTGTCAAGAAAGGTACTGGTGCAGGAATCTATGTCAATTGTAACAACTATTCAGATTAATCATACAAGTTTTATTGACTGAAAATTATAATACTCAACTCTAGAACATATGTCTGTTTTTTCTCTCTTCTCGTGGCATCATCCGTATTATACTAGCTGCGCTGAGACCTAGTGACTGCTTGGTTTGTATCTGTGTTCTGACCTAGTAACTGCCTGAGTTCTGATTAGTAACTGCCGGGTTCTGAATAGTAACTGCTGGGCTGTCCAGGCGTATGTCAGCCTAGATACAGCTGCTTGTAGAGAGCACGCATCTTCAGTTACTCCCTCCAGGATTTGCGGCGCCTGCTTGCAATTGGCTTTTGGTTGATCGCTGCCTTCTCCATGAACATTCTCTTATGTCTGGCATGTGGCGCTGACTTTATGCCGCAACATCCCCCCTCCCTCTAAGTTCTGAACCATTGTCACGAATGGAGCTTGACATCGGGGAAGGAGGCAGGCTCGTGGACATACTGATGGACCGGAGTCTGTA
Source organism: Locusta migratoria (assembly GCA_026315105.1). Classification (NCBI taxonomy): domain Eukaryota; kingdom Metazoa; phylum Arthropoda; class Insecta; order Orthoptera; family Acrididae; genus Locusta; species Locusta migratoria. The sequence goes on along the minus strand of CM048746.1, from coordinate 105,157,402 downwards.
GCTTCAACGGATGCCAGACTACCGGCCGGACCCTGCCCCGCCATCCGGCCTCAGCTCACAAGGAAACATCCTCTAGGGAAACCTCCGAAAGGCCCTCGCCCACGACCTGTGGCCCAGGTCATGTCGTAAACGATGACGTCGGCGTCGGATGGTGCATGGCGTCTTGCTCTTGCTGGTCAATGTTCATTTGGATGTCCAGGGGAGGTGGAGGCTGTGAGGGCTCCGTCTCCATGACGTTGGGCTGCGGAGCCGTGTAGATCTGTGGTGGGGACGACTGATGAGGTCATGCAGGCGGCGATGGCCGTGCTGTCTGCATGGTGCGTGAATCTGCTGAGAGAAACGCAGGATTACAGGGTACATAACAATGGTGAATTTGATTGCGGTGCCTGCGAATGATGCCATCGGGACTTGAAATTTCAGGCATGAGAGTAACGCAAGGTTGAATGATCACGCCCTGCTCCCACCCTCTGCGTCCACTGAAAACTCTGTAAAAGACTGGGGTACACAGAGCAAAACAATAGTTGCGTGTCGGCAGCTGCTGTTGCTCCGGGCAGTGCAGTGGGTGGAGCAGACGGAGCAGGATGCAGTGGCGGCAGCCATGTAGAAGCTCGGCCAACGATGATTCTTCTCATGGATGCGAGCTGTAGGAGGCGAGGAAACACTGCAGTGCTGCCTCCTATGATTGCTCCGAATGAAGTTTGGACATCTGCTGCTTAAATGTCCAGACGAAGTGTTCCGCAGCACCGTTTGACTGCAGATGAAATGGTGCACGCCGGCCGCGGTGGCCGAGGTGACTGAGGCGCTTCAGTCACGGTCAGCACGGCCACTACGGTCGGGGGTTCGAATCCCCCCTCGGGCATGGATATTTGTGCCGTCTTTAGTCTTAACTAGTTCATAAGTAGTTTGTAAGCTTAGGGACTGATGATCCCGTAGTTAAGTCCCATAAGTTGTACAAACATTTGAAATGGTGCACTGTTGTGATGCTTAATTCCATTGCGTTCACAAAAGGAGCGAAATTCTTGCGATGTGAACTGAGGGCCGTTGTCAGAGACTATCAGTTCAGGGAGACCTTCCAGACAAAAAATTGAAGACAACGCCCTAATTATGCTACTAGAAGTTGTAGAAGACATTGGCACTGCAGATGGGTAACTACTAAAAGCATAAACCACAATAAGACATTTAGTGTTCCAGAACGGACCAGCATGGTAAATATGCACTTATTGCTGGTGAATCTGCCTTTGGTCACGCAAAAAATTTCGGTAAAAGTGCAGTTTATGAGTCCGCGAATTGTGGTTCATGCGTAGACGTTGGTAACGGCTCGATGAATGACGCAGGTGAAGGTGGCCAATCAGATTCTGTTTTTCATGTGTTGTGAATTTGGCCTGTCTTCACATGCCTTTTCGTGCAGATTTAATAATTTCTTGCAGTGTAAATTCTATTAAGTGTTTCTCTCTCAAGTAATACGACTGACAATTTTTTCAGTGAATTGCAATACGTGAATAATGAACGTTATTAAAATTAGTGTTCACTTCCCTAAGAACAAAAACAGATGTTTTATTTGGAAAAATCCGTGTATATCGAACTTTCGGTCCTGAACCGGAGATTCGGGCGCTATGTGCCCTCACGTACTTAAAAAAAATTGTTCAACCTATACCTAACCATCTGAAGGCTACGCTACAGATTACTTTTTTAAATGAAAGGATGTTTCCAACACACTTTCAGCTTTCAGGCTACTCTTTAACACTCTATTGATAACTTCAAAAACAAGAGGCCAGCGCAGCCTTAAGGTTAGGTACGTAGGTTACGCAAGAAGTTTTGTCTCGTAGTAGCGCCTGAATATCTGGTTCAGAACCGCTCAGTGTAAGTAATTGCGCTCGTAAAGGCTGCGAAAGTCATGCAATCACCACAAATAAAATCAATGGTGAAAATAATTTTGACTGCATAGTACAGCCAGTATGCTCAATCTCCATTACATAATGTAAATATAAATCCCACATCTATTGCAATGCAATATGTTGATCTAAAGATCTTAACATCTACTACGCTGATTTGTTTACAAACCATAAAGAGGAAGCTATTTGTTATTGGCTGCGACTGCTGATTGGCTCCGGCGCCGTTGCCAACGTGCAAACATGAAAACCACTCGTGGACTCATAAACTGCACTTCAGCCAAAATTTCTGAAGTGGGGCTGACTGGTTGGTAGTGCACACTGGACACTGTGAAGTCATCTTTCCATACCCTGCCAAGTACAGTGTCGTCGTGCCAATTGCTTAGTGCAAACCATTCCCCAATGTTCCTGCTGAATTAAGTTAAATATTTCTTTCTGTAAATGTCGTAGAATTAACACACGCAATTGCCCACTGTCATTTGAAACTAGAATCACAGCTCTATGAACTGAAAGTTCATTTCGTTTAGCAAAATAGTGACGCACCAGTGAATTTTGAATGGAACGTTGTGAACGAGGCCATTGTGCGCAAAAGTAGCACAGCAGAATTCGTGAATCAGGGTCTGTTTCTGTGGCCCAAGCAATTTTCCTGTAGTCCAAAGGGAAGGATTGCAACAAATTATCTTCCTGTGCATCTATCTGACAGCAAGACATCTCAGAAGCATCAAAGTCTTTGTCATGGCCAACCAGAAGATGGGAAAGTGCGTCGGCATTTCCATGGCGAGTTGTGGGTCTGTACACAATCTCGTACTGAAACTGGGATAATTCACGTGTCCTAGATACTGCAGTTCCGGTTTGAAAATGTCACACTTAATCTAAGCGACACTTGAGACCCGGATCTGTGGCGTCATCCGTATGATACTAGCTGCGCTGAGACATAGTGACTGCTTGGTTCTTAGCTGTGTTCTGACCTAGTAACTGCCTGACTTCTGATTAGTAAGTGTCGGGTTCTGAATAGTAACTGCCGGGCTGTCCAGGCATATGTCAGCCTAGATATAGGCGCTTATAGAGGGCGCGCATCTTCAGTTACTCCCTCCAGGATGCGCGGCACCTGCTTACGATTGGCTTTCGGTTGATCGCTGCCTTCTCCATAATTGTCCTCTTACATCTGGCATGTGGCACTGACTTTACGCCACAACATTGGGCCCGGTCTGACCCAGGAACATCAGCAGGTATTAACCACACTACACCAATTTTTTTGTGTATTTCGGCCCAGGCAGGAGAAGAGCCAGTTGAAACAGCCCATGATAAAACATCACATCAATACAGGGGATCATTCACAATTAGCCAATGTTCATATAGACTGTTTCCAGCTGAAAGATGGGATAATTCAGAAAGAAGTGGAGATGTTGCACAATGACATTATTCAACCTTCAGAGAGTCCTTGATCGTCTCCGGTGGTCCTTGTGAAGAAGCAGCATGGAACGTGATGTTTCTGTGTGAACTATCGATGGCTGAACAAAAATTACAAAGAAAGATGTCTTCCCATTGCCGTGAATTGCTGACACCTTAGACTTCTTAAAAGGAGCTACATACTTCTCAACCATGAACATGAAGACAGGTTACTGGCAAATCGAGGTTGACGAAGCTGACAGGGAGAAGACTGCTTTTATTACACCTGACGACCTCTATGAATTCAAAGTCATATTGTTTGGTCTATGTAATGCCCCGGCCACATTCGAACGCATGATGGACAATGTGCTTCGACACCTTAAATAGACTACATGCCTTTGTTATCTAGATGACATTGTCGTTTTCTCAAGGACATTTGTGGAACATCTAAGCCACCTGTCAACTGTGTTGAAGTGTGTTCAGGTAGCAGGATTCTGTCTCAACCCAAAGAAGTGCCTCTTTGTCATCAAAGATATAAAAATCCTGGGGCACCTAGTCAACAGAGATGCTGCCGACCTTTTCCAGATAAAGCATAGAATTTCCAACTCCTCAGCACATCTGTGATGTGAAAGTTTGCTCAGGCTGTGCTCATACTACTGTTGTTTTATAAAATAATTTTGTAACAAGGCTTGTCCATTGCAAGAACTTTTGCAGGGAGACGCAAAGTTTTACTAGGACAAGACAAAAGAAAGAGCTTTTCAGGCACTTAAGGAAGCTCTAACTTGCGCACCAGTTCTAGCCTAATATGATGAAAATGCGGAACCCAAACTTCACACAGACACTAGTGGTTATGGGATTGGTGCAGTGTTTGTACAAATTCAAGAAGGTGCTGGAAAGGTGATAGCATATGCATCAAGAGTTCTCTCAAAGTCCGAGATAAACTACTCTACAACCGAGAAAGTGTGTCTTGCCGTTATCTGGGCTGTCAACAAGTTCCAGGTGTATTTATTCAGTAAACCATTCACCATCGTGACTGACCACCATTCTTTATTTTGGCTGAACAATTTGAAGGATCCATCAGATTGACTAGCAACATGGGCACTAAGACTCCAAGAGTACATCGTCACAGTGGTATTAAAAAAATGGGTGCAAGCACAAGGGCGCGACTCCCTTTCAAGGAATCCATTAGCAGAACACAGCAGCATGGATAAAATTTCAGCTCTCACTAAGTTAGTTGGCATTACAGCTAAACAGAGGGAAGTCCAGCATTATTACTAACCAAAGAAGCCTTGGAGAAAGGAGAACCGACCAATGGAGAGTTCCAACTTATAAATGGAACATTGTATAAGAGCAACTACAATCCACTGGGCCCCAAATGGCTACTGGTTATTCCAGCTCATCACTGGCCAGCTATTCTCAAGTATTTCCAAGATTCTCCAATATCCAATCATCTGGGATTCATGAAGACCTTAGACAGAATCAGACACAGGTATTACTGGCAAGGTCTCTATCTACCTGTCAAGAACTATGTGAGTCACTGTAAGGAGTGCCAGAGATGGAAGCATGTGCCACAATTACCTCCAGGTTATCTGGTACCAATTCCACCTGCAGCAGCTCCATTCCACTGGATTGGAATCAACCTTTTAGGTAGGTACCCAAAATCGTATCATATCATATCATACACCGCCTGTCAGCTGTCACATCGGAAGTCAAGGATTATGAGCTGTCTTCGAAATGACAAAAACAAAGAGACATTGTGCACATCCTCCTTATGAAGTCTTATCACGATTCCAAAGAACAGATAGCCAGAAACCGCCTCTTGTTCAAGGATTCTAAAGACCGTTATGATAATGATGAAGCCACGACAGGAGGGTCTGGTGCCGGTCGTCACCTAAGGAAGACGTGCAGGCAGAATGGAAGGATTCTCCAGAACTGCCATACAGAGGACCCATGACAAGATTCAGGATACTGCATCTGGCTCCATAGAGAACTTTGAAAGAGGGTCGCTGTTATTACAGGAAGGGGAGCAATGCTGCGAGTGTTCCGACGGAACCCGTGGTGCAGTGATTAGCATCGCAGGTCGCAGTTCTTGCGGTCCTCAGTTCAAATCCAGCCATGGGCAGAAAAAATTTCTTTATTCATATTTACTATTTCTAGAATGTTCTACACGTTTCTTATTTTTGATGTACTTGTAAGTTCCAGAAAATTATTTCTATGTATAAATAGTGGACCTCTCCAAGCAGGAAACAGTCTGTACTGAGCGTACACTTGTGTTAGCAATAAACATGTCCTAAGTGTAAAGTGTTGTGCTGTATTAACGACGAGACTTCTAATTCCAGACCACCTGCAGTTTTCAACATGACACTATCATAATACTTTAAAAAACTTTCTCAGTTAACCTGTACCTAACTATCAGATAGAAGCTACAGATCACTTTCTAAACACAAAATCATAATCTATAATCTATGTTCTGCTTGTAAACAAACTATCATCTTTAACTCAGATATGACTTCACTGGTCAAAGCCATGGTAGTATCGCAGACTTCAATTGACTTTTATACAGTCATAAATTTAAATGTTCCTGCACTTGCATTGTTGGTTTATCTTTCTTCATTTTTCGTCTGGTATTCAAACCTATTATAATATGTTGATTGTTATTGCTGTTGTTGTTGTTCAGTCTGATGACTTGTTTGATGCAGTTCTCTAGGATAGTCTACTCCGTGTAAGTATCTAAGAATAGGAAATCAAGCTTTGAATTCAATAATGTTATGAGGATAGCTTGCTACTCACCACAAAGATTGTGCCATAGATGGAATGTAAAGAAAAACATAAATTGGCTCTTCACCACAACCTTTGACAGTACAGAATATGCACTCTAATTTCTGCTACTGTGTTCCAGAGATGACTTGTGTGTGTTAGTGAGTTGTACCTCTCTCTCTCTCTCTCTCTCTCTCTCTCTCTCTCTCTCTCTCTCTCTCTCTCTCTCTCTCTCTCTCTGTGTGTGTGTGTGTGTGTGTGTGTGTGTGTGTGTGTGTGTGTGTGTGTGTGTTTTTTTTAAAGTGCCCCATCCAATTGTACCTCCTTATGGCAAATTATTGGAGTCTTAGTCTCTCTTTACAACTCTTACCTCAAGGTTCTGTCCATTAAATAAATCAATAAAAAAGAAAAATAAAGAAGATTGCTGTGTGCCTTATCAACCAGTCCCATATTTTAGTCAGCTCGTGCCATAATTTGTTTTCCTCCAGTTCAGTTAAGTACTTCCTCATACGTTATTTGGCCTAACCCTATAATTTTCAACTGTTTGACATCCCTAGTTTGCTTTCCTACAAGCTTCAGAAAAGGCATCTTCAAACTTTATAGTATATGTTAACAACTTCTATTCTTCAGAATTTCCTTTCTTGCTATGCCTGTCTGTATTTTACATTTGGTCTACATTACCCATCATCAGTTATTTTGCTGCCAAAATAGCAAAATATTATCTTACTTGTAATGAGTCATTTCCTAATCTTGATCCCTCAGCAACAACTGATTTGATTTTACTGAATTCTATTCCTAAAGTTTTACTTTCATCAATGTTAATCTTGTAACTGCTTTTCAAGAAAATATTCACTCCATTCTGTTGCTTTCTCTAATCTTCTGCTGGCTATGACCAAATTACGGTGTTATCATCAAAACCAAGAGTTCAGTTCTCACTGTCCAATTTATTTCTTGGTTCCCTTCACTGCATACTGTATGTACAACACTGGGAACAGGCTGCAAACATGCCCCACTTCCTTCTTTACAAACCTGCCCCACTTCCTTCTTCACTATTACTTTGACTCTTATGAATCCATTTTGGACACTCTGTTATCTTCAGGATCTAAAAAAGTATATTCCAGTGTGCAAAGCCAAAAGATTTATGAAAATTTCTATAAATTTAAGTTGACCCTTTCATTCCATGTTGTTCCTGGACAACAATGTATTAAAAGGTGATTTATACCCATCAATCCTTAAAATTGCAGTTTTGTTGATGATCAACAGGCTTCTAGTACGACTTTTTGCCGCTTGTTACAGTGTGTAGCCACTTCTGAGGCATTAATCTGTCCATCTTGGAGGTTGTGTTGTGTTGTGTTGCCGTCTGTACATGGCTGAGAGTGTGAGCGTGTGGTTCCTTTTATTTTATTGAAGCAGTGAATTGTCTTGTCTTTGGTGCTGTGTTGAAAATTGTGCTAGCATTATTGTTCTGGCAATGTTAACTATCAATAAAATAATGTCCAAGTAATAAAATACCTTGATACAAATGTCTGTGTTGTGCATGAAATTCATGACATAAAAAATCAATTGTTTGACCAAAAATTTTAAAACACATTTAGATGTTTATTGCACTGTATTAATACAAAAAATACAGATTTCTTAATGCGGGACAGAAAGGGTTAAAATGGGAAGTCTTGGTTGGAGTATATGAAAAGGATAATTTGCAGTTTGCTTTGAAGGCGGTACACTGAGCCACAGTCATACAACTTACAGACCTTTTGGCCTTTCTGACAAAGGCTTTTGCCAAAAGGTGGTAAGTTGTGTGATTATGGTTGTATTTTCATTGTATCTAGCTGTGGCTTAGTGTACTGACATGAGTTACAATCTATACCTTTTATATATTGTTGATAAATGCAAGTTATATATTCATATGGTGCCTCTTCTGTAGGACATGTGTGAAAGAACAGATAGTTTTGATCCTGCAGCTATTATCAATCAAGATAAAAAAGAAAGTTATGGCACGAGTTGCTCGGTGGTGTTGAATTAATGGGAAAATTCGAAAATTTGTGCCCACCTAGGATTTGAAGGGACTTCCTGCTTACAAGGCAGTCACACTGACCACTACACCACTGGGGACATATCGATCACCATGACTCCACAGCTACCCTATCATGCCTCCTGTCAAACGTAAATTATCAACTTATCCACCCACTACATAGTGCCCCTACCCGCATCAAATATTTTGCTGATTCCTATAAGATTTCATACCTGGTGTGCACTCACACTGAAGCAAGCAGCTGAACTCAGCCCCCCACCAACTAAAATACTGGATAGCCATTGCAGAAACCAGACAGCAGTTATTAGAGTCAAAGGGCATGAAAGGGACACACTGGGAAGAGAATAAGACATAATTACAGCCTTTCCTCAATGTAATTCAGTGTATACACTGAACAAGTTGTCAAGTAAAGTAAGGAGAAATTTGGAAAGGGAATTAAAGTTCAGGGAGAATAAATAAAAACCTGAAATTTCCTGGCAGATTAAAATTGTGTGTCAGAACCGGGACTCGAAGCTGGGACCTATGCCTTTTGCGGGAAGTTCCATATCAGCGCACACTCCGCTGCATAGTGAAAGTTTCATTCTGGGAATAAAAACCTCATTATTACTCTCACTCGCATTTTCACTGACAACAGTTGTCTTCTTTTCCTTACCCCACTACTATGTTCCAAGCCCCATGATTTTTAGATAAGCACCTCCTTATATAAATTGAATTACTCATTCATTATTCTGTTGATTCCATCATGAATATGCCTATTTGGAGGGCATGGGGTTTCAAGCTGTAGTGTTCAAATAGCGGCAAGATCATGGGCTTGGGGATGTTGCTGCGTAGGGAAGTGGTGTCAACAGTGGCAATTAAGGGGGGCCACACCCATTTCTGAAAAAAAAAAAAAAAAAAAAAAAAAAAAAAAAAAAAAAAAAAAAAACTATTTGATGCAGGACCTTGATATTTTTACTGTATGTTACATGATGCTAATAGTCAACTGTACTGAAATATACTTTATCCAATTTAGAGTTTTTAAGAAATACTTTTTTAAATGTATTAACAAAAAATATTAAGATTTTTCTGAAAAAAGAAAGAAAGAAATTGGTGTTTTTCCTAATGGGGGAATATTAATGATATTAATGAATGTAGTAGCAGAGGTGGCTTTTTATGTTATGCAGAGTCTCTGAAAATTTCATTCATTTATCTATGATAGTTGCTGATATAATGGGGCATATGTAATGAAAATTTTAGTTTGCGGGAAATTGGCTTTACCGAAAAAACTTTTGAAATTTGTTACTTACAGTTAATTAAAACTGCCCTGCTGCATATGATGGCCCTTATTTGGCCTCTAGCAGGTCTTCCAGCTTCTTTTTCACCTTCCTGGATGTTTGTCTTGCTTTCATGGCCATATTAGATGCAGGCCCGTCTGCATCGACTATTCTCATTTTATCGCAATTTTGCAGCCCAGTGATCATATTTCCACCATGATTAATTCCCAGCTTTGTCAGTACCCAACACTTTCCAACATTACCACAATTAAATGTAATAACAACATCATGAACTCCTAGTTTCATTGTATGCATGCCTACAAATACAGTTTTAGAAAGGCAGTTCCAAGTTATGCTGTTGAAACATTCATTTGGGTTCTGTGTCTGCCCATGCACACATTTACTTAGAAGGTCAGGATGAGCCAAGTTTCCGAAAATAGGTTTAATTGCTGCAATAACAGCAGCAGGAAGGGAATGCTGGTGAGAATAAGATTATCACCAGATTGCCTGAGCTCTATTGTATATGCACCACGAATTTTCTTCTGGTGGATAGAATGTATGACATGGTTTGTCGTCAGTGGAGGACTACCTTTCTAAACATCCTTCTGACTCCAAACCCATTACCTCAATCCTCATATGACTTACCAACTGCTGTATTTTCTTTTCCTTTGAAGGGAAGATATAGTCCTACAAGCAAATTCACAACATAGACATTGACAACTGTGTGGCACACTTCTATGCCGACCTGTTTATGGGCCATCAAAAGGAATCCTTCCTGCTTACCAAAATCCCTAACACCTTTTCTGATTCATGTTCACTGATTGATGATATTTTCATTATTTGGGCTTGGAGCCAAGACAGCTTATCTTCCTTCCTTCACAATTTCAACACCTTCTCCCCCATCTGCTTCACATGGTCCTTCTCAACTTGGCAGACCACATTTCTGGACATTGACCTCCACCTTACAGATGGCTCCATCGACACCTCTGTTCACATTAAACCTGCCAACCACCAACAGTATTTACATTTTTTTTTTCATCATAATATGACATCATTAAATAAAACAGATCAAGATAAGTATCTGTTAAAATTTCTTAATATTTCTTCATCTCGAAGCAGAGTATTGGACTCCAAGAATGCAAAACAGTAGAAAACAGTGACAGTGAACACACCAGTAGAAAACCAAAAGGGTGAGTTAGTGCCTGTTTATGCTGCCACTTTCCAAGTAGTATCTGGCATGTCAAGTGATAGTTTATCTTATCTAGCAATCATGCTCCATGAAGGAGGAAGGTTGTCAAAGGAAATAAGATGAGGCAACAGAACAGGAAAGGATAATAAGGAGCTAACTAGTGCCACAACTAAACTGTGGAGGTGGTTTGTTATGTAAGCTAAATCTATGAGTTAGCTTGGTATGATCAATGCAGACACCATTTAAGACAGTGGATTCCTTTCGGGAGGAGTGGAAGGAAGAGTGCCATGCAGCAGTAGTCTCCCAAGTGATCAGAGCTCTTTTTTGAATCCACAAATCATTACCTAGTATCAGCAAAGCAAACCAGGGACAAGTTAATTGACCCCTAGCTAAATGCTCAGCCAATTAATTATCTGTCTTACCTATGGGACTAGACACGCAGAGAAACACAATTGAACAATAATACTGACCAATTTCAGCAAGATATATATATTAAAATGAGTCGAAGATCTATCTAATAAAGTGGAGTGCTCTGTTAACAGTGATAAACTCTGGTGTAAAAACAATACATGTTCCTGGAAAAAAAAAAATTATGTCCCTGACTGGTAAGGGAGGTAATAAATATGGTCGCATTGAAATGGAAGCAGGCTTGAATTTAAAGGCAAGTGAACACAGCACTTATGCTGAAAACAGATTTATTATGAACTTAACATACATGCAGCACTGACTGCCTCTCGGTCAGAGTGCTCTGCTATTTATACACAGACAGAATGTACCAGAAATTAGAAAAATAGTTAAGATAGAAACAAGTAGAATTTGCAAGTGAACATAAGAAAGATGTAGAACATTCTGGAATTGTTAATTATAAAGAAATAAATTTTTGCCAGTGGACGGGATTGAACCAGTGACCTTCAGCGCTGCAGTCGGTGATGCTATCCCCTGCGACTCGCCGATTGTCGGTTTACGTGCTGTCTCGCTGCATTGCGCCCTCTCCTGGAAAACAGCGACCCGCTGTTATGTTTCCTGTGGAGCCAGCTGCAATGTCTTGGATCTTGACCTGGTCATGGGTCCTCTGTATGGCAGTTCAAGAGAATCCTTACCGTCTCCAAGATTATTGACAACAGACATTCCTATCGTGGCTTCATCAGTAACATTACCGTCCTTAGAGTCCTTGAACAAGAAACCATTGTCGCATACCTGCTCTTCAGGATCGTAGTAAGGCTTCATGCACAGGACATGAACAATGTCTCTTCATTTTTGTCATTTTGATGATGGCTCATAATCCTCAACTCTGTATGTGACATCTGACAGGCGGCATATGACACGATACAAACCAAAGTATCACTTCAATAACAATTCTGACAGTCCAACCTTCTGTACAGGGGTAAAAATCCATACCAGATCTCCTGAGCTGTACACAACAGGTCGGTGCTTGTCGTTATACTGCTGACGGTCCTTCTCCTGGGCGTCCAGTGTACGTATGCGAGCCAGCTGTCTTGCTTCTTCGACCCTGGTGATGAGCTGTTTAACATAGTCATCCTGAGTGTTGTCCGGTTGGAACGGGAACTGTGTATCCATTGTCATCTTAGCTTCACGGCCATGGAGCAGGAAAAACGGCATGAAGCCTGTGGTGTCTTGTCTTGTGGTATTGTAAGCAAATGTCACGACTGGCAAAATTGTATCCCAATCCTTATGCTCGACATCGACGTACATCGACAGCATATCGGCTAACATCTTGTTAAAACATTGCATAAGACCATTTGTCTGAGGATAGTATGCAGTTGTCATTCTGTGAACAATGTCACACCATGACATTACCTCTGATACCAGTTTTGACTGGAATACTTTTCCACAATCAGATATCATGACACATGGTGCTCCACGCTTCAAAATAATGTCTTCAACAACGAATTTTGCTATCTCTGGGGCTTCTGCAGTCGACACAGGTTCGGTGACAGCATAGCGTGTGAGGTAGTCAGTGCAGACTATTATCCATCAATTACTGGTTGTCGACTTCGGGAACCTCCCTAAAATATTGATCCCAACTGGTGGAATGGAGCGGCTGCCAGCAGAATTGGTACTAAATGCCCTGGAGGAAATTGTGGCACATGCTTCTATCGTTGGCACTCTTTACAGTGACTCACATAGTGCTTGACAGATTGGTAGAGACCTTTCCAGTGATACCTGCGTCTGATTCTGTCTAGGGTCTTCACGAATCCCAGATTACCAGATATTGGAGCATCGTGGAAATACTTGAGAATAGCTGGCTGGAGATGAGCTGGAACGACCAGTAGCCATTTGAGGCCCAGTGGATTGTAGTTGCACTTATACAATGTTCCATTTGTGAGTTGGAACTCTCCATTGGTCGGTTCTCCTTTCTCCAAGGCCTCTATCGTTTTTAATAGTGCTGGATATTCCCTCTGTTCAGCTGAAACGTCATCTAATACAGTGAGGGCTGAAATTTCTTTCATGCTGTTCTGTTCCACTAACGGATTCCTCAAAAGGCAGTCAGAATCCTTGTGTTTGCGCCCGTTTTTGAATACCACTGTGACATCGTACTCTTGGACTCTTAGTGCCCAACTTGCTAGTCGACCTGATGGCTCCTTCAAGCTAATCAGCCAACACAAAGAATGGTGGTCTGTCATGACGGTGAATGGTTTGCTGAATAAATTCGACTGGAACTTGTTGATAGCCCAGATAACTGCGAGACATTCTTTCTCAGTTGTAGAGTAGTTTATCTCGGACTTTGAGAGTACTCTTTATGCACAGGCTATCACTTTTTCAGCACATTCCTGAACTTGAACAAGCACTGCACCAATCCCATAACCACTGGCGTCTGTGTGAAACTCCATTTCCACATTCTTGTCGTACAAGGCTAGAACTGGTGCAGACGTTAGGGTCTCCTTAAAAGCCCGGAAGGCTCTTTTTGTTTCAGCCCAGTAAAACTTGGTGTCTCCCTGCAGAAGTTCTTGTAATGGACGTGCTTTGTTACAAAATCATTTTATGAAACGTCGGTAGCATGAGCACAGCCCGAGAAAACTTTTCACATCACGAATGTGCTGAGGAGTTGGAAATTCTGTGACTGCCCTTACTTTTCATCTGGATCAGGATGGACACCATCTCCGTTGACTAGGTGCCCCAGGATTTTTATCTCTTTGGCGACGAAGAGCTACTTCTTGGGATTGAGGCTGAGTCCTGCAGCCTGAACACACTTCAACACAGTTGACAGGGACTCAGATGTTCTTCAAATGTTTTCAAGAAAACGACAATGTCATCTAAATAGCGAAGACACGTCCTCCACTTAAGGTGTCTAAGCAAGTTGTCCATCATGCGTTCGAATGTGGCCGGAATGTTACATAATCCAAATGGCATTACTTTGAATTCATAGAGGCCGTCAGGTGAAATAAAAGCCGTCTTCTCCCTGTCAGCTTCGTCAACCTCAATTTGCCAGTAACCTGTCTGCATGTCCATAGTTGAGAAGTATGTAGCTCCTTTCAAGTAGTCTAAGGTGTCGTCAATGTGTGGCAGTGGGTAGACATCTTTCTTTGTGATTTTGTTCAGTTGCCGATAGTCGACACAGAATCGCCACATGCCATCCCTCTTCTTTACAAGGACCACCGGAGACGACCAAGGACTCTCCGAAGGTTGAATAATGTCATTTCGCAACATCTTCTACGCTTCCTCCCGAATTATCCATCTTTCAGCTGGCAACACTCTATACGAATGCTGGCTAATTGGTGGATGATCCCCAGCATTGATACGATGCCTTATCGTTGGCCGTTTCGTCTGACTTTTCCCCTGCTGAGGTGTGAATGCACCCAAAAATTGACATAGTATAGCTAACACCCGCTGGCGTTATTCCTTGGTCAGTCCGGGCCCTATTGTCAGTTCCACGTCTGTTTCCTCCAGCGTGTTGTCTGCACTAATAGCAGAGCATGGGTCTTCGTTGATGACGTTGAGCTCACCATCCTGGATTTGTTCAGCTGTCTCGATACACATTCCTTTTGGAATAAGTTGCGACTGCTCATGACAATTAGTGATCCAAATCTCTTCTCGACCTCCAGTAATGCTTATAATAGCTGCTGGTATGTAAATTTCTTTGGTGAGCCTGATAAACTTTTTACTATCAACAAGCACTTCACAGTTTAATCGCTCATCTGTGTTTGTGACTGCAACTCTTCTCATCGGCAATGGCGGGATCGTCACATTGTCAACAGCAAATAACTTCCTAAAAAATTCCGTATTACGTGTACCTGTCGGAATAACTTCTTCAATTTGCAGCTCAGATCTTCCACAGTCAATGATAGCGTGGGATACCTGAAGGAAGTCCCATCGAGGATGACATTGTGACTAGATTCTGTTAACACGACAAATTCAAACGGCTGGGTCCTGTTGTTGATGATTATTATTGTGGCACAAATTCCTGCTGGCTGGACATACTTTCCATTTGCGATCTTTAGCACAGTTGCTCCCGTATCACAGAACATTGTCTTCTTTAGTGTGCGGCAGTAATTATCCGACAATACAGAGAAAGATGCTCCTGAATCAACAAGTGCCCTGACAGATTGGCCGTCGATTATGACGTCAGTGAGATTTCCCGACATCTTAGCGACTGTCGTCCATGGAGGATTATCATCTGCGGTGGCCTCACCTCCGTAGATGGTCACCTCACTTAGTTTTCCTGGGCACAGTAGCTAGGGAAGCGGCTGGTACCTCTGTACGGCGATGGTGAACGGCTGCGGCGCGTTGGGGAGCGACCTCGTCTTGGGTACGGTGATGGGCTTCTTCCCATAGGTCGACTTAACTCATCAGCAGGTGATTGCCTGGGATAAAACTGCTCTGATGGCTGACATCTTGCGGCAAAATAATCATCGAATACTCACCTTCTCTCTCTGCAGTAGCATACAACATGCCCAGGGCGCTCACAGTGGAAACACAGTGGTGTGTTGTCTTCCATCCTCCAGACATCTGTTCTTCTGAGGGGCGTCATAGGTGCTGGGGGAGTTGGTTGTAGCCACGTTGGCCGGTTCATGGGCCATTTGGTGGCTGCAGTGTAAGCCATAGCAGAGCGATGCCATTCTTCACATCGGTGTGATTGGCGGGGCAGGCAGGAGCTATTGCCTGAAATACCTCTTCCTCAGCGGCGTTGGCTCCCTCGTCACTTACAGGGGTTACATCCATGGCCATGATCTGATGTTCGCACGGTCTAATAGTCCCGGCCGCCATAAACTGTTGTAATTCTTGTCTCACAATTTGCCGTATGAGGGAAGCGAAGTCATGCTGGTCTTCCACAATGGCCATAGGGACTACATTGGGGAGTCTGTCATACTTCTTTCCTCCAACCTTCCTTTGTTGCATCTCTTCAATACACTGGCAAAACTTGATGAACTCTTCCTTCGTAGCAACGTCTTTTATCAGAAGGGCTTGGTACATGTCTTCTGCTTTACCCTTCAGCAGGTGTGTGATTTTGTCGGTCTCAGTCATATTCAGATTGACTATGTTACACAGGACCAAAACATTCTGTATGTATGTGTCGGCTCACCATGTCGTTGTGCCCGGTTCTTCAGTTGTTCTTCCACCAAGCGGATTTGTCGCTGGCAGTCACCAAACGTCTTCTTGAGTTCTGTCTGGAATGTTTCCTAGTCATTCAGCTTCTCTTCATTGGTTTCGAACCGTTGCTGGGCTGTCCCATCCAGGTAGAAGTAAACATTGGCCAAGCACATTGTATGATGCCACCTGTTGTACTTGATGACTCGGTCGAACCCTTTTAGCCATTTGTTCGGGTCCTATCCAGCGTCTTCAGAGGACACCGACGGGTGTCTGAAGTGTAGCTGGCTTACCACTGCTTTCATGTCCATCGTTCTTATGATAATACGGACTTTTGGAAGGATGTACTCGGTATATCTCTTGTATTCCGGTTCTAGTCCATATAAGCAACGGGTTTTATGTTGCCTAATTGGAGCTACGGTGATGCAGCTGTTGCACAGGATAACCCACTGCCTCCACCAAACAATGTTGCGTTGAAATGGAAGCAGGCTTGACTTTGAAGGCTAGTGAACACAGCACTTATGCTGAAAACAGGTTTATTACGAACTTAACAAACACGCAGCACTGACAGCCTCTTGGGCAGAGTGCTCTGCTGTTTATACACAGACAGAATGTACCAGAAATTAGAAGAATAGTTAACATACGAAACAAGTAGAATTTGCAAATGAACATAAGAAAGATGTAGAACATTCTGAAATTCTTAATTTCAAAGAAATAAATTTTTGCTGGTGGATGGGATGAATCGGTGACCTTCAGCACTACAGTCGGTGACGCTATCGCCGGCCCGGTGGCCGAGGGGACTGAGGCGCTCCAGTCACGGTCTGCACGGTCATTACAGTCGGGAGTTCGAATCCCCCCTCTGGCATGAATATTTGTGTCGTCCTTAGTGTTAGCTAGTTCATAAGTAGTTTGTAAGTTTAGGGACTGATGACCCCATAGTTAAGTCACATAAGCTATACAAACATTTGAACATTTTTGGTGACACCATCCCCTGCGCCACGTTGGTAGTCGGTTTATGTGACATGGAGATCCAAAGCATTTATCTACCGGCTCTGACATCTTTTCTGTAAGGAGAAAGAGATACTGTATCCGTGGCCATTTACTGGCCACATCTGGTGTCTGACAAACACACACAATTGGTTGAAACTTCCTGGCATATTAAAATTGTGTGCCGGAACCGGGACTCGAACCTGGGACCTTTGCCTTTCGCTGGCAAGCGCACTACCGGCTGTGCTATCCTGACACGACTCACGATGCCGCCTCACAACTTTACTTCCGCCAGTACCTCGCCTCCTACTTTCCAAACAACACAGAAGCTCTCCTGTGAACCATGCAAGACTAGCACTCCTGGAAGAAAGGATATGGTGGAGACATGGCTTAGCCACAGCCTAAGGGAGAGCAGGAGAGCTTCTGTGAAGTTTGGAAAGTAGGAGGCGAGGTACTGTCGGAAGTAAAGTTGTGAGGCGGCATCGTGAGTCGTGTCGGGATAGCACAGTCGGTAGTGCGCTTGCTCGCGAAAAGCAAAGGTCCCAGGTTCGAGTCCCGTTTCCGGCACACAATTTTAATCTGCCAGGAAGTTTCATATCAGCGCACTCTCCGCTGCAGAGTGAAGTCTCATTCACACACAATTGGTTGATTGCCATGTTCCAGTCATCCACAAGAACCAGTCTGTTCACCAATCATCCAGTACCAGCCACATAGTCTCTGTTGTGTATGTTAACTTTGCATGTGCACTGTGTGTATGTATACTCCAGACAGCAATTAAAACATGCTGGCTTGTGGTCCAAAGTACATCTTTTGCAGCTACTACAAGAGGTGGCACACTAACCAATGAAATAGCATGCATTAACAATTTCGCCACTGCACTCAACTCACGTGTTCCACCTAGATTGCCTCAGCCCTCTGCCTGCCTATTTAAAACAATGCTCAATGACAGAAGACAGCATTTGCTTCTGCTTTGGACGTCATACCATGCTCATCAATACCAACTATCCTGGTGGTCAGTTTGACATCTCGCATAGAGGTTGCAGCATGTGCTACGGACAGTAAGCCAGCTTATTTTGGTCATTGTACAGAGTTTATATTGCATACACTTACTGGTCTAGATGGTCACTTCATATACTGGTTCCAGGTGGCGACTAGAGCATGCAGTCGCACAGATTGCAATAATATAAAATATGTGTAAATTTCAAAGGGCTTTAGTGGCTAGCATGTTTTACAAGTTAAGCAGCCTAATTCAGATTCTCTTTATTAACACCCAATGGTTACATTCTTTTCTTAAGTATGACTATTATGTCATAATGGTAGTAGTCATTCATGAAAGTGATTGTGATGAATTTTTGTTGAATGTGGACAATATCTGCTATATCTCACCTCAGAGATAATAACTGAAAGACACTGTCTGATATGGAAATTGTGTTTATTGACAAGACAAACTAATCATCTTCTGGAAACAAAACAAACTTCTGAAACTTAAGGCAAAAACAACAAATATCAACTAAACATTTTCTTCTTCACCAATTAGGTACAAGCCAGGGAGAAGACGACAGCCTTGAGAGAATGGCCAGGGAGATGGAGCCAGACGACGTATTCTGTTGTGAGAAGTCCTGGAGGTGCGGCATCGCTGGCAGATACTCTTCCCCAGAGGTGTCGATTGCGATCCCTCAACTATGGTTCTCGTAGGCGGTCAGTGGAGAACTGGCGTCTTGTTGTACTGCGCCCCCCTAAATAGTCTGTGCGCAGTGATACATGGCAGTCTCAAGCTGGTCTCACGTGACTGTGCAGAGGAAAATAGTTTCGGTTTAGTGCGCTCTCTGGCGGTTTCGTTGTGTCCTCTGGTGACTCCGGAATTGCTGCTGTGGGATGCTTCACTGTTGTGCATGCATGCGCTTGTACCCTGCATTGTGAGTTGTCTGCTCATCAGGCAAACCACTGGTACATGACATCCGTCCCCTGCAAAGAGATGAGCCAGACGGAGGCCAGGATGAGCCTGGCAGTGCACGGTTCGCCAGAGGTGTGTGGTCGACGTCCATCAGTATTGGCCAGGGTGCATGAGTTGGCTGCCCACCATCGTCCATTGACATTGGAGGGGCCGTAGAAGGGGTTGGTCATTCAGTGCCTCCCTGCTGCCTGGCCAATGGGCCTGCAACAACAAGAGGTGGTGAGTCAACTACAGCTGTCAACTGATAGCTCCTGGGGTGCACCTGGTTCAGATGCTTGTGGCAAAGGGAGCCATCTGAAAGTTGAACCTCCACCATTGCTCATCCCAGTAGTTTTGTGACCACCTCCAGATCCCAACGGCGGCAGCTGCAGGAGAACATCAGGACCTGGACATCATCGTGGATAGCAAACTGGTGTTGCTGACCTCACCCAGTGTGCGCGTGCTCTACCGGTCGTTGTGGATGGAGGAGGGAGAGGAGCAACCGCTGTGGGTGCCCATGGTCCTGCTCCGCCAGACTGGTTCCCACCTGTGGAGTTGTCCTGTTAGAGCCCAAAAAGATGGACAAAGCATCGTCCAGTGAGTGGTGTGCGGAGAGCTTTGACATTTGATTCTTGAAAGTCTGTATGAATCGCTTTGCCAGTCCATTGGATGCGGGGTGGAAAGGCGCCGTGTGTAACAGGACAATGCCATTGGATGCACAGAAGGCCATGAATTCTGCGGCCATAAATTGAGAGCTATTGTTGATCAAAATTGTCTCTGGTAGGCGTTCAATGGGGAAGATGCACATGAGCGCCTGGATGACATGGGTCGATGATGTGGTCGACATCTGGGAGACGTAAGGAAACCCAGAGACGGCGTCAACTGCAAAAACCACGAGGAGTCCAGAAAGGGGCCTGCAAAGTCCAAATGGAGCCTGAACCAAGATGTTGATGCCTCTGGCCATGGGAAATACAGACGTGCTAGAGCAGCCTGTTTGCTTTGGTAGCAGGGGCAGGCTGCTACCAAAGAGGCGATATCCGTGTTGATCCCCTTCCAGTAGACATTTTGATGTGTGAGGCATTTTGTTAGCACGACTTCCCAATGACCACGATGAAGCAGGCTGAGGACTTTGTGTTGTAGGGAGAGAGGAATGACAACACGTAGGCGGCCGTTTTTGCCCTGGATGAGAACACCACCATCACAGACAGTACAATGGTGTTGCGATGGTTGAGGCATGTGGAATGAATTTCCGGCAATAATTCAGGTAGCCCAATATGGATTGCAGCAGCTTGACGTCCGAAGGGGACTGTAAATCCTGCATGGCTTGTACATGATGAGGCAGCGGCCGAATACTCGTGGCACTGAGAACGTGGCCTAAGTATTCGACTTCAGGGAGAAAAAATTGACATTTTTCCAAATTGCAGTGAAGGCTGGCTGTTTGGAGAACAGAAGAAAGGATGTCCAGGTTGTCCACTAGGTGTTGAGTGGACTGTCCGGCAACAATGATATCATCCAGGTAGCTGGCAGTGCAGGGCATGTCCCTTGTAAGAGTTTTGAGGAACCTCTGGAAAATCGCTGGAGCACTCGCGTTCCCAAAGGGGAGCCTATTATGGTGGAAAAGACCAAAAGGAGCGTTGATAACCAGCAAGTTGCGGGACGCCTTCTCTAAAGGAAGCTGTAATATGCATCCTTGAGGTTGATTTTCGCGAAGAGTTCGCCCCTCATCGACCTTGGGAATGGGGTATGTGTCAACAGTCGACTGGGCATTGACAGTTTTACTGAAATCACCTCAACGGATGGAACCATCCAGTTTGTCTACCAAAACTATGGGCGTTGCCCACAAACTGTTAGAGACAGGTGTTAAGACGCCAGCTCGCTGTAAACGTTGGAGCTCTGGCTGCAATTTGTTGCGAATGGTACAGGCTGGGCTTTGTAGACTCGGGGTACAGCCATCGGAAGGAGCATGATGTGTGCCTCAAACCTTTGGACACCAGCAGTGGAAGGCTCGAATACAGAATGAAACTTTGTGCGAAGAGTCTGGAGATAGGAACTGGCAGATCCTGGCTGGATGCTCCTAGTGGTATTGTGGACTTCCAGCCACAAGCATTGAAAAGGTCAAGACAAAGCAAGTTCGTCACTCCCGATGTACCTACGACAAGGAGACACATACCGCAAGTTATGGCGCTATGTTTGACAAGTACTGTAAACTGGCCTTTAACCATCACTGACATTGCTGTAACTTCGAAGGTTGCAGGTGAATGGTTGAAGAGGCCAAGTGTTGATAAGTTTTCCATTTAATGATAGAAGAGGTAGACCCAGTGTCTACCTGGAAGTCGACTGGGTGGCCATTGACCAACACCAACAGGGTTACCCATTTATCATGAACAGAAAGTACTGCATGAACACAGAGATCCTCCTGATAAGCCGTGCCTGGGTCTTTGCCTGAAGCAAGATTGACCTGAGTACGGTCAACTTACATCCTGGAGGAAGCAGAACAGACTTCAGCTCTGTCCCCGTTTTGCCGCACAAGTTACATTTGGTATGGCAAAACTGACACTGATGCCTAGGGTGTGTGACAAAACAGTCTTTGAAAGAGGGTAACTGCATAAGGCCGCGAGAGAAGGAGGTTTGTTTACCAGAAGGAAGATTGGGAGGTGGTTGCTGAGGTGTCTGTCGGCAAGTGGGGTGGGCCACATGCACCTGAAATAGCTCGTGGAAGGAGGCGGATGCTTGGAGGGACTGTTCAGATGCCCAAATAACTGCAAGACATGCTTCTAAGGAGTGGTCGCTGGGGGCGAGCACCAAAATCATATCCCTCACGAGCAATGCCGCATACGATTGTTGGCAGCTTTCATTGGCACATCGAAATCAGCAGTCCCTTGATAAGCCCTGGAGGGTAGTGATCCATTCCCAATACGATTGATCTTGCTTCTTGTGACAACTAAAGAATGTTTTGAGTTGTCATAACATGCACTTGAGTCAAAATACTCCTCAAGCAAAACTTCAAGTCCTCATATGGAAGGGCATGTGGTTCATGCTCTGATTTTAAATGCTGAAGAAGACAGTAAACCTCAGGACCCACGTAGGCGAGGAAGAAAGCCCTACAGTGGGCATTACCAGCAATATTGTATGCCAAGAAATGTTGTTCAAGGCAGGCCATGTAGTTTGCCCAAGATTCCACCTGCCTATCAAACACTGGGAAGGGCAGAGGGACCCCCCAGACGTCGTAGACTATCATGAAGAGAATGAGGCGTGCGGTGGGATCCGTCCATTGCTGAAGCGCTAACAGACACCATTGCCTGTACAAGTTCTTCTGGACCAACTGCATTTCCCGTAAGAGTAGCAAAATTTGCTGCGATACATCAGGGGTTGCAGTGACTGGTTGACCGTCCATGGTAAACAAGGAGCAAGACAACAAAGAAGACTACTTACTTTACGACCAGAGTAAAAAAAAAAGTCCTCGTCGCCACTGCTATATCTTGCCTCAGAGGTAATAACTGAAAGACACTGTCTGATACAGAAATTGTGTTTATTGACAAGACAAACTAATCATCTTCTGGAAACAAAACAAACTAACAAACTTCTGAAACTAAGGCAAAAACAACAAACATCAGCTAAAAGTTTTCTTCTTCACCAATTAGGTACAAGCCAGGGAGAAGACAAAAACCTTGAGGGAACGGCCAGGGAGATGGAGCCAGATGATGTATTCCGTTGCGAGAAGTCCTGGAGGCGTGACGTCGCTGGCAGAGACTCTTTTTTGGAGGCGTCGGTCCCGATACTCAGCAATTGTTCTTGTAGGCAGCCGGCATAGAACTGGTGTTGTATTGCACTGTGCCCCCCTAAATAGTCGGTGCACAGTGATACGTGGCAGTCTCAAGCTGGTTTCACATGACTGTGTGGAGGAAAATAGTTCCGGTTTAGTGCGCTTTCTGGCAGTGCTCGTTGTGTTCTCTGGTGACTCTGGAACCGCCGCTGTGGGATGCCTCACTGTTATGCATCCATGCGCTTGTACCCTGCATTGCGGGTTGTTCGCTTGTCAGGCAAACCACTGGTACATGACAATATCTTACAGACAAAATGGTATCAATAGTTTTCAGAAATTACAGCAACCAGTCGCCTTTTGACTGGTTGCTGTAATTTCTGAAACCTATTTCAATAAACAGTCGCAGGTTCCTACACAATGGATAAAAGGTATCAATAGTCTTTCAAACCTTAATGGTTTGAGTGATGCATGGGACTTATCCAAAGTTTTTGGTGGAGGTACTTTATGATACACTCTATTCTAGCTTTTCCAGCCAAATATTGATGGTATCAATTTCTTCCACAACTAGGATCATCCACCTTGGCCCAAGTGCCACTGAACTAGCATACAATAGCAACCTCAGCTACAGAAGCTGATTGTCAGTCAGCTCTCAACATTTTTCTATTGCTGAATATAATGTTTTGCTTCATTAACTGCAGTAGTACACATATTTTTGTATTATTCATTAAATGGATTATTGCAGAAAATAGCTTAATACTTTTGTTGTTCTATTTTCCAAGACAGTTCTGTAACTTTTCAAGCTGTAGGCTATTTCTTAGTATCAGAGAGCGGCTGGTCAGTACTTAGTTCAGTAGTGCCAATAGTAACACAACTGTGGGGAGAAAATACACATAGTAAATTTCAGAATCAATTCTTCTTCATACAGGAGAGAGGAAGGAGAAGAAATAGTGTAGAAGGGGAGTGTTGTAACTTAACACACAGAAACAAAACTTTTTACATTGACTTTATGGCATCACTGTTCACATCAGTCTGCCATGCTCTGCTGAGCAACAGGCGATCCCCAGTTCACCTAGCTGCCACTGTATAGTTGCTGTAGTACCCTTACATTACATTGCACACATTATGTGTGGCAGCAGATTTGAAATTTCAACGAACTGTTACAACACTTTTCCCCCTTTGGGAAAATCGCTGCATGTTGCAAAGGTGTTGTACAGCGTAGACACATCCATCAACTCTTGATGTGTTGCGGACAAGCCATGTGATGCAACTCGAACGTATGGGCAAAAGTGCCCTGGACGAGGACCTTCGCACAGAACACCGACCTGCGACTGATTGATGAATGGCATCTCGGAAGTATTGGTTGCAGATGACGGAGAAGTCGATGTGCTCTCTGCTGGAGGCACATGTCCTTTTGACTGAATGACAGGTGACAGCTGCAATGCATCTGGTGCATGTGACAGTGATGCTGGCACACTTCTCCGCACAGTTGGCTCATTTGAAGGTTACGCCACTTCTGCAGGAATAGGTTGGGTGCTGAGATATGTGAGCGGTAAAGATGAACCCAGAGGTGGTGTCTGTTGGCATTTAAAGTGGTAGGAATGAACCTAAGTGGACATAATGTTGACAACGGCAGTTCCACCACCCGTGGACGCATCTGGTCAAAATGCCGAATAACCATTTCTTTGTCAGTACAGATGTCGCACAACTGACGGCCCCAAAACTTTTTTATGGTTCCTTTGATCTACTTGGAGTGAGAGCCATGCTCCTGTACCCAGACAGGAGCACCTGCCCAGAACTTGTCAGGAGGTTGAGAAACTGCCTGAGACTGGTGGGAGCAAAGAAGATGTAACAACATGCATGGCTGATGAACATGTAAGAGCTTGGATAGGTTATGATTGCCCATGGGCATAAAGCGATAAGAACTTAGAAGTTGGAGTAAGGCGTTGTCTGCAGAAAACTCGGTGAGGAACTACTTCATCTCGCACTAGAATGTGCGAACAAGATGCTCAACCTCCCCATGTGACTGTGGATGGAAGGGTGGTGCTGCAACATGACGAACACTGTGGCCGGAACAGAAGTCTGCAAAAGCCTGTGAGGGAAACTGAGGACTATTGTCCATGACAAGAGTAGAGGGTAGACCTTAAAGGGCGAAAACTTGGCGACCATGTGCGAAACGTCCACATCAATTCCTGGCCAGTAAACTTGTCACTGAGCCAGATTGTTGCTGCGGGAAATGCCCCAATGTCCCTGGACACACTGACAGAGAGAGACAGGAACCACTACCCTCAGATATGCTCTGTCCGTAGAGAGGAGGACCGTCCCGTCATGAACAGTCACAGGTGCAAGGCATAATAGTTAAGGAGAGGGTCAGATACCTTGCCTGAGGGTCTGTCATGCCACCCTCATTGAATGAACCTAATCACCCTATGGAGAACCTAATCATCAGTTGTGACAGAAGCAACATAGTCGTCTATAATTGGAAAACTGCCAACTGCGCGGCATTCTTCTTCATCCACGTGGAAACAGAGTAACTCATTGCGGTTGAAGATGGAGTCAGGATCCATAGGCAGCTGCGATAAGGTATCAGCATTTGCGTGCTGGGCCGTGGGGCAGTAATGAATCTCATAGGGAAAACAAGACAAGTATAAAGCCCAATGTTGCAATATGCGAGTGGCCTTATCCGGAAGCAATGCTAAAGGGTGAAACAAGGTGACCAGAGGCTTACAGTCGGTGATGAGATGAAACCTGGAACCATACAAGAAAACATGGAATTTTTTTTAAGGCTTTCACAATGGCAAGTGCCTCTTTCTCAATCTGAGAATAATGACTTTGAGCCTCGTTGAGTGTCTTTGAAGCATAAGCAATAGGCCACTCTGATCCATCATCATATCGGTGTGCGGTAACGGCCCCAAGACCACGTTGGGAAGTATCCGTGGCCAGTACCAGTTGGCAGCCCAGGCAGAAAATGGCTAGACATGGCACCGACTGAAGTTGATCTTTGAGGCAGACAACGGCACATTTGCATTTGTCAGTTTAGTAGAAAGGAACATTCCTACATAGCAGCTGAGGCAAGGGATGAACTATGGAAGGAAGAAATTTATGATAGTTGGCAATTTTGCTGGGAAATGTCTGAAGGTCTTTAACCCTTTCATTCCCACATTATGAATTCAGCTTTGGAAGAATTAAAATTCAGTGTTTTCTGTATTAATACATTGCACTAAACATCAAAATTTATGTTTTAAATTTTTTGATCAAACTATTGTTTTTTGATGTCATGTATTTCATGCACAACACAGATGTTGGTCTCAAGGTATTTCATTATTTGAGACGTTATTTTATTGATATTTAACACTTTCACATCAATAATGCTAGTATAATCTTCGCCACAGCACCAAAGACAAGACGAGACAAGTCACTGCTGAAATAAAATAACATGAAGCATACCCACACTCACACTCATAGCCATGTACAGATGGCAACGTAACACTACCTACTAGATGGAGAGATTAATGCCCCAGTAGTGGCTACATGCCAAAGCATCAAAATGTTGTACTAGAACCCTGTTGTTCATCAACAAGAATGCGACTTTAAGGAATGATGCACAAAATACAGTATAAATCAGCTTTTAATACATTTAGCAAGATTACACTTTAATACCGCTGACAGGAGAACTTGAAAAAACATGCGAAGATTGGCATGGTGCTCATCCAGGGAAGCACCTTTGACAACAATATCATCCTGATTTTTTTATGCAACCAGGCGTGGAAGCTGTCAGCTATTCTAAAAAACGCTGAAATAAAGCCAGCGCATTGGCAATGCCAAACTGCAACCGTTGCTATTGATATAGGCCAAAAGGAGTATTTAAGATGAGAAATTTTTTGGAATCTGCATCCAAGGGCAGCTGGTGATATGCCTCCGATAAATCAATTTTAGAGAAGAATTGTCCACCTGCAAGTTTAGCAAACAACTAGTCAGGATGAGAAAGCAGATAAGTATCAACAAGGCATTGGGTGTTGAAGTTCTTTTTGAAATTACCACACAGTGGTCTATCCGGGGGGGGGGGGGGGGACTGTTGGGCTGCAGCCCCCGTCCCCTACCCCCTTCGTCCATCCTGAACCCCCCCCCCCCCCTCCAGATCTTGCTGCAGCCTCCCCTAGAGAGGGGGAGGGGGGGGGAGGGAGAGAAAAAAATAAAGGGATCAATCCTCCCTATATGAGTAAAGGCACAGCCCCGCCTCCATTATTATTATTATTATTATTATTATTATTATTTTATTTTTTTTTATTTATTTATTTTTTTTTTTTTTTTTTTTTTTTTTTTTTTTTTAAGAAATCATGTTAGATCAGTGGTTGACCTTGTAACCCACCAGACCACGAACCTGGATACACCAATTTCACCACACAACAGCAATTTGCCATTGGATTTGCAAACCACAATGAGGTGGAAATGGCCATTCACTAGAAGTAGGGAGAAGAGCCCCCAGATGCCAACCTATCCAATTCATGTAATGCCACTGGAAGAAAGCGGACACGGAAAAACTCCGAGCAGGCTGCCGGTTTGAGCGCTATATGTGACCCAAAATCGACAGTATGGGCCAGGCCAGAAGAGAAAATAGAGGAAAATTCTGCACACAATGCATCTAACAGAGTGTAAGGAATATCATCAGATACATTGTATGTAATAGAGAATCCAAACAATAAGCCATCTTATTTTCGTCTGTGTACAGAGTTTATATTGAATGCACTTACTGGTACTAGAAGGTCAGTGCATAGACTGGTTACAGTTGGCGACTAAAGCATGGCAGTCACACAAATTGCAATAATATAAAATGTGTGTAAATGTCGTATGGATTTAGTGGCTAGCATGTTTTACAAGTTCAGCAGCCTAATCAAATTCTCTTAACACCCAGTGGGTACATTCCTTTCTTAAGTGTGACTATTATGTCATGATGATGTAGCCATTTGTGAAAGTGATTGTGATGAATTTGTGTTGAATGTTGAGTAAATTCTTCTGTTTTAATGTTGACAATATCCTACAGATAAAATTGTATCAATAGTCTCTCAAACCTTAATGGTTTGAGTGATGCATGGAATTTATCCAAAGTTTTGGCAGTGAGGTACTTTGTGATACACTCTATTCTAGCTTTTCCAGCCAAATATTGATGGTATCAATTTCTTCCACAACTAGGATCATCCACCTTGGCCCAAGTGCCACTGAACTAGCATACAATAGCAATCTCAGCTACAGAAGCTGATTGTCAGTCAGCTCTCAACATTTTTCTATTGCTGAATATAACGTTTTGCTTCATTCACTGCAGTAGTCACACATTTTTGCATTATTCATTAAGTGGATTATTGCAGAAAATAGCTTAATATTTTTGTTGTCCTATTTTCCAAGCTGTAGGCTATTTCTTAGTATCAGAGAGTGGCTGGTCAGTACTTAGCTCAGTACTGCCAATAGTAACACAACAATAGGACGAAAATACACATAGTAGATTTCAGAATCAATTCTTCTTCATGCAGGACAGAGGAAGGAGGAGAAATAGTGTAGAAGGGGAGTGTTGTAACTTTATTAACACACAGAAACAAAACTTTTTACATTGACTGTATGGCATCACTGTTCACATTAGACTGCTGTGCTCCGCTGAGTCAAAGGAGAGCTCCAGTTCACCTAGGCGGTGCTGTTTATTTGCTGTGGCTCCCCTACATTACGTTGCGTGCATTATGCACTGCGGCAGATTTGAAATTTTGACGCACTGTCACAACAAGGTGGTGGATTGCTTTACCCACAATGGAGGTCATATGGTGAAGATATTTTATGAAATATCTGTGGCCTCTACTCAACACCCTTCATGTCATAACCTAGGTTTTGAGTAAAGCAATCTATCTTCCCTTCTGCTCCTTTTCTCCTTCTTCCTCTCTCCTGCCTGAAAAAAGCATCGATTGTTAAAGATAGCTACGTGTATTTTCGTCCTATTTCATTATATCAGTGTGGCTCGATTGAACAGTGGTAAGAGCCAGATTATGAATCCAAAGGTTATAGGTTCAATTCATATTCAGTCCTAGGAGCTTTATCTGTCACTTTTCACTTCTTTTACCTCTGGGAATGTTGTTGTGAAAAATATGTAGTAGCATCATGGTTCAGAATCCACGTTAAGCTGTAGGTCGACCTATAGCTGGCTGGGTAAATCAGTTTGAAGGTCAGAGGAAGGCAATGGTATACCACCTCCAAACAGGACCATGCTTAGTCAAGCACTGCGGTGTTCAAACCAATTTTCAGATTGTTGATGCTTTACCTTTTTACCTTATTATATCAATCTAATATATAAAACAGAATGTCCTTATGTGTGTATATGTTGCATACAAATCTACTGTTTTGAGATGCGCAAAAGACTGCTGCATTTTGAAACAATGCTGCTCATTTTCTCCTAAACCAGTGGACCGATTTCAAACAAATTTGGTACAAACATTCCTTACCATGAGGTAACAATTGGTGCATGGTTAAGAATCACATATGGCACATGGTTCATCAGGTATTATGTCATAACCAATAGAAATCACAAAAAATGCCATATAATGTGGCGAGACTTTCAAAATACACTGTATGAGAATGACAGTACTTAGTGACTTGCAACAAACTTTAAACATAATTTCAAACCTTTATTAAACTTTTTCTTGCTGGCAACCATAGTAAAATTATGAAGGGAAAAAAGTTTCTCGCTTACTACTTTTGTGCTGTTTATGGAATACAACTACGACATTCGGTATGACGTTGCAATTTTTAATTTCTACACTACACATTGTAGCCACATGAAATTTTACAGACAGTATACACTCTTATAGGTGAGTGTACCTTCTAAATTGTTTCAGAGCACGACACATAGTTCATGAAATGTGAGCTCATAAACAGTAACGTTCCGCTGTTCATGGACTAAAACTACGGCATTCGGTATGACGTTACAATTTTTAATTTCTACACTACACATTGTAGCCGCATGAAATTCTACAGAAAGGATACACTCATATAGGCGAGCGTACCTTCTAAATTGTATCACAGTATGACATGTAGTTCATGAGATATGAGCACATAAACAGTAACGTTCATGGAAAACCGCCCCATCATGCTTCAGGTTTTAATCTATTACTTGTTTACTCCTAATTGTATTCCCAAGAGATTTTACAGACATACAGTCTGTATAAAAATGAATATATACCTGAAAAATGGCAGAAATAAATAAATAAATACCCGGGCAATGCCAGGTTTTCAGCTAGTAATTATATAAAAATGTGGAAGGATGTAAATAAAAATTGATCATTATGTGGTATTGTTTAGTTTTAGTGACAGTTTCATTTATAGTTAATCTTTTAAAAACCAAAACTCAGTACATACTTTCAGACTTTCTTTTGATGCTTGATTTTTCTCGTTGCAGGTGCTGTTTATCATTCATTTCTGCCATACATGTGTGGTGCGAAGAATGAGCCAAAAATGTTATTTAAAAAAGAGGAAGGAGGTGTCAAAGCAGAAATACCACTTGTTATGAAACGATGAATTTAATTTAATCATGTAGGAATGTTGAAGATTACCAATGCCATTATCTTGCCAAATGTAGCGTAGCACAAATTTTTGAGGGATTTTTGTAGTGCCTTACTTTTTCTGAAACTAGTCATATCAGTTAGATCTGTTGAATTATATCAGATTAACTTTCTTGTAATTTCAGCCTTTGTAATTTACTCATTCAAAGAACATATACTTGTCATATTAGCCAAAGAATTCAGTTGTTTTCTTTTTTTTTATTTAAAATTCTGCACTGAATTTTTACTTTCAAATTTTATTTATACAAAACTTTTGCAATTTTTATGCCATATCATATCCTCTTTAGAGGTGTATAGCTAAACCAAAAGTGCCAGTACCAAAGACCAATGAATTTAGAAGTTAAGAATTTAAATGTTATGAAGCAAGTAATTTAAGTGTTTCATTTGTTTCTTACTGGTACAAAGTTTCATGCATAGCATGCATAGCTGCTTGGCAGTGGATATATGTCGTCTAAGAGTATTGTATATTCAATAATCACCAAAGCATTATAATATGATAGGCTGCATGATTTTTGATAACAACTTGATCAGGCAGTCAACATTCTTTTTGTGACATTTTGCTTAATTTCTGTGTAATCATCTCTCTAAGTTATTCCACTAGTCACTCTGCGAACAGTCATTGTCATAGCTCTTGTGCAATTTAAGCTTTCAGCTGTTATGGGTAGAATGATTGACACTAAAATGAAGAAAGAAAGGGACAAGAAATACAACAAGAATCACAAATGTCAGTATTGCAGAAAGAATTTTGCAGCAGGAGGTGATTTAAAAAGACATTTGAGAACCCATACTGGAGAGAGACCTTATGAGTGTGCTGACTGTGGTGCACGGTTTGCTCAGGGTGGTGGCTTGAAGAACCACATTGTGGCCAAACATACATATCCTGAACCATTTGCCTGCCCCCATTGTGGACGGACATTTCCCATCAAAGAACGCTTGAGACTGCATCTGCGTACACATACTGGTGAACGACCGTACGCCTGTCCACATTGTCCACGCCGCTTTGCTCGTGGGGGCCAGTTGCTGCAACATACTATAACTCATACAGGTGATAAACCGTATCATTGCACACGTTGCCCGAGGCGATTTGCCTCTCAAAAGAATCTGACTATGCATCTTAAACGACATGATGGAACACGTGATCAGACATGCGAAATTTGTGGCAAGTCATTTGTTCGGCGTGATAGTCTCATGAAACATGTTGCTTGTATCCACAGTGGAATCCGTGCTTTCCGTTGTGACATTTGTGGAAAAGAGTTGAAAGGCCATATTGTGCAGCATTTACGGATCCACATGAGTGAGAAGCCATTCAGTTGTAAAATATGTGGAATGGCATTCACACAAGCCTCTCATTTAAAGGTGAGTTTTTTGTTGCTGAATTAGCTAGATTTATGCTCAATGTAGAAATAATGAGTTGTAAAAATATTTGCTGTTGTGGCAGTTACTGCCCCTTTTTTCCTTAGTTTTAGTAGGCAGGTTTTAAAATTGGAGTGCTTTTTAAAGGAAAGAAAAGCCCAAAGTAACAGTAATGAACCCACTCCCAACTGTGTGTCACCTCTTTTTTGTTTATTTATCTTTTTATTTCAACTTGCTTATTTATTTGCCCCGCCCCCTCACCCATCCATTTATTTCCTTCAAGTAACATTTCACATTCCCATCTATCAGTACCACCAGGCGGTGCCAGATGTCTATCCCCATCATTGCCTTGAATCAGCAATGGGGAAAACTACCTTGCATCAGCTGTGAGGAAAAACCCAAATGAAGGAGACAACTGACCACCTACCTACTATGAATACTGGGTGGTTATAATTAAACTGAAAGTGTTCAGAGTGCTGCAGTGTGGGTTATATACATCACAGGACAGTGAAACTTCATGGGTATGTTTGGTAATCCATTTGTTTGCAGAATATGGTGAAAAAACTATATAGTTCCACTTTCTGCCACCAGATGAAAATATGGTGCTGAAAGCAATAAGTGAGAAATATTTCCTGGTTTCACATCAGTATGCTGTCAGTTGTTTGGCGACACCTTTTGATGTTGTTTGTGAAGTGACTATTGGTGTAAAGCAATGTTTTTCAACCTGTGGCTTGCGACCCCCAAGAGGGTCGCAAAGTCTTGATCGGGGGTCACAGCAGGAAGTACTTGCACCATAAAATAACTATGGGTTCATTAATACAAAAACATATGCCTAAGTGACATATATTTAATGTAAGAAGTACTCCTTCCTTGTGTAATATTCATTATGAACTGGATATAGTATATATTGTTTTATAATACAGCAGTTTAACGATGAATATGTTTGAAGTCTGAAAACTGTTTTCAGCAGCCAATTGATAGGTAAAGGAACTTGATACAATAAGTAATTCTGAAAAATTAGAGGAAAAAAGATCTACTTCTTTACAAATTGTCTATTCAGTGGGACCTTTCTTGATGGGCATAATTCGTTCTGAGAATTGCCTGAAATGCAAAATAGTCATTAAGGAAAATATATTTCTCTCTCGGAAATCATGTGAAAATAGAATGTGTTCCATTCCAAAAAGTACAAAGAAAAAAAAATTGGCCTACAATTTACGAGAAAGGAGAAGTAAAAGAAAGAAGATTAAATTTGTTTCCTTTGAGATAACAGTTTTGTTTACAATTCGTGAGGAGGGAGGATTGCAAGAATAATTTTATTTGGAAGGGGGTCGCCAGAATATTTTTTACTTGAAAGGGGGTCTATTTGAAAAGGTTGAAAAACACTGGTGTAAAGGATTATGAAAGTTGAAGTTCTCCGTTTCAACTGCATTGGCTATCGGGAAGAAAGAACATTGACTGCAGGTAAAGTTGTTTTATGAGAACGGCAGCAACAACAGCTCTGCATTGCAGGAATATGTCTGACAGAAACGGCTGCAAAGCTGCCCCTTGTCAATAAATGTGCTAAAGTATATGATCGAGAATTTGAAGGAAATAAATTAGGTGGTACCCTTTTCGCATGGTGGTTGTTTATGAAAGTGCTGAAACAGTAGACAAATGTGCAGCTCATGCCTCACATTCTGCAGCCACTGATCAAGCTGTAACATGGGAATTGTCTCACCTGCTCAGCAATTTAAAAGATTTTACACTGGTATCCTTATAATACACACAGTGTGCACCATGCACAGTACTGGATTACATGTGGCCAGGGAATATTCTTTGGACATTTTACTCAGCATGGTGCTGTGAATGCACAGAACTGTCACATATGAGGTTCTATGTCCCCAAATGTTGTGCAGGAACATCCACTGCACCCAGCTTATGTGACAGTGTGGTGTGATTTTACAAGCTCCTTCATTCTCGTTCAGTTTTACTTTATGGAAGTGATACCAAGTGGGTCTGCACATTGTAAAGACCTCTTCATGCAACATGTGAGTCCGGCTTTGCAAGAATGGAACTGTGTCCACACTGCTATTTTCATGCAAGATGGGGCGACATCACGTCACTCACTCTCCAAGTGAAATATGTACTTTGAGAAATTTTCAGTGACTTTCTAGAAAATATCAAGATGTATGGCCTTCCATATCCCCTGACCTAAATGATTGTGACTTCTTTTTGTGGTAATTTTTGAAGGCTCATGTATTCAGACTCCTTCCGATCTGAAGGATAGCATACAATGACATATCACACACATTATGCTGGTTATGCTGCGGTCAACTGTCAAACGTTACAGATGTGGTACATTGCTGAATATATTGAACACATGTCCCAGAATTACCGTTATCATGTGTTTGATCATTTCTCCTGTATATATTTTTGCCTGGTGGCAGAAAGTGGAACTACAATAATTTGTCATCATAATCCATATCGCATTGATTAGTGAACATAGCCACGAAGTTTCACTGTCCTGTCATGTATACAGTCTGCATTGCAGAAACTGGAACACCATCAGTTTAATTATATCCACCTGTACAAATGATAGCATTGGCACCTGAATATGGAAAGTACCTGATTGACTTTATAATGGTAAGTCATAGATTTAGAAACCAGGTTTTAAACTGTAGGACATATACAGGGGCAGATACAGACTCTGACCAAAACTTATTGGTTATGAACTGTAGAGTAAAACTTATAAGACTGCAAGAAGGTAGAAAATTAAGGAGATGCAATCTGGTCAAGTTGAAGAAACCAGAGGTGGTTGAGAATTTCAGAGAGAGCATTAGGAAAGGATTGGCTGAAACGGAGGAAAGTGATACAGTGGAAAAAGAATGGATAGCTCTGAGAGACACAGTAGTGAAGGCCACAGAGGATCTTACAGGCAGAAGGACATTGTTTAATAGAAATCCCTGAATATCACAGGAGATACTAGATATCACAGGAGATACTGAACATAATGGATGAAAGGAGAAATATAAAAATGCAGCAAGTGATGCATGCAAATGGAAGTACAAATGTTTGAAAAATGATATTGTCAGGAAGAACAGACTGTCTAAGCAGAAGTGGCTAGAGGACAAATACAGAACCATAGAAGAATGTATAACTAGGGCAAAGATAGATACCGCCTACAGCAAAATTAGACATTTGGAGACAGGAAAAGCAGCTAGAAGGAAAACCATCACTAAGCAAAGAAGGGAAAGCTGAAAGGAGGAAAGAGTATATAAATGGCCTGTACAAAGGAAATAAACTTGGAGACAGTATTGTGGGAAGAGAAGAGAAAGTAGATGAAGATGACAGGAGATACAATAGTGCAACTTGGAGAATTTGATAGAGCACTGAAAGATCTGAGTCTAAACAAGGCCACTGGAGTCAATGATATTCCATCTGAATCTGTTCCATGTGGTATGAAAAAAGTATGCCTCAGAGGCCAGGCCACCTGTGAAAGCAGTCACGTAATTTACCAACTGTGCTGCAAACACTGTACAGCTTTCTATATTGGCGTGACCACCAACCAGCTAACCATTAGGACGAATGGCCACCGCCAAACTGTAGCCAAAAACAAGGTGGGCCACCCTGTGGCACAGCATGCAGCGGAGCACATGCTTGATTTCAATGGCTGCTTCACAACCCGGGCCATCTGGATCCTTCCATCCACCACCAGCTTTTCTGAACTGCACAGATGGGAGTTATCCCTACAATACATTCTCCGATCCCGAAATCAATCAGGCGTCAACCTACGATAACTTCCCTATTTTTTTTTCTCCATACCTTACAGTTCCTACCTCTCTATCTCAAACCTCACCTATTTTGAGTGGTGCGATTGTGTGTGTGTGTGTGTGTGTGTGTGTGTGTGTGTGTGTGTGTGTGTGTGTGTGTGTGTGGTCTTGTGTACTTGCAGTGTTGCAGTGTGCACGTATTTTGTATATTTATTTTACTTTATTTTATTTTTCTCCCCTCACCCGTCTCCCCACTCCATTCCTAAGCTGCATCTCGTTATTCCCATCTAACCCATCCCCACTACCGTGACGTAACCTCCCTGTCCCCTCTCCCCTCCCCTCCCGTCTCTGATTCGCCACAGAGCGTGATTCGAAATGCGGCGGCCGGAGGTGATGGTTGTATGACTGTGTTGTGTGCCTGTGCGATTGCGTGAGTGTTCTATTTGCTGAAGAAGGCCATGGCCAATAGCTGAAAGTGTTGTATGTGTGTGTCTTTTGTATGTGCCTGTCGCAGCTCGTCGTCACGTCTTTGCGGTGAGTTGTAAACTGTCCTAACTATAGTATCTTTAAATAGTTTGTGAAATTAGCCTTTACATATACAGTCATAAAAATATAGTCAGGAATTTTATTTTAACAATGTGTATAGACTGTGCTGCATTTATCCCTTTAGTTAATGTGTTTGGTACTTATACTCAGGAGGAATATGTTTCTATACAAACAGTAAATTTGACGATTTTTATTTTATATAATGTTCTTTGTGTAAACTGTGTTCGAATTCCTTTATTTGTATTAACCTCCATCTCAGTTACATTTTTAAAACAATTTCTAGGTGATCAGTTCTGGACTTAACTATCAGACCTGGTCTCAATCATAAGTGTATTTACATCATTTTACCAGTGCCCTAAAACAACCACATACAGTACATCTCATTCTTAGTTACTACATATGCATTTACAACATGTTTTGGCTTAAATGTACTGCCCTCCCAATTGTATATAGCCAACTAGTGGCTGTATTCAATTGGAGGGACAATACATTTAAGCCAAAATATTTTGTAAAGTTATGTATCTAATAACGAAAATGTGCTTTATTTAGCCTGATTAAATTAGGGCTACCAGGCCCTCTCTTACATTGTACCGTGCTTTTATACATAGAGTACTTTTTACATTTGTTACCAATAATATTACATTGATTTTAATAGATAAATGATTAATAAGGTATTGATAATGCAATTTAAATTGATTAAATACATGTGAAGAAGATGTAACTAAATAGTAATATCTAAACACTAATAAGATTAATACTAGCAGTACTAATCAAACAGCTTCTATTGCTGCTGATGTAATAATGGAAATAATAACATCGATATTGACAGTTACAAAATTTATAATTAAAACTACGAAAACTATGTAAAAATTATTACCTATATATGTAATGTTCACACCATAGGATTTCTACTCTATGTACGATTTAGTGGTTATACTCATCAAAAGATACATTTCTTTTCTTTCCATGACATTGCAAGGCATACGGGATACAGCTAGGAAGGAAAAAAAAAAACTTGTGTTGTACCTGGCTTAAATTTTACTTGCAGTGGCAGCAGTTTAGTATTTTATGTTGGCAATGAAATATCCGCTTTAGGGGGATCATTAATTTACTGATAGGAATAACATTAATTATTTATTTCATTATCAACATAAAGAATTATTCCCTTCATTGTACATGACTAAAAAGGATTCAACGGCCATTGCCAACATCAAAACACTACAGCACTGCCATAAGAAAAAATCGCCATTTATTAATTATTTGATATACTATGTAAGTAACAGCACTGCTATCGGATCTCTGCTACACTACGCTGCAATTCAAACTACAAATTACGATATCTTTTCTTCCCCTGGTCCGATTTTGATGAAATAAAGCCTATGTTACTCTCCAAACTATTCTCATTATTTCTGTGGAAACCCAGGAAAGTTCTTATCATACTTTTGGAGATTATCCTCAACAAATAGACATACATGATGGCTTCTAAACAAATGATTAAATTATGATATCTTTTTTTTCTCTGATCCGATTTTACTTAAGAGGGTTGTTTTTTTAAGTAAGGGCCGTTCACGCGTATAGCACCTTAGTTCGCGCGGACGCCGCAATAAGCCACCACACCATGATGCCAGTTGTAGCTCTGTAGCTGACGTGTACGCATCGCTGTGCTACTTTATAAAGTCTACGATTATTGAATCGCCCGCCGCCTGTGAGATACGGTCAGTGATACGGTTTTTGACCACGAGAAACCTATCAGCTGCAGAAATTCATCGTCAGTTAACAGAAGTTTATGGCTTGAATGCAATGAGTGAAGGTAAAGTGCTTCAATCGGTTAGAGAGTTTAAAAATGGCCATCAAAACATCCATGATGAAGGACGCTCTGTGATCATTGATGATTTGGTGGCTGCAGTCGAAACAAAGATTCATGAGGACAGAAGATTCACAATTTCCACTCTTTCTTTGGAATTTCCACAAGATCGGTTTTATACAAAATTGTATCTGAAAACCTAAACTTTGGGGGTACCCAGACTCCTCACAGAGGTCCACAAAGGGAAGAGATTTGCCACTTCATTGGACTTTTTGATTCATTACGAGAAAGAAGGGGATGATATGTTGAGCCAAATTGTCATTGGAGATGAAACATGAGTATCCCATATCACTCCTGAAAGCAAGTGGCAATCGATGGAATGGCAACACAACCTCACCCGTCAAGGTCAAGGCCAAACAGACGCTGTCAAAGCGCAAGATTATGGCAACTGTGTTCTGCGACCGGTCTGGTGTTCTGCTAGTGGACTTTATGCCACGAGGAATGACAATCGACTCAGATGCCTACTGTGCAAATCGCTCCGCAGAGCAATTCAAAACAAAAGGCGCGGCATGCTGACAAAGGGGGTTTGCTCCTGCACGATAACTCTAGGCCTCACAGCTCTAGGGATTTGATTCATTCTTTTGGCTGGGAAGTTTTGGACCATGCACCATACAGCCCCGACCTTTCTCCTAGCGGTTTTCACTTTTTCCGCCCGGTACCTGAAACACCATCTTGGCGGGCAGCACTTCAATGACGACTATGAAGTAAAAGCGGCCGTGAACTCTTGGCTGTCAGAGCAGATGGCCGAATTCTTTGAAGTGGGAATTAAAAACTTAGTTGTATGACAAGTGCTTAAATAAACAAAATATGTAGAAAAATGGGTAAAAGTGTGTAGAATCAGAAAATAAAAGCTTTTTTTACAAGAGTATTTGTATATTAAAAAAAAAAAATAAAAACGGCCTATACTTAAAAAACAACCCTCGTATTAAAGCCTTTATGTAACTGCACGATGTCCTCACCTTACATGTTAAAACCCCATGAAAATTCGTCAAGTAGGTTTGGAGATAAACATGTTCACAGAGACAGACAGACATGACGGTGATAGAAAAACAAATTCAAATTATGATTCCTCCCCCCCTCCCCCTACTGTGATCTAATTTTTATGAAACGAAGTCTGTATGTTGTCCTGAGTTACTCTCAAGTTACCTGTGAAAACCCTGTGGAAATTCGTGAAGTAGTTTTGGAGATAAGAGGTTTTTAAACAAACACATGAAGATTACTGAAAACAAAATTACATTATCTCTTTTTTTTCCGTGATCTGATTTTGATAAAATCATTCCTATATGTTGACCCAAACTTTTCTCCTGTTTCCTGTGAAAAAAAACCACATGAAGAATCGCCCAGAAGTTTTGAAGATAGAAGTGAACAGCAATACCACCAATCTGATATTTTTTTACTATATCTATTAGAGTTTGACTACTGGCTGTGTGATGTGTGCATGCAAGATGAAGTAGGATAAGATTTGGAGACATAAGTATGTACTTGAATTTCTTACTGAATGGACTGTTAAGCAGAAAATTTATGATGGTATCACCTCCTATAATTATGTACTCATAACTTGATTTGAGGCCTGAGAGGGCAGTTTCAAAACAGTCTAAGTACCTACCTTGAGAGTTTTATAGAGGATGCAGATTAGACACTTTGAATCTCTTTGATCATGTATTCCATTTGTACAGTTGTGTAGTTATTTGATGTGTGCAGCACAGTAGTCAGTAAACCAGAGCATTTGAATATCCCAATGCCATATAAATTTACTGAACTGGTGGCTATGCTTGGTTTGAGCCAGGTCTCTGATGGAAGAATTATAGGAAGGTTCAGGTCTTGAAATATATGGTGGAACTTGACAAAATTAGCTTATAGAGATTGGACATTTGCACTTGCAATGTGGAGCTTTGTATGTTCTGTAATAGCTCGTGTGAGGATACTGCCGGTTGATACAGGAATGGCATTGGGCTGTAGGGTACTGGCATCTGTTTTATTGAATGTACAATGCTTTGGAATGCAGTGTAGTTAGTTTGGCTGGCCAGTACTTACCTTTTTGCTGGACTGCCGATAGTTACACGCAAAAAGAAAAAAAGGACAAAAAAGAACAAGCTTTGGAACAGAGTTCCTTCTTCAGGCAGAAAAAAAAGGGAAGTAAAGGAATGGGAACAATTGATTAGTATCTGAGAAAGTGTATTTGCACTGTGACTGTTTTACCTCATTACATAAAGAGAAATATATTCCCCTTCTGTTCCCACTCCTTTTTTCTTCCCTTCTCTCCTGCCTGAAGAAGGAACCCTGGTCCGGAAGCTTGTTGTTTTTTTCTTTCTGTGTGTGACTATTGGCAGTATAGCACGAAGATAAGTACTAGCCAGCCAATCTCTCTCTTTTGAAAAATAATTTATCATCTCCGTGGAGCATTTCCATCATTAATCGTAAAATGAAATTATACTAAAGTGAATCAGTAAGTGACACTAATAATATAAGGATAATTTGCTAAAAAAGTGTTAAGGAAAGCAGTAAATGACACCAGTAATATAATGTTAATTTGCTAAAATGAAAAGGGGAATATAACTAAGCATAATAAATGATAATGCATATAACATTTTATTTACAGGCTAAGGAATCAGATAAAAGTGTAGCAAAAAATTTAGTAAGCTCCACATAGAAGCAGCAGCAGCAAGTGTTCACATGTTCTTAACTACTAAAGCAGAGTTTTTGAATTTCATTAGTATTTGAAACAAATCTTTTTGTCAATTTTGTGGTTGGTTTATGGTACTAGTGAAGTGATATACATTAATGATTGCGGTTGGGTTTGAAAATGGGCAGTTATGTCTGAAACTGATCACCAAGAAATTGTTTTATAAATGTAAAATGGAAAGTCCAGGTTGGAATTAATAATATAGTAAGGACAGTTTACAACTCACCACAAAGACGTGGCAACGAGCTGCGACAGCCACATACAAAAGACACACACATACAACACTTTCAGCTATCAGCCACGGCCTTCTTCAGAAAACAGAACACTCACCCAATCACACAGGTACACAACACAGTCATACAACCATCACCTCCAGATGCCGCACTTCGAAGTTGAGTAGTGCTTGAAAAAAGTGTATTTGCACTGTGACTGTTATACCTCATCACATAAAGAGGCTATAAAATCAAATTGTGAGGGCTATTTTCTTGTATATTCTAGGTCTAGGATCATTTGGATTGAATTTTGTTTTTGATAGGACATTAAAACTCAATATATGTTTGTTTCATTGCATTTGAATTGTCTCTAGATATAAATAGATATTCAGTTGTTGAGTTTTCAAAAACGTGTTAGTCTGTTCTTTACTCAGTGAGTTGCTGTCATTTAAAAAGGTAAATGCAAATTAACTTATCCCTTTTAAATTTTTTTTCAACTGGACACCTCCATAAAGCTACTAAAAAGTTAATTATCCAGTGTCTAAATTTTGAATTTTATTCTTGTTTCTCATCAAAGTATATGTATAAAATCCATAAAGCTTACATCAATGAAGATTTTATGAATATTGGTGTTAAATCATTGGTTAATTATTCAGTGTCTACTTTTGTATTTTATTCTTGTTTCTCATCAAAGTATATGTAGAAAACCCATAAAGCTTACATTAATGGAGATTTTATGTATGTTGGTGTTAAATCATTAGTTTTGATAGAGCTACCTTACAAAATACCAAACAGTGAGAATAACTTGTGTTTAATCTTCTTACTCTTTAGTTGTTTGTTATAGAAATAAAAGTAATAATTGAACAAGAAATGTAATACTCATTTAGAACAGCTTAGTTACAGTGTTGTGCAGATTTTTAGCTGTTGCTGATGCTGCTTCTCATTTTGTGCCTAGAAGATGATGTATGTGGAACATTTAGCCTTCGTTTGTGGAAGTAATTTGTATTATTACTTTCAGATTTCCTTGTCTTTCTGATGTGAATAATTCGTACATATTTATTCCCACCCTCCTCCTCTCTCTCTCTATCTATCTTCCTCCATGACTTATTTTCAGGAGACAGTGTTACCAATAACTGTATATCACCTTCCAGAGTGTTACTTCAAAGAAGTGTTGTGTTTTGTCTAGTCTTTTTATTTGTTGAGATACATTGCTCTTAACAAAAGAAATTTTTTTTCAGCAAACATAGCATTATTGAGATGTGGGTATGAACTTTCGTTCATCACTGATGTTGGCTATGCAGTAGTGATATTACCAGAATTCATCACTATTAGGATATGACATCATGTGAGTAATGTGATCAC
This sequence comes from Locusta migratoria, assembly GCA_026315105.1. Taxonomy (NCBI): domain Eukaryota; kingdom Metazoa; phylum Arthropoda; class Insecta; order Orthoptera; family Acrididae; genus Locusta; species Locusta migratoria. Next base: position 105,115,302 of record CM048746.1, on the reverse strand, counting down.
AGAGGACTCAGATCAGATGAAAATTTTCACAAATATGGGTTTGGTGGTTTAAGTGTGGTGCTCCACTCAATCCTCATATATAACAGTATTTGCTAAGTGGTGGAGGTCAGTTTAGATGAGTTTAATCATAGTTTGGTTTGTCAGACGGGTCATCTCCGGGTTTTCCAGCATGATTTCTATTTCAGCTTTGTATTCATATACAAAAATAACTCACATGGTTTCTGTACCGGAAGTTTGGGCTTCTTCACATTTTATTGAAACAGAATTCAGGTGACTGCATGTTAATAGCACAAATTAACACAGGTAATAAAGTCTTGCTTCGTGTAATACTTCAAATAACTTGTCTGCACATTTATTAAATATATATGAAACATATTTGGAGTTTTTATTACCATGGTGAAGGTTTAACATATCTACAATTAAAATTTAAGTAGTTAGTCTTTTTTTATTAAGTTTGTTGAGAAGCTATAATCTGTGCTCAAAATGATGTTTATTAGGTTAATTGGTCTTCAGACCAATAAGATGTTATGACTGTGTGAGTTTATGTCCTTAATTGACTATTGTGTCAATGAGTCACTATGTGCATCTACTAGACTGTTACCAAGGATAAGATCATCAAGCATTATGCTTTTACATTTTTAACAACACGCTGAACCAGGGAAAAAAAAGGAAAAATAAATTAAGTATTGCAAGAAATTGAAAGTTTTATTTAGTCAGTTAATTATGTTACATACTATTATATTCCAGACTGTTACACAGGCAACTGTATAGTGTAAAATAGGACAAACATGGCTTTAAGGTACTAATGAGCCATGATTTAATTAGTCATTTTTATGTTAATAATAGGGTATTAAATAATTTCACTGGAAGTATACTCTCTACATAAAGTGTCAAATTGATGATTCTAGCATAAGTATCTGTGTAGTGTAGACACTGTTCTAAGTTGTTAGGCAGCAGACTGAGTGACTGGCTCAAGCCAATCTTCATTTCTTTAAACACTATATACATATAAAAACTATCTTTATTGTCTGTGAGGTCCTGTACACAAATTTAGTTTTCTAGTATTAATTTAATCATCTGGTGTCTGCTTTAAAATCTTAGGATCTAACAATAGTTTTTATTATTTGGGAAGGAGTTAGATTGACCAATTCTCCCATATTTTCTGTGTTTCTTGTATTAGAGTAGATTTTTACTTAATTCTCCCTACCCCCTTTATTGAATTCTATTTCTCCTATGTGTATTGTCACAGTGTCATGAAGTATTGTCTATAGTTCAAATTTAACACCCTCAGTACTGGCTCAATACTTGTCAATGTTGAAACATATTAATAGATTTTAAGTAATTACAGTTCATTCTACCACTTTCCAACATAATACTCATCTTTTCAACTTTGCGAAGTATGGAGGTTCTGCTTGCTGCAACATTATTCTCCTGGGGCGTCATGGTAGAAATAAATACTCGATATGTACAATTTTCACTTCTTCTTTAATTTGCAATCAAACTTCTCCACCAAAACATTAGATGATTACAACTTTAAAACATAAACAAAGCATCAGAGCTTCGCTGACAGTAATTCCATGTAAAACGCAGACTGACATAGATTCCAGAGCCCTTGACAAACAACTAAACTCGAACTCCCCCACGCAAGGCGGTGAGGCAAATATATAACATAGGCAATAATGACGTTACATTATCCATTGTTCATAACAATTGAATATAGTAATTTACAATTAACGAACACAACAGTAAAACATTTCATGTATACAAAAATAATCACAATATAAAATGAAAACTATGCATACAATAATTTTAGATGACACATGTATTTTTAAGACGAAATTTCCGATCTTTCTGTTACCAACAAAGTGCGATGTTAAATATCAATTAATTTGTTAATGAATACATCATACATGTTCCTAACATATATTGAACTATCAAATGTCATGGCCATTCACAAAATATACTTCAAGTCTCAAGTCAGTCAATATCTACAAAGAATTCAATATTGATAATTAATGTAATAGTCGAAATAACACAATTAGCTGATCAACACAACTTGTTTATGAGCCTAACATATATACAATGCTATTTATTTTCATTTCTTTATGTTTTACAAAAGTTTTTACTCTTCGTCTGTCTATTTATTTGAAATAATGAACAATGACAAAAGTATTGTTTAAAAAACTGTCTGGAAAGAAACTATATCAATCTCTTAATTAATGAAATCTATCACTTGATTTAATCACAGTATCACCGAGACACTGTCCTACACTGATTCCTAGGCTGGCTATATCGTTTTTAACTAACTTCACACGCAACTTTTATTGCTATTGAACCACACGATTCCGGATCCGAAGCAGACGGTATCATAGGATGACATTGAGATGAGAGGACCAGGCAGACAGTATTGTATGATAACATTGAGATGAGGGGGTCAGCAGTATCGTTACAATGTCCACAGAATCTATGCAGTTTAAGCTACCTATCCATGCAACTAAAAACTAATAATTTGGTGTCTTTAGAGCCTGCAGTATTATGTATGTCTTTTAACATCACACACCCATAGACAGAGGTGTGAAAACAACACACAGAGTTTTATAATCAACAAAGTATGCTGGTCGTAGAACCTACGGTCTTTGGGCTTTAAGAATGATGTGTGGCCCATACAATCTATGGTCATGGCCCTCTGTGTGTTAATGACCAACAGCTCTCAAAAAGTTCTTTAATAATAGTTGATACTATTGTAATCTTAAGCAAAATTGCCTGTTTTATATTCATGTCTCCTCTGTGATCAATTCCAATAAGTTGTGAATTTGGAACAAAGTCTCCCTCAAACTTCGGTTAAAATTGTGTTCAGGTGTTAATCATCCTCCTCAAAACCAACATTAAATATTAATATTACTCATTTCTGGTAACATATTGTATTTTGTTGTTCATCACCTGTAACAGTGCTTTTTTTCTTTAAAGAAAAAAGAAAAACTACAATGGCTGACTAGTACTTATCTCAGTTCAGGAACACCGATAATAACACAAAAGATTGTTAGGAAATACAAATAGCAATCTTTCAGGATAAAATTCCTTCTTCAGGCAGGAGAGAGGAGAAAAGGAGTAGAATGGAAAGTGGATTTGCTTTACTCACAACCTAGGCCATGAGTTACAGATAGAGTGAAAAATTCTAAGTTGGTCAATGCCCTTCATGCCATCTTTACGTCGTGGCCTAGGTTGTGTGTAAAGCAAATCCACTTTCCTATTACTATCTTTTGTCTTCCCTCTTCTGGAAGCCATGTCAGGGTTTGTGTCAGAGGATACTTTTCTACAATTGTCACTTCCTCCTCCTATTCCAGTCATGTATAGTTTGTGGGAAAAACCATTGCCAATAAACCTCGGTGTGCACCCTAATCTCTTTAATTTTATCTTTGTGATCATTTTACAAGAGATACAAAGGAGGAAGCAATTATTGATTGACTCTTCGAGAATCGTATGCTGTCAGAACTTTGACAGAAGCCCATACTGTGATACAGAACATCTCTCTTGCAGTGTCTGCCACTGGAATTTTCTAATCACCTGTGTGACATTTTCACTCTTATTAATGAGCATGTAACTGCTCTCCATTGGATCTTCTCTCTGTCTTCTATTAACCCTACCTGGTGTGTAACCAACAGCGCAGTATTCATCCAATGGCCGAACAAGAGTTTTCTAACCTACTTCAGTTTGTTGACAGACTATACTTCCTGAGAATTCTTTCAGTCTGGAATCTGCTTACCTGCAATTAATTGTATACGATCGTTCAATTTCAAATCGCACCATATGTCCACCCCCATATATTTTATGGAAGTAACTGCTTCCATTGTATGGCCTGCTGGGGAAGGCCAACCAGAGAGTGTGTTTTATTGGCAGAACCCTTAAAACAAGCAACAGAACTACAGAAGAAACTGCATACACTACACTTGTCCATCCATTTTGGAGTATTGCTGCTCAATGTGGGGATCCTTATCAGGTGGGTTTGACAGAGAACATCGAAAGAGTCCAAAGAAGAGCAGCTCGTTTCGTATTCTCACAATACAGGGGAGACAGCATTATGGAAATGATACAAAATCTGGGATGGGAATCATTACAACGACGACGCTTATCGCTGCGGTGTAGGCTACTTACGAAACTCCAATCGCCATCATTCTCCTCCGAATGCGAAAATATAATGTTGACTCCCACTTACATAGGTAGAAATGATCATCAGAATAAAATATGTGAAATCAGAGCTCGAACGGAAAGTTTCAGGTGCTCATTCTTCCCACGCGCTATTCGAGAATGGAATGGAAGGTAAATAGTATAATGGTGGTTCGATGAACCCTCTGCCAGGCACTTAAATGTGATTTGCAGAGTATCCCATGTTGATGTAGATGCTGTTGTGTAATTATATAATAAAGGACTTCTTTTTTGTAACTGAAGCACTTTACACTTGTTTATATTGAAGCTCAGTTGCCATTCCCTGCATCATGCGTCGATACACTGCAGATCATCCTGCATTTTGCTACCCTCATCTAGTGTTGCGACTTCTCAATAAACTTCAGCATCATCCACAAAAAGTGTCGTTGAACCTGAGATCACTTCAACATCTGAAGTCTTCTCTCCATTGAGAATTATGTGCTGTGTTCTGTTAGTTAGAATTCCTCAGTCCAACCACACAATGCTAAGTCGGTCAATGCCCTTCATGTCATCTTTACATCATGGCCTAAATTGTGTGTAAAGCAAATCCACTTTCCCATTACTGTCTTTTCTCTTTCCTCTTCTGGAAGCCATGTCACGGTTTGTGTCGGAGGGTACTTTTCTACAATTGTCACTTCCTCCTCCTATTCCAGTCATTTATAGTTTGTGGGAAAAACCAATGCCAATAAACCTCTGTGTGAACCCTAATCTCTCTAATTTTATCTTTGTGATCATTTTACAAGATATACAAAGGACGGGCAGGGTTTCACCTGATCATTGCTTTCCTAAACTGGATTGATTCCTGCAAAGATTTCTGGTTCCAGAGTGACATAATATTCTAACACAAAATGTGTTCAAAAATTCTGCAACTGACAGATGCCAGAGATATATACCTATAATTTTGTGCATTTGATAGATAACGCTTCTTGAAAATGGGAATGACCTGCACTCCTTCCAATCCTTAGGAACACTCTGCTCCTCTAAAGAACTTCCGTACACTTCTGCTAGAAGGAGGGCTAGTTCCTTCGTTCCATGTAAAATCAAATTGGTATCCCATCTGTTCCAACAGCCTTTCGACTGTTTCTATATCCCTCAGAGATTTATTTCGATATTTGCTGTTTTGTCATTTGTGCGGTGGCTTAGAGGAGGAACAACAGTACAATCTTCCTCTGTTTGGAAAAACACATTTAGTATTTAAGCCCTTTGTGTGTCATCATCTGGAGACTTTCTGGATATCTGGTTTTGAAACTTTCACTGCTTTGACTTAAGAACAAAATTTATTAGGATTTTCTCCAAAATTGGCACACAAGACATTGCTCTTAAAGTCATTGAATGCCTCTTGTATTGTAGCCTGTAACATTGGTACTGTTTAATTTTTGCTTGTCAGCAAGACTTTGGCTATGTTTATAATTGCAGTGAAATTCTCTTTGCTTTTGTAAGAGTTTCCTAACTTGTTTGTTGAATCACAGTGGATCTTTGGCACATACTTAGCTAATGCATATTGTATGGTGCACTTGAATTTCACCTACAAATGCTCAACAATGTAAGTACTAAGATATAAAACTTTCATGTTAAGCAGTCAACTCTGCAATATGTCCTCTTTTGCTTTTGCTACACAGGAAAATATCCCTACCTTTCTTAATATTTCTATTTGCAGCTGTATTCATTTTTGCTGTAACGGCCTCATGATTGCTGACTCCCTATTCTAGGCTAACTGAGTTGAAAAGTTATAGTCGATTTGTCATTAGTAGATCTAACACATGGCCATGAGTCAGCTCTCTATTTAACTGCTCAAGGTAATTTTCGGATACAGCATTTAGTGCAATATTGCTCATTTCTCTGCCTGTGCCATCTGTGTTAAACATATTAGTCTCCTAGTCTATATCTGGTAAGTTAAAATCTCCACCTAAAACTCTAACATGACTAGGAAAGGTAGGAAAATTTTTTTCCAAGTTTTGCCTCAGACATTCCACCACCACTACTGCTACTGAGCCAGGTGGTCTATAAAAATTTCCAATGACCATGTTCGAGCCATTTTCAACCCTGACCTTTGCCCAAATTATTTCATATTCTGGATGTGTAATAATTTCACTTGAGACAATAGTATTTTTTATCGCTTTAAGCATGCCTCCCCTTTCAGTGTTCAGCCTATCTCTCTGGTATAGCTAAAGTTTAAGTGTAGGATTTCATAACTATTGATGGCTGCTTTGAGCCAGCGACATCTACATCTGATAATCTGCAAATCACAGTTAAGTGCCTGGCAGAGGGTACATCGAACCACCTTCATGCTAATCATCTACCATTGAGTTCTTGAGTAGTGTGCGGGAAGAAAGAATATCTGAATCTCTCTGTTCGAGCTCTCATTTCTCGTATTTTATTCTGATGATCTTTCTACCTATATAGGTGGCAGTCAACAATATATTCTTGCATTCAGAAGAGAATGTTGGCGATTGGAGTTTTGTAAGTAGACCTCGCCGCAGCAATAAACACCATTGTTGTAATGATTCCCATCCCACAGCCTGTATCATTTCCATGACCCTCTCTCCCATGTATCATAACAATATAAAATGGGCGGCGACCCTTCTTTTGACTCGTTCGATGGGTTCCGTCAAACCCACTTGATAAGGATCCCAATACTCCAAATAAGAATGGATGGGCATGGTGTGTGCAGTCTCTTTAGTAGTTCTGTTGCATCTTTTTTAAGTGTTCTGCCAATAAAACGCAGTCTCTGGTTCGCCTTTCCTACGACATTATCTACGTGTTCTTTCGAGTTTAAGTCTGTAATTCCTAGGTAATTAGTGGAGTTTACAGCCTTCACATTAGATTGATTTATCTTCTAAACAAAGTTTAACAGATTTCTTTTTGTATTCATGTGGATGACTTCACACTTTTCATTATTTAGATTCAATTGCCAATCCATAGTACCATGTGGGCTTTGATTCATTGCATTGAATTATGATGCATTACATTATGATGATCATGGGCACTATGTCATCACTACATGATACGGCATGCATCACATGATATGAGAATTTGGTGGCAGCTCTCTGGGAAGCAGCAATGACAAGTGCTTATCAGTTAAATACAAGCAAGCCATTTTGATTTATTTATGTACTCTGCAGTTTTAATTCTTAAGTTTATTTCTTGTTTTTGCATTTAATAGGTCCATTCTCACATTTTTGAACACCACATAGTTTAACAGCTGTGTATTTGCACCACATTTACTGCTTTGGTCATTTGAGTTAGTTTCCCTTGTGTAATTTTGTAGTCAAGTTTATTACTTCTGCATGCTAGTTTAACTTGTTGGCACAGTTCTTGTGTTTTCATTAGTTATCTACTGTAGAGTCCGACAGTATGTCTTTATAATTGTTCTGTGCTGTAATTATGGATAAAGACTGTGACTGATGTGTACAAATGCAAGCTAGGTTGGTGATACTTTGCTCCTAGCTACAGGCAGTGTTAGATTCAGTTAGACAGCTGTAGGCTGTGGTCATTGGGCACTGCTGTTGCGGGCCAGTTGTGGGGGTTCAGCAGACATTCAGAACATACGATGTGTCCACTGATTGGTCCACAGCTGCACCACCCCATTTACCGCTTTCATTGATGCAGACACTTCACCTATGGTTGAGAGGTAGGTCGCCTCAAGACGTGGCAAACAGTGAAAGACTTCCTTGGGGACCAAACAAGAGGCCTCCGCAGATGGTCTTACTAATTAGTTTGAGGTGCCATCTGTGACCGCCAATGTTTCTGGGAGCTACAGCGTTAGACAGTAATGAGGCCTCTTAAAGATATGGGTGCTTGGGAGGGGAAGAAGTCCAAATATGCACTTCATGTGCATACTGGGTGGAGTCATTTCAGATATGGAGGGGGTCCTTCCAGATGTCATGAAGAACACAGATGGAGTAAACTGCAGGTGGTGGCTCATGTCATTTCAACTTTATATCATGAGAGATTCTCTCTGATTTTGGTAAATTGTAAAGATTGCCATTCTTGCTTGCAAGCTGAAGGCAGAGCTCCCCATTTGCAGCATAGCTGATGGGTCTGACCGTGGATCTTTTGGTGGAGAGTCTGAATCAGAGACTCGGAAGATTCCACGACCATTTAGGCTGCAATTTCTTTAACTTGCAAACATTTATAAATTGTAGCTGTGTAGATAAAGTATCAGAGTGCCTATCACTAATAGCAAATACTGAAAAACAAATTATTATATGTAGTGAAAAATGGCTAATAAGTTCAGCTGAAATTTTCACAAAGGGTCAAAGGATAGATTGATTGAAATAGGTAGTGGCTTGTTTATTGCAGTTACAAATGGTTTATTCTATAACGACATTGTAGTAGATAGTTCCTGTGATAACTGGAGCCAGCCATGGTGGCCGAGTGGTCTGTGGCGTGCCAGTCATGGTTTGCATGGCCACTGCGGTCGGGGGTTCAAATCCCCCCTCGGGCATGGATGTTTGTGCCGTCATTAGTATAAGCTAGTTCATGAGTAGTTTGTAAGTTTAGGGACTGATGACCCCGTAGTTAAGTCCCATAATCTCTACAAACATTTGAACATTCTTACAATTGGAATAAATTGATAATTGTTTCTTATTACTGACCTTCTCACTCAGATGATACAATTGCCAAAATATTCAAATAAAGCTTTAATCGAATTTCAAATATGTACCGGAAGGATTCAGTTATATAATTGGTGGTGACTTTAACTTACCCTTGATGTGTTGGCAAAAATACGAGTACAAAACCAGATGCAAGCATAAAAGTCATCCAAAATTGTACTCAACACATTCTCTGAAATGTATTTTGAGCAGTTAATTCATGAACCCTCTAGAATAGTAAATGGTTGTGAAAATGCACTTGACCTCCTAAGGACAAATAATCCTGAGCTATAAAGAGTATGAAAACAGATACTGGGATTAGTGAACAGAGAATTATCATAATGAGACTGTATATTGAAATTCATGATTACACCATAATTAAACAAAAATATCTCAGTTCAGATAAAATTTCATTCCATGCTTTCCTGAGTGAGAGTCTCTGGCCTTTCGAAATGAACATTGTGAGTATAGATCAGATGTGGCTTGCTCAACTTTCAGCACAGATTTCAACTCGAGAAGATTATAACAATTTCTACAATGAAACCCTGTCTTGTAATTTGACAGAGTATCCAAAGAAAGTCTGGTCATATGTAAAGTACACTAGTGACAAAAGAAATCAATTTCTTCGCCAAAGACAACAAAGTAAATACTCTAGAATTTGAATCAAGAAGAGTTGTCAGCATGTGTAACTTAAAAATTAGATGTCTTAGTAGTAGTACAGCAACTTACATCACTTTACAAAGGCAAGTCTTTGTACACCAATTAAATTCCTTTGAGTATCCTGATGCAATGGATCCATTCCTAGTTATCATATACAACCACTTGCCCAATGAAATATCCATACCGAAAGACTGAAAAGGTCACTACAATGTTAAAAAAAGACAATAGAAGTTGAATGTTTTGGTGAGGCGAGTGTCAACAGCCGTAATATATTTTATAAAATGCATTTTTAAAAACCATCAGCTGTTTACTCAAAACCTTATACATCTACCAGTTTCGGTCATAGACCATCTTCATGGATAAAAAGGTGTTAAAACAGAATGGTAAAATGCATCAAATAAAATACATCTTGCTGAGATAAACAGGAGTCAGTATAACTAAAAGTGTTAAAATTACGGTGGTCATCTTAGATAAAACCTATCAGTCATCGTAATAGGAGAAAACCTAGCGATTTCAGAGTTCCATTTTTCTGTTCACTATTAGGAGAAGCGACCAGCAGATGAAGAAGGCAGATGATGTTTCACATGCCACGGAAGGAGGGGGCGTGTGAGAGGGGGGGTGGTGGGAGGGTGCGTCAAGGCTTCCATGTGGCTTTATATGTTGTATCATGTGACTTGATATCCATATGACATGATGTGGTTTGTAGGATACACTGTAGCATGTGATATGAGAGACAATTTAACATATGGCATGGGTAATAATACAAGTAACAAACCTTGAACATCTCACAGTTTTTAATTTTTTTTTTATTTATATTTTCTGAAGCTGCCAGGTAAGTCAAAAAGTTAGTTCCTTTATACAGTTTTTACTCTGGGCATGATAAATTCGGTCACCTTCTGTTGTTATGTGATATGAACATTTTTTAGTTCCCAACATTTATTCTTCTCTAGTTCAGTCTACAGGAACTGTGAATCAGATCTTCAAACTTTTATCATCATTATTAGAGGCTGATTATGCCTTTCAGCATTCAGTCTGGAGCATAGTCTCCCTAATAAAATTCCTCCATCATCCCCTGTTCAATGCCAACATTGATGCCTCATCTGATGTTAAGCCTGTTACTTCAAAATCCTTCTTGGCTGAATCTAGATACTTTCCCCTTGGTCTACCTCCACTCGTCTTACCCTCTGCTGTTGAACCCATGAGTCTCTTAGGTAACCTTCCTTCTCCCATGCATGTAACATGACCCCACCATCTCAGCCAGTTCACTGCTTCATCTATGGTGTTCATTCCCAGTTTTTCTTTGATTTCCTGATTATGGGCACACTCCTGCCATTGTTCCCATCTATTAGTACCTATAATCATCCTTGCTACTTTCATATTTGTAACTGCAACCTTATTAATAAGGGATCCTGTATACACCCAGCTTTAACTACCATACAACAAAGTTGATCGAAAGATAGAGCAGTGCACTGCTAACTTAGTCTTGGTACTGACTTCCTTCTTAGCTGAGCACTCACTGCATTATCTTCACTACACCTTGATTCAAGTTCTTTCACTATGTTGCTGTCCTTTGAGAAAATACATCATAGGTACTTGAAACTTTCTACCTGTTCTAACTCTGTTCCTCCTATTTGGTACTCAATCTGTTTAAATCTTTTTATGACAGACATGACTTTCATTTTGGAGGTGCTGATCTTCATACCATAACCCTTACACCTCTCATCTGATTCTGAAATATTAGTCTTTCAGTTAAATCTGCCATCACCACTAAGCCGTCCTTGTATGCAAGACTGCTTATTTTGTTTTAATCTCACCCTGCCAATCTATTGTTTTCAAACTATGATCCATAAATAGTTTGAACAACAATGGTGGCAGGTTACAGTATTGCCTTAACCCTGAAACTACCCTGAACCATTGACTCAATTTACAGCTAATCCCAACTGCTGTTGACTGTCTACATAAATACCTTTAATTTCTTGCAGAAGTTTGCCTCCTATTCCATAATATTGTAGAACTGCCAATAGCTCTCTCCTAGGAACAAGGCCTTTTGTAGATCTATAAAACATAGATAAAATTCCTTGTTCCACTCATAGAACTTCTCCATTATCTGCTGTAAGCTAAAGATCTGGTCCTGATAGCCTCTAAGAGGCCTAAACCCACACTGATTTTCATCCAACTTGTCTTCCACTAACACTTGCACTCTCCTTTCAACAATATGTGAGAAGATTTTGCCCACAACATTATTGAAGAGATACCTCTGTAATTGTTACAATCTTTTCCTATTTCCATGCTTGAAAATTGGTGAGATTACTGCTTTTGCCCAGTCAGATGGAACCTATCCCAACTCCCACACCATATCAATTACCCTGTGTAACCATATGAATCCTCACATTCCACTATATTTGATGAGTTCAGACTTAATTTCATCTACCCCAGCAGCTTTATTGCACTGAAATCTAGTGAGCATTCTGTCCACTTTCTCAAACATGATCCTGTTTCCATCATCATTCGTATTGCATTCTACCTCAAAATCTGAGACATCATTAGACATTTCATCTACAGTTAGAAAGTCTTCAAAATATTCCCGCCATCAGTCAAAGGTATCCATGGGATTCTCTAGCAGCTTTCCTAACCTGTCCAAAACAAATGTTAATTCCTTCTTCCCTCAGTTTCACTTATAAATATGTTCCAGAATGGTTTCCCACGTATTGACCCGACGTTTCTAACTTACTTCCAAAGTCCTCCCGTGATTTCTGCTTGGATTCTGCAATTATCTGTTTGGCATTATTTCTTTTTTCAACACAACTTTCTCTGTCTGCCTGAGTTATAGGAACGAGTAATTTTTAAAACACCTTCTTTTTCCTTTTGCAGGCTGCCTTGACTGTGTCATTGCACCAGGCTGTCTGCTTCTTCCTGCCTTTACACTCTTCTGTTCCAAGACATTCCTAGCCACTTCTATTAGTGTGTCCCTGTACTTTGTCCATTCCTCTTCCTGTGACTGTAAGTGACTATATTCAACTAACTAGTACCTTTCTGGGATTATTATTCTGTATTTGTTCCTAATTTTCTTGTCCTGAAGCTTCTCCGCTCTTATCCTGGACCTGACTTTCTGCACTTTTGTTCTCATAAAACCACTTTCACTGCAGATTAAATAATTATCAGTATTGATTTGCACCGTTTGTGTGGGCACCTGCTCCAATTTGTTGTTCAAACTTTGCTTGTATATTGTAATGTAGCTACAGGAAAACAAATGCAAATCAAATAAGCATTGGTTCAGACTAAATGGAAAAACTTTTTTACCCAATGTTCCTATCTCATAGGAAATAATCATCTAGAGCCCCCCCTCCCCCCCCCCCCCAAAAAAAACAAGTGTGCATAATTTTCTAACATATTTGCTTCAGCACTGTCATGCTGTATGTATCTGGACACAAGTGAATGGGAAAGCACCCGACTTACTGGGAGTTTGTACTGTTTTGTAATGGTCTCCCATGTATATTAAATTAAGATATATACCAGCATTTATCTTTTCTGTGAAAACCAGTAAAATGTGGGCAATGTCTTAGTTATTAAATATCACTTTGTTTCTTGCAGATGCCCAGTTGACAATATTGCTGCTTTGTGAACAGATGGAAAAACTATTCCAATAATATGTTTCCCTTACACAATAGGCCACAGAGAATATCTAATTTTTTGTTTCACTTTCTGTATGTAAAAAATTGAAATTGAGGCTTTACATTCAATAACTTCATCTTTTTTGTACCTTTTCTCATTACAAGGTTCATGGTCGTATTCATAGTGGAGAGAAGCCCTATCAGTGCAAAGTGTGCAAAACAGCCTTTGCACACTCAGCTGCACTGAAGATGCACATTCGAAGACATACAGGTGAGAAACCATTCAAATGCCTTCTCTGCCCATCAACAGCATTTACTCAGTTGCCTCACCTGAAGAAGCACATGCTGTGTATTCATAAAACATCAAAACCTTACTTGTGTATTAAATGCAGAGAGTTTTTCAAGACAAAAAGTGACTTGGAAACACATGAACAGACATGCAAAGTGGAAGTTGTTAATCATACAGTTGCTGATGATGGGTCATTGGACAAACTGAAAGATAGTGAAGATAGTGACAAATCACTTGTGCCTCCCATGCCAATAGCAAAAATGAGGATGTTATTGGCAATACTTCTGAAGAGGATCTCAACTCCTGAAAGACTCGAGTTGTTAGGATTTGGAGAGCGCCTCATTGATGATGTACTGTGTGAATCAATTAAAATGTCAGGTAGAATGCCATGCTCTGATAAAGGTATGGATGAGGGCGAGAGATTGAAAAAAAACGTTGAGATACTTTTGGATTGGACAGTACCAAAAAAATTCATGGAAAGATTTCAGAAGGAGGGTAGATCTGTGGAAGCACTCTTAGAAAAACTCACTTCTTAATGCACCAGGTTGCCTTATATTCAAAAGCTGGAGTGGAAATTGCTTTATGAAATTAATACTGTATGTTGTTATTGTGACTGAAATGTTTATTTTTCAAAGTCCAATACAAAGGTAAATACAGATAAATAATCTTTTATACTAAAATATACCCAATTATTTTTAATATTGTTTATTTTTATATTATTTTCATAAAGTCAGAGAACACGAAGAAAATTATTTTAGCCACCATCTTGCCTATTTTGTGTGTTAAAACATTTTATACATTACTGCATAGAACACAAGGGAATGTGACAGAGATTATCATGATGATACTGCCATTTGCTGATTGATATATCAGTTTCTTATTGTTTTCAATATCTTTGAGGGTCAGATATTTTATATTTATTCCTACAGAATGGCTGCACATAAGCTGCTTGTACTATAGTGTGCATTCAAGATGTTTGTACCTGTCTTAATTGTTTGATAAAAATAGGATAAAATTACATCATGTTTTGCCTAAAATGGTAACAATAATTATGTAGCCGAATCCATTGTTATGTTGAATTTAACTTAAATGAAGTACTTCAATTTTAAATGTAAACTATAATCCTTATTTATGTACAGTTTCATTACAGCATTTAATCACACAGTAACACTGATATAAAAAGTTTGTAACCTCTCTCTTTTAATGTAGAGAGATGAGAATCAATCACATTTTCTCAGGTATTGCTTTATTTTAGTAGTGACATTTTTCTTAACTTAAAAGTACAACATGAAACCTGTACAAGGATTTTAAGTTTTTTATTATTATAAATTTTGTTGCAAATAATAGTACTATCCATGTAAAAAGCTTAGTCATTTGAGACCAAATCATTGAAATGTATATATTTTCAGCTGAAAATTGACTGCCTTATAAGGCATATTCAAATTGGTGACTCATGCTTTGGTAAAATATAGTAAAAAACAACTGATAAATACAAAACTATGTATTTATAGTAATCTTTTTGGCTAATACAATAGGATGATTCTTCCACTCCTCCCGTCATAGCTGCTGCCCCCCCCCCCCCCCCAGCATCACCACCCCCTTTCCCCCCTCCTAGAACTTTTATACACTTCTCAAATACAAGATCATAGTCTGCAAACACATCGTGCTTTGTAAACGGCCACAACTGCCACCATTGGATAACTGCAGTCAAGGAGAGGGAGTGGGTTGGAAGCAAATCATGAACAGCTCTAACAAAAAACTCACAAGTCAAGGATTCCATATGTTTGCAATATACGGAAATTTCGTTTTGAAGATGTGGAAAAATGAAGGGTTGTGTTTAAAAATTTGCTCTAATTGGTTAAAATTTACAGAATGTTTTGCAAATAGTCCTTTCTGGATCTTATAGTGCTTTACTAACATAAGAAAGAGAATGAACTGAGTTTTTGGCCCCTCTCATTGAAGTTTTTAACTTCAGGGAGAGAATGACTTTTAAAACTGATTATAGCAAACTTTCTGTTTGTTTATTTAGTATCTTAATGTATATACTATCTTGGCTGACATACCATATTTAATCATTCTGTATGTACATGTTAACAAAATTTTTTGCTGCTAAAGAAAAAGAAAAGGAAAAAAAAAACTGTGTTTTCATACTACAGACTGTAGAATACAATGGAACTCTAAAATATGATACCACTATGGTTTTACTGAAAAATTTGTAACTAGAGTAAAATAATGACAAATGTTATGAAATGTAAGTAAAAGAGAAGGTTGAAATTGTAATAAAATAAAAATGAGCTATTATGTTTGAATTGTGTAAGTGGACTCTGGTGTGCAGCAGTTGTTGAAATTTAAAATAAGTGGACAACATTGATCATTGATCAATTGTGAGCAATTTAAATTTATTGGAGAAGTTCAACTGAAGAATAGCAAAAAATAAAAATAAATAAAATAATAATGGGCAGTAAAGGTACATACAAAGCAGTCTAAAATATCTGCGATAAATTTAGATTGTTCACAATTGGTAACTCTTAAAAATAAAACAACTATTATGGCAAGTTTTGAATGTCAGAAGTTGTAATTGAAATAGCGTGTAAGAGATATCACCAAAGATTTTAAATAGCTGATGTCGAGGTCAAAGATGAATATTTTGACAACAGAAATGTACAATTAAGAAACAAAAGACCATTCTAACAAAGCAGTTAAATATATATAAAAAAAATAGATGAAGATTTCTTACCAGCGAAGGAGCACAGGAAGTGATAGTAGCACAAATAAATTAATAAATTCACATACACACAAACGCTAGCTTTCGCAGCCTAGCTGCTTCATCAGGCAGAAGAGAAGGAGAGGGAAAAGGAAAGGATACGGGTTTTAAGGGAGTGGGTAAGGAGTCATTCCAATCCCGGGACAGGAAAGACTTACCTTGGGGGAAAAAAAGGAGGGTAAACAAATACACACACACACACACACACACACACACACACACACACACACACACATACACAAACACAAATGCAAGCACACCTAGGCACATACTGTAGAAAGCAAAGAAGTATGCTTTCTACAGTATGTCTGCCTAGGTGTGCTTGCGTTTGTGTATATCTGTGGGTGTGTATTTGTTTACCCTCCTTTTTTTCCCCCCAAGGTAAGTCTTTCCTGTCCCGAGATTAGAATGGCTCCTTACCCACTCCCTTAAAACCCTCTTCATTTCCTTTTCCCTCTTCTTTCCTTCTGCCTGACGAAGCAGCTAGGCTGCAAAAGCTAGCGTTTGTGTGAATTTATTAATTTATTTGTGCTACTATCACTTCCTGTGCTCCTTTGCTGGTAAGTTATTTTCATCTATTTTTTATATATATTTTTCCTGCTGGGAATTTCTCCTCTGTAATATAAAGCAGTTAAATACTATTGTATCAGCAACTTTGAAAGTATATGTGTTAGTTGAGAACACTTGTCTGCATTGGCAGAATGATTTTCTTTTGATGTGCAAACTGGAAGCTATTCTGTTATGTCTGATCCTCTTGCCAAGGTCACTAATATATTGCTGAGTGTAACTCATTGATGTTTGTTGATTTTTAATTTAATTCCCCTCTTCATTGTTTCAAAAATATATATTGTCTTATTTTATATGTCGGTTTTATGCAACTTATAACTTCTTGTAACATTAGCATTAATGTGATAATAGCCCTTTAGTGCACACTCTAAATCTTACATTCAGTCAACTCAAATATACAAATGTTAAAACTGTTTAACTGAATTTTTTCTTAATGTGTTTTAAAACAAGGTTTACAGTCTTTAACTATTAAAGGTCACTGTCATGGTATCAAAAACACCACTTTACTTTGTATATAGTGATTATTATTTCTAAATATTTTGTTTTAAAGTTTTCACAGCCATTTATTTTTACTTTTCTCTAATCATGAATGTAAAGCTTATTTCTGACATGTCTTAAATGGAGGAAGTCACAGCTGCTTTATTTTTAAAAGATGTATTTCACATTTAACTTCAGAATATGACTTCTAAAACTATACTGAATTACAAAAACGGATGAACAAATTTAAAAAAAATGATAGTTTAAGCAGATATTGCTTAATCAAAATAATGAGAATAGCTTGTAACTCACCACAAAGACTATTGCTGAGCTGCAGACAGACAGAGGTGGACAGATATACAGCTTAGAAATTAGGGGAGGGGGATGGCAAATGAGGAAGAGTAGGAGTAGAAAAGGGAAAAATTATATCACAGACAGTGGTTGATGAGAAAAGAATGAAGAGAGGTGTAGGAGAGAGGGTGAGAACTGTGATGTGGAGTTTTTGGGGACAACAGGTTACTGTAGGCACAGGCCTCTACCCTACACTTCTCGCAATTCTTATCCTCTTGACCACCATCTGCACTATATTGTTCCCCCTTCTCTACTTCTCCATGTGAGGCTCCTCTTCTCTTATCTAAGCCTCCCTCCACCCCCTTCCCTCCACCAGACTTCCTTAGACATTCCTGTCCCCACCCATCACCACTTCGAATTGCAACAGCCACAGATGAAAATTGTGTGTAAATGTACTGTGTCTGTGATTATAGTGTGTGTGTGTGTGTGTGTGTGTGTGTGTGTGTGTGTGTGTGTGTGTGTGTGTGGTTTTTTAACATGTTTGTCTACTGCTTGACGATCATGTAAGTTGCAAGTTACCCTCATTATATACTGCAAAATTTCAACCTTGAGTTTCCATGGTTACAAGTAATTTGTTACCTTCAAACTTTTATTTTCAACTTCTTTAAGAGTATATGAAAACACGTAAAGGTCTGAATAAGTGATTTTGTAATCTGCTTTGATAACCAGTTTTGGATTCTTCTACTGGCAAAATAATGTCTATTGCTATGTCAACCTCTTAACACATTGACTGCTGCATGTATAGTGATGGATGTTTTGCTGTCAGGCCACAGCATCAAGTGTTAGGTTCTACTGAGGCCACTGGAGACCCAATGGTGATCAGCATGTTAAGCCATTTCACTTAACTTCGCTACAATAATCATATAGGAACATTTGCAGACAGCTCAAGTAAATAGAGGTTCAAATTGTTCAACTTTGTGTCTACCAACTAGTCATTGGCAGGTACTTTAGAATTCTTTTGAATTTATACAAATAAATTGAAGAATCAGTGCACCATTACTAAAATAATAAGTTTACTTTTTATAACAATAAGAGCAGCTGTGCTGTTATACAAGTTGTTTGCATCATTGGAATGATCAGAAAAAGTTAGAATGTATTGAGGGAAGAAAATATCAGGGGTGTTTTGAGTATTAAAATAAAAAACCATGCTTATCATGAAAAATATCTTGGTGATTGCTGGGTGGCATCAATGGATATGGCTTTACGACCTTGTGCCAGTCATTGTGATAAGACAGTTTGCTAGGTAATTCTTTAGTAAAGATATGTTGTGCATTCAATAACATATTACAGATTTAAGACATCTTGGAAATAAACTATTTCCCAATAACAAAAGGCAAATCATGCTATACTCCTTTATTGAAACTTGATACTATTTGGTTACCACTTTATATAATTTTGCATGCTGTTTTCATTAGTAATTATTGTGTGTCAAATATGATTCCATTTTCCTTGTGAGGTAAACTGTTTCATGTTTGTACATTACAACATGTGTTGCTAGTCATCAACACAATCACAAGAAAGACATCCAGACCACCTTTCACAATCAGTCTCTTTGACTTTGTATTTCCAGTTGAAACTTGATTCTCTTCTTGTATAAATTACAGTAATAGCAAGTTAGATCCTAGTACCTCAAGATTGTGAAGTTCAAGAACACAATGAATACTCCTGAGTTGAAAATGTAATTTTCTGAAAAATTTTTATGTTCCTTCTACTGTGCCATTTTTGTATCCTTGATACTGATTGTCTTTACTGGAGACAAATAAGTGCAATTTGGAAGACCTAGTCTTACAGTTAGAATTTCATAGAAATATTAATTTTTTAATTACTGTTAGAAATATTAAATACATGGCTATTGTTTGTTACAAGATTTAGTGTGATATATCATTAGATATACATAAAATGTAAAATTTGTATTGTGAAAATTATAATGCTTTTTACATTGAAATAAATCCAGATAAATATTTTTTTTTACTTCATAACATTTATTAGAAGCAAATACTTCCCAATTTTTAAATAACTATTCCTATGTTAAGGGAGATAGGACATAAAGAATTTTTTTCTTTTTAATATTGATGTTTCAAAAACATGCTTATTTAGTACTACATGTCTTCCTGAAGATTTTATAGAATGCATTTCAATGTCCTAAAGCACCATCTGTCAATCCTTTCCTTCCTAACCCTTCTTCCTTCCCTTCCTTTATCATTCACTCGTAAATGCAATATGGCTGTGAAGCAGGTTTGCAGAACAGACACCACACCTAAATACGTAATAAGTATTAGACACGAAGACGGCGTCAGCTTCAATTACTTGACCGCAGATGCAGTCATATGTTCGACCTCGCACAGGAATCCATAATGGCAAGTGTAAGAGGGCATGAACGATAGGGGCGCTACAGCCATAGCGTGCGACTTGTAAGAATTTGAGATGGCCAGGAGGCGAACACGGGTAGCCGCTGGCCCAAAGCGGGAGACCCGGGTGCCATTCCCGGTCTGGCTCACATCTTCACTTGTCGCCTTGTTTCATTTCATTGCCCTAAAGCAGCCTCTGTCAAACCTTTTCTTCCTAATCCTTCTTCCTTCCTCTCCTTTATCATTCATTTGCAAATTATTAGTATATATGGTACACATTACATGTAAAATTTTACATTGGTTTCTATGAATTTAAGCACTATGTTGCATTTCAACATCCACAGGCAATGTGTCTACAGCATTTGAAGACTTTTTAAATTTTTCTAAAAATGATGATGAAGTGGGGGTACATACATAAGCAAACTGAGCAGATCCTTCTTTTTTGACTCTGTAATTACATGTCCATTAGGATAAAGCAGTTCGAGATTACTGTTGCATGTGGATGTTCGTGTGGCTACAATTTCCTGAAATTGGTATTGGCTTTGGTTCAAGTATTTATACCATATTTTGAATCTGTTGGTTGCTTCAAACCGCAGCCACTGTGTGTCCAACCATTGTACTTTACAAATGTCAGAAGACATATTTCAATCCATGATGTTTCTTTAGAGTTGTTTTGTTGAAAAGAAAGATTCAGCATTCACATTGATTACCGTGAACATATACTTTTTTTTTTTTTGGGGGGGGGGGGGCACTCACTACCACGATTCCAGTGTTCAGAAAGGTAAATATGAGGAAAATACTTTTTTCATTTCTGAACCAAGACAAAATCCTGATCACAGGGCAGGTACGTGTGTCCGCTAACTAAAAATGTATGACTTATTTCCTTCACAGAGAACTCTGAGCTGCTTACAATGCATTGGCACAGTTAAGCAACCTTTATGTTTCTATTTTGGTCTCCACAGAGTACATAATTAGTTTTTCAGTCCTGACAAAATTGCTTATGAAATACAGCAAACAAGAACCAATTTCTTGGGGCCCTCTCAATGCAATGGATTCGTTCCATAGAAACATGTATGCATCATCATTGTGCATGTCCTCTCCTCCTCCTCCTCCTCCTATCCCCTCACCGCAGAACATGATTCAGAGGGCAGCTGCCAGAAGTAACAGTTGTGGGTTTGTGAAAAAAGCTAATGACCAATAGTGGAAATGTATGTGTGGGTGTCTTTTTATGCGTGACACAGCTCATCATACGTCTTTGCGGTGAGTTGAAAACTATCTTCATTATGTTTTACATCAAATGCTTGTCCCATATCTCAGAAGGCTAATGAATTGATTGTGTTGATCACGAAATATTGTTGCAGATGCTGGAACATTATGGAATACGAGCAGTAGCTCACAACTGGTTCACCTCTTGCTTTAATAACACACAGCAGAAGGTAATTCTCCACAGTGTTGAAAATGGCTGTGACATACAACCACAATGGGGCACAGTTACTTTTGGGGTGCTCGAGGGGTCTGGTTTGGGTCCGCTGCTGTTTCTTATTTATATAAATGAAATCCTTTGAATATAAGAGGTGATTGTAAAATATTTTTGTTTGCTGCTGATACCAGCTTGGTAGTGTAGGATGTTGCTCGTAATATTGACACAGTATCAAATAATGCAGTTCAAGAAGTAAGTTCATGGCTTGTAGAAAACAAGTTGATGTTAAATCAGAGTAAAACTCAGTTTTTACAATTTCTTACATACAATTTGACAAAAGCTGACATATTGATTACACATAATGGGCGTATGATAAGTGAGACTGAACAGTTAAAATTTCTAGGTATTCAGATAGAAGCTGTTGTGGAAAGCCTATGTTCAGGATCTTGTTCCAAAACTAAATTCTGCCATATTTACCATTAGAACAATATCTGAAATAAGTGATTTTTCAACACGAAAAGTAGTCTATTATGCTTACTTTCACTCAGTTATGGCGTACGGCATTATTTTTTGGGGTAACTTGCTTGATGCAAAGAGGATATTTCTGGCTCAAAAACGGGCGGTTCGAGAAATATGTGGTGCAAGTTCACAAACGTCATGTGGACCACTTTTCAGTAGTCTGAGAATTTTGACACTGGCATCACAATATGTTTTTTTCTTTAATGTCGTTTGTTGTTAATAATATCAGCTTATTCCCACGAGTTAGTAGCTTTCACTTTTTTTGTGGTTTTAGGGCACACAACTTCTCAGGTCATTAGTGCCTGGATCGGAACAGAGATTCGCTAGATCTCGAAAAAATTGATAACTGCCAGGAAGGAGAGTATCAAGAGAAAGCTAAAACAGAAGGATAAAAAAACATCAAATAGAAGGGTTAAATATCCTTTGATAAATTGGCCATGTTGATAAAAATCAAAACTCGAGCAGCTGCTCGTGTGTCATCAGCTAAAAGTTCCTCCAGAGTAGATGGCAAATTAAGGGCTACACGGATATGGTTAAAATTAGGACAAGACAGTGAAACATGTCGCACTGTCCTCAATTCACCACAGGAGCACAGTGGTGCAGGGTCAGCGGTTAGCAAATGACTGTGGCTGAATCGGCAATGACCGATCCGCAACCGGGCTAGGATGACCTCTTCTCACTGAGAGGGGCGTGAGGAGATCCTCCAAGCAGTTGGGATAGGTTTTACGGTTCGCAATTCATTGTCGTGGAGTGAGAACCACGAACTGTGCCAGGACGACACGATACACCGACGAAGAGCCCATTGAATATTGTTCGATGGGATGCAAAAGGTAGCCATGTGAGGCAAAAGAGCTGCTGCCTTGGCCGCAATGTCAGCAGTCTCATTCCCGGGCACACCTACATGGCCAGGGAAAAAACAAACGTGACAGCCATTATCTGCTAGCAACTGAAGGGAGCATTGGATTTGCTACATGACAGGATGCGTCGAGAAATGGTCCCTAAGACTCTGCAGGGCACTAAGGGAGTCAGAGCAGATGGCATAAAAGGGGTGGCGGTGACGGCGGACATACAAAACAGCCTGGTGGAGGGCAAAAAGCTCAGCCGTGAAACTCGAGCACCGGTCAGGGAGCTTGTATTGGAACAGGTTGCCCCCGATGACACAGGCAGATCCGACACCGTCGGTTCTCTTGGAACCATCAGTGTAGATAAATATGGCATTGTCGAACCGCCAACGGAGTTCGACAAGCCTCGAGCGATATACCAAATCCGGAGTGCTCACCTTGGGGAGCGAACTAAGTTCAAGGTGGGTGTGAACCTGGGCCTGATGCCACGGTGGCAATGGGATCTCGATCAACCGAAGCAGGCGGCGAAAGCGAACACCAGGCGGAAGCAAGACAACCGATATTGGCGATCGAGGGAGTCATCAAAAATAATGGGTAAGATGGATGGTTAGGCACCAACAGCAGTCGGCATGCGTACTGACACAAGAGTATGTCATGCCAAGAGGTCAAGGGTAATACAGCAGCTTCAGCATAAAGACTTTCAACAGGGCTGGTATAAAATACACCGGTCGCCAGGCATAATCCCTGATGGTGAATGGAGTTGAGACGGTGGAGAAGGGACGGCCGTGCAGAAGAGTATACAAAGCTTCCATAATCCAGCTTCGACTGAACAATGGCCCGATAAAGGTGAAGCAGGATGGTACAATCCGCTCCCCACGATGTGCCACTAAGGACACAAAGAAAATTAAGGGATCGGGCAAAACGGGCAGCCAGGTGGGACACGTGCGGGGACCAGTAAAGATTCCGATCCAACATTAGCCTCAAGAATTTTGTTGTCTCCACGAATGAGAGAGCAACGGGGCCAAGACGTAGAAATGGTGGAAGAAATTCCTTGTATCTCCAGAAGTTTATACACACCGTTTTCTCAGTGGAGAAGCGGAAGCTGTTCACAATGCTCCAGGAATATAGGCGGTCAAGACAACATTGAAGACAATGCTCCAAGAGACATGTCCGCTGGGCGCTGCTATAAATTGCAAAATCGTCTACAAAAAGGGATCCGGAAACGTCGGTTGAAACACAATCCACAATCGGATTGATTGCAATGGCAAAGAGAGCCACGATCAAGATGGAGCCCTGTTTCACCCCATTCTCCTGGCGAAAGGTAGCTGACAAAACAGCCCACCCATACCCGGAACTTGTGATCCGGAAAAAGGATTGAATAAAGAGTGGGAGGTGGCCGCGAAGGCCCCATTTGTGCAAAGTGCGGAGAATGCCTGCCCTCCAACAGGTATCGTAAGCCTTCTCCAAGTCGAAGAACACTGCTACCATTTGACACTTCATTAGAAAGTTATTCGTAATGAAGGTCGCCAAGGTAACGAGGTGATCAGCAGCAGAGCGATGTCTACGAAAACCACATTGAACATTAGTCAGGAGGCGTCGAGATTTGAGGAGCCAGACCAACCGAGTGTTAACCATGTGTTCCATCACCTTACAGAGGCAGCTCGTGAGAGAAATGGGGCAGTAACAGGAAGGAAGATGTTTGTCCTTCCCTGGTTTGGGGATGGGGACAACAATGGCTTCACGCCAACTTGTGGGAACCTGACCTTCAGTCCATATGTGATTATAGGTGCTAAGAAGGAAACACTTGCCCGCAGCAGAAAGGTTCTTCAGCATCTCAATATGGATGGAATTGGGCCCAGGAACAGAAGATCGGGACAGGGTGAGAGCATGGTCTAGCTCCCGCATGGTGAAGGAGACATTATAACTTTCACGATTAAAAGAGTGGAAAGAAGGCGGCCGTGCCTCCTCTGCCTGTTTGCAAGGGAGGAAGGCAGGGTGGTAATGGGCAGAGCTCGAAATCTCCGCAAAGGAGCAGCCCAAAGAGTTGGAAACATCAGTGGGGTCCACAAGGACTGCGTTCTCGACGGTCAGGCCAGAAATCGGGGAGTAGACCTTGATGCCGGATAAACGGCATAGGCCACCCCGGACAGTCGAGGAGGGAGTAAATTGGTCAAAGGAACTGGTAAAAGGAGTTCAGCAAGCTTTTTTGCTGTCTTTTATAACACGATGACATTGTGCTCGCAGTCGTTTATAATTGATACAATTCTCCAACATTGGGAGGCGGTGGAACATGCGTAAAGCACGTCGCGAGGCTCTAACAGTGTCGCAGCAGGCTGCAGTTCACCAAGGGACAGGGATGCGACGTGGAGAAGAGGATGTACGAGGTATGGAATGTTCGGCAGCGGTGAGGATAACCTCTGTGAGGTATTCGACCTGACTGTCACAGCTGGAAACATTTTGATCGTGAAAAACAGCCATGGAAGAATAAAGCCCCCAGTCGGCTTCAGAGATGTTCCAACTCGTGGAACAAGGAAATGGGGTATGATGCAGGAGGTGAATTACGCAAGTAAATGATCACTCGAGTACGTGTCAGAAAGAGTGTACCACTCGAACCGACGTGCAAGCTGAGGAGTGCATATCGCGAGGTCTACGTGGGAGTAAGTATGTGTTGTGTTGGAAAAGGTCGGTGCACCGGTGTTGTGGCAGTGGAAAAGGTCCACTAAACGGACAAGGTGCTGGGGGAGCCCCATAGTGGGTGGTGGGCATTGAAGTCACCTACCAACATGAAAGGTGAAGGGAGCTGGTCAATGAGGTGTAGCACATCTGCCCTAGTAAGGGCAGACAACAATGGCGAATAGATATTACAGAGAGATAAGGAAAAGGTGGAGAGACTGATACAGACGGCAACTGCCTCTAGGTGAGTATGCAATAAAATGGGATGGTAATAAACGTCGTCCCGAATGAGCATCAGAATCCTGCCATGGGATGGGGTACCTTCCACAGGGGGTAGGTCGAAATGCACAGAGGTGTAGTGGTGGAAGTCTGCATGATCACATTGGACGTAACTTAGTTTCTTGGAGACAAACTAGAAGCTGGCAGTGCAATCGAAGGAGTAGTTTTAATTTCTCCCGATTGGAATGAATGCCACAAATATTCCATTGAAGGAACACCATGATAAAAAATGAGAGAAGGAACAAGCAAGCGGGGTCACCTCGATGGTTGCTGAGGACCAGACTTCGAGGGAGCACTGCTATCGCTATCTAGAGGCAAAGGATCGTGTTCCATGGGTTCGACCGACACGTCTGCCACCTCCCTGAGTTGATCAGGAGGGGCAGCTTCCACCGCTGGTAAAGGGCCGGGTGCCCGGCTGACAGAGCGTCCCGATGAACAGAAGACGGCCGAGGCCGGCAACTGTTGGATGGCGTGACTGCCTTGGCGGGGAAAGGGGGGGGGGCTGTTCTTTTTGTGAGCCTTCTTAGAGGCATGACGAGTAGATGAAGTGGATGATGGTTGAGAAGACGGAGTTTTTAGGAAATCGTCACGAACAAGTTCTTTTTTAGAACTCCGGGCAGCGGATTTAGGTGCCCGGGATGTGTGGGAACTGGTCGATGAATGCACTGTAGAATGGGCAGAAGGGATCGGAGAGGTGGAACGAGCAATTTTTGGGCTAGCCGATCTGACAACAGTATCACAGAAGGTGAAATCACAGGTCTGAGTGCCTACCTCCTTAGTTGGTCGAGGGGAGGTGAGGACCTGGCTGGGAGTACAGCGGGCTTCCTAATCGCTAATAACTTCCGAGCCACAGAGGTTAAAACCTTTTCCTTGATGCAAATCTCCTGGATGACCCGCTCTTCTTTATAGATAGGGCAGTCCCGTGAAGAAGCAGCATGGTCACCTATGCATGCTTTCACTCGGTGAATACTAGACAGAAGTCGAATCTACATTTGCATCACGCCACCTTGACACTTGTGCAGAAAGGTGTACAGTATTCTGCAGCATCCATTTTCAATAAGCTGCCACAGGAACTAAAGAATCTTAGCACTAACCCACATGCTTTCAAATCTAAATTGAAGAGTTGCCTCATGGCTCACTCCTTTTATTCTTTCGAGGAACTCCTAGAAAAGTTAAACAATTAAGCTAATTCATTTTTTTCTTTATTAATTCTTTTCACTTTGTCATAAGTTTACCGTGTACATAGGACTACTTAAAATTTTTCTATTACCATTCTTGAGTAAAAATTCATGTATTGACTTGTTCCATGACCATGGAGTCTCACTCCTCAAATGGGTCCTATGGAACAGAAAACCATATTATTATTATCATCATCATCATCATCATCATCATTATTATTATTATTATTATTATTATTACAGCAACAAAATTTCTACAAGACATTATGTATTTAAGTGTGCATTATAGTGAACCTAAAAAATTATTTTTAAGTTCCTTCCCCTCCCCCCCCCCCCCCCCCCATTTCCAAAATATTTTAGAAAACAAAAAGCATTCCCAAAAGCCACATTTTGTCATTAATTTTACTAGCTTATATGCTCATGCTTCGCAACAGTTGTTAAAAAGGGATCTTGTATATCATGGTTTGTTATGGTTCCAGACCTAGATCAGCAAAAACAGAATCCTTGTTGGATCGCTCTGTCAATAAATTGAGTTCTCCTAGCCAAGATGTCTAATTTAAGTCATTGTCAAAAACGATGAATTTTCATAAAGTTTTTCATACAAAAAGTGAAATTAATTTAAGTCTCTACTCCGGGACGATGTAAATTCATTGTTAGTTTGTGTTCATAAAGTTAAGAACCAGATGTGTAATTGTCTGTCTGGCATAAACTTCTGAAAACACTTCTAATGTTGAGATGAGAAATGGTAACAATAATAATAGTGCCACGTATTGGTTATATGGCGTAGTACTAAACTGTTTATCTCTCACAGTAAGTGCTTGATGAAGTATTAGAATGTTGCACTGAGGACAATGTAGTTATTCTGTACGCAGTGCTCCACATTATCGAAAAGTCGATGAATACTGAAAGTCTGGTAATTCAATCAATAGAGCAGTTCATGTCTGTTTAAATAAGATGTCATGGTGGTGTCAATGTGCGATAAAGTAAGTCAGGGTAGTCGCTGAAGGAATGGTGTCAGCTGATCGTCTGTATAGAACTTTTCATTAAATGTAGTAGTATTTCCAGTGAATTGTCTTAACTGTGTAAGCAGCATTGGCCACACTTTCAGCTAATACATGTCCTCACGTCCTGCAGTGATTACTTCGTAAAGCACGAAGTTGAAATCCATCTTGTGTAATAGAACTATATATTCAAAAGTCAGATTATAACTCTAACTACAATTGTCTCTGCAAAAGAAGACATCTTTCTCTATCTTAATGTAGTCTGCACCAAAAGTAAGTAATTACAAATTTTAATCACAATATTGTACCGAACAATTATGAAAGCAGGGAGGTTACTGACAAGTTTGTCGCTTGCTTGTACAGACCAGAAATATATCTGAAGTGAGCATTCAGATGCGCAGACAGATTTTCTGTCCTCAACATTAAGGTGGAAATATCACCTGATATTGGGAAAAATCTACTAATCGATGACTCCATCTTGGTCCTTTTTTGTTCAGTTAAGAAGGAAGGAAGATTGGTGTTTAACACCCCGTCGACAGCCTGATCATTAGAGGCGGAGCTTACGCTCAGGTTGTTTCGATAAGGATAGGGAAGGAAATCATTCATGCCCTTAGAAAGGAACCATCCCAGCATTTGCCTGGAGTGATTTAAGAAAATCATAGAAAACCTAAATCTGGATGGCCGGAGGTGGATTTGAACTACCATCCTCCCAATATGAGTCCTGTACGTTACCACTGCACTACCTCACTCAGTTTCAGTTAAGACAGATGACTATGTGTAAATGGCTTTTTAGCGATGCTTCCTCGACTTTCATGTTGCTTCTGTGATGCATTTATTTAGATTTTATTTCATGGTAGCTGGTTGCTCTGCAAGGAGGAGGTGGAGCTTATTTGCAGCCAATGCTTTTAAGAGCAAATAAATGTATGGAGAGAGTGGATTTGTCTCAGTATCATTTGATAATTCCAGCTTAATGTTGAGAAGATGCACAGAAGCCAATGCTCACTCCATAGATATTTCTACTCTATGTATAATTTAGTGGATATACCTGTCAAAAGATGCACTTCTTTTCTTTCCACGACATTGCAAAAGCATATGGGATACAGCTAGGAAGGGGGAATTTTTTTTTGTGTCCTGCCAGGACTAAACTTTACTTGCAGTGGCAGCGGTTTAGTTTGCTATCATTGGAGGATGATTAATTTAGTGACCAGAACAGCATAAATTATTTCATCATGAACATAAAGAATTATTCCCCTTATTCTACACGACTGATTTTTGAAAAAGCGTTCAACAGCTGTTGTCACCACCGTAAGTAAAATTGTACTCCTTTTTGTAGTGTACTACACCATAGTTATGAAAAAAAAAACACAGCAACACCATAATTAGTTATTTGGTGTACTATGTAACTAATGTCACCTCACTTTGTCCTTTCCTGTACTATGGTGTTTTCAAAGCATTCCTAAACAGAACACACTCAAAATGTAATGAGGATACACCGAAATCAGAAAGGGAACTACATAAGTTCCAGTTTCCTTGCAAAGAATTCTTATGCAAATTAGAACATTGATAGACTCAAAGGAATGTGGTTATGTTTTAAAAATTCAATTGATACCCGCAGAAAGAAGCACTTTTTTCTTTCTATGGCATTGCAAGGTTTGCGAGATACAGCTAGTAGAATAATAATAATAATAATAATAATAATAATAATAATAATATTATTATTATTATTATTATTATTTTTTGGTTTTTTTTTTTTTCCTTCGTGATCCGATTTTGATAAAATTATGCCTATATCTAGACCCAAACTTTTCTCATGTTTCCTGTGAAAACTGCATGACGATTCATCCAGTAGTTTTGATGATTGAAGGGAACAGCGACAGGCCTACATTTACAGATTTATTATTAGTATAGATTAAGAAAGAACTAATACAACATATTACATTTGAGGCTCCATTGTTGAATATGGTAGTTATTTAGATACATACTAAATAATAGTGTGCTAGCCCTAGCTGGCACTCTGAGTGTGTGATTACTTGCAGCAGATACCAATCGGGCAACAAGCCTGAATTACATAGCCTGTGACATAGTACATATTTATTTGTTAACCTGGAGATGTGTTTGTAATGCCCCAAAACCAGTATTAGCTTAATAAATAGTCTTCATCCAACTGAAGTGAATTTTTTCCCACAAGAACTATGCCTCTCAGTTGTAGATGCCCTGATAACTGAAGCTGACACACTGATTATTTGATAAGGATGGGGAAGGAAACTGGACTTTCAAAAGAAACATTCCAGCATTTGCCTGGAGTGATTTAGGGAAATCACATAAAACCTAAATTTGGATGGCCAGAGGTGGATTTGAACCACCATCCTCCCAAATGCAATTTTAGTGTGTTACCAGAGTGCTTTTAAATTTAGATTACTGAAAGCTGCTTGGTCTAATAAACTAGTGTCTATTACAGTCACAAAGTTTCCTTTAATACTCGCTCAGAATTTTACTGTAACAAATAATTGTTAGCCAGACATCTAGTGTATGTGTCTTAACAGAAAAGGCAAAGAGATATTGAAACATTCACTAATGTTTCTCTAGTTGAGTCTGAATAACTTATTGTAAACTGTGTAAATGCTTCATGGGGGTTCTTATAAATTGTCAGCACCACAGCTACTGACATGCTATTTGCTTTTGCACAAAGCTTCATTATTTTATCTTTCTACTGTGTCTGATGGTTATGTGGTCACAAATTTGTTGAGTTGTGGAATTCTGTACTGGGAATCCAATTTTATGGCAGTCAAGATTATGTCCTGCCTCTTTACCCCTTAACTTTCATCCTTTATGACTATTGAGTCCTTTATTAATTGAATGGATAACTTTTCTTTTTTCTAATAAAATTATTGGGTTGTCATAATCATGTACTGGTCAACATTTTGCTAAATATTTATCTTGAAGAAATACTTTCAAATTCATTTCTTTCACATTTTCCTAGATTTTGAGCTGTAACAACACTGGCACTCAGATGAAGAGTTTATTCTGATCTTGATATCTTACATTTATAAACACAATCAGCAACCCATCTTAATTACACATAGCCCTGCACCTTGCATGGGGGGGGCGGGGGGGGGGGGGGGCAGGATATCTGACTCTGACCCGAGAAGTGTGTATGTTTCTGCCCTGCTTCATCAATATAATGAGGATAGTTTACAACTCACTGCAAAGATGTACAACAAGCTGTTACAGACACATAAAACACACAGACACACAACTGTTGAGTGTCTGAAGTATGTCTGTAGATTGTGTGAATGCTCTTTTTTTATAATGAAGGATAATGGCCAGTAGATTAAGTGTTGTGTGTCTTTTTACATGTGCTTGTCACATGGTTTTGCGTTAGATTGTAAACTACCCTCATTATTTGTTGATACTGTGGTTCAGATATATTGTAGATCTGTTATTGATCACATAGTAGTTATTTTATTTACACCTACTATTTTGTTGCCAACTATTGATCACTAAAGCAGTAAATGCACTGGAGAACAAACTCAATCTAAAAGAACATCTTGTGTAAGAAGATTTCTTCTCACATCCAAAGATATTAAAAGTTATTTCCAAATACTCCAAACCCAAATATGTTAACTATAATTGGCTATCAAATAATGCAAGTGCATATTATTTACAAACTTTGCAATCAGATATTTTGTTATTGAAGTCTCCAGTCCCAATAACAGTTTTATGTAGCTCCCGACACTACTCTTTTTAGGGCAATGTTGTAAAATTGTTCACATGATAGTACACATCTAATTCGTGTAACTTAATACTTTTACTTCACACATTTTCTGTGTATGCCAAATAAAGGGTTAAAAAAGGAGAATGAAGAAAGGAATCTAATAAGGACAACCACAAACAGGAGAAAAAAAAACTATTCATGAAATTCAATGAGAACAGGCTGATTATTAAGGAATGCTTTAAGAGATTGAGAAAAGAGGAGCTATAAAATCAAAACAAATGATAAAAATTCCTTGAAGTGTAATATACTAACAAAATATTAGGTACAAGACTGCTGCCTTCATAAATGTAAATGTAGCCCCTCTGAGTAATTTCTCTTCTTCTACCGTATCCACTGTGTGTGTGTGTGTGTGTGTGTGTGTGTGTGTGTGTGTGTGTGTGTGTGTGTTTGGAATTTTCATTAACTGAAGTTAATAAAAAAACTAAACTAAATGGGAAAGCATGTAAACAACAATGGCAGTAAGGTACAACAGATCATGTTATTACCAACATAAAATTTTTATTGACAACATACACTTATTTAAATCATTACTTTAAGACACAGTTCAGAGATCTGAGCGCACTTTAAAACCAGGGCCCGGAGGTTCTCCCTTCAACGATGTGAGGCCACCTGCTGGTTCCGCTGCAAAACGACCACTCCTGAAACAGAAAATTAATAGGAGTAATGTAATAAACAAAGGAGTTATAATTGCTGTTGAATCTTCTGGGTTATGTGGTCGTGGTCGAAGAAACATATCTGCTCCTGACCTTTCGTCCAGAGCTGCGCTGGACATCCTCAGAGGTACTACTGGTACTCACCGGCAAGACTCACCGCTACCAATAGTACCTCTGAGGATGTCCAGCGCAGCTCTGGATGAAACGTCAGGAGCAGATACGTTTCTTCGACCACGACCACATAATCCGGAAGATTCAACAGCGATTATTTCAGCCGGTTGTGAAAGCCTTTAGAGTTATAATTAACAAAAATATCTGCTTTTAAAGAAAATTCATTATCCAATAACTACCATATCTGTTTTTTAAAAGCTACATTAGTATGACTACCCTTTCCTCAAAAATTTTAAACATCAATCACAGCTAGCAGTTATTCTTCCTTTTGAGTCGTTTAATGCTACTGGATATCCCAAATACCTTTGCACTAGTAGTTAGAATGAGGCACAGAACAAAACTTACGAAATGGCTAATATGATGTAGCAATTATGAACCAGATATTCAATGTTACGACAAAACTCCTATATAACAGGCAATCAAGAGATCCAAACTCAAGTGCAGGTGAAATTATACACAAACAATGCAATACGGTGTAAAAAAGTGTGTGTGTGTGTGTGTGTGTGTGTGTGTGTGTGTGTGTGTGTGTGTGTGTGTGTGTAAGGGGGGGGGGGGGGGATGAAGCCCACCACAAATTTCTTTCCTGTACTTGACTTTATGTCCTCGATCATTTGCTGAATTTATTCCAATCTTTGTCTTCCCCTACAATACTATGCAGATTATTTCCTGATTCTTAACACTGGTTGCACCTAAAGTATTTTTTTGGGGGAGGTCCAATTCAGAAAGCTAATTTATCTTACTGTGGCATTTTACATCAACTGTATTATCTATATCAACTGTATTATCTATATCAATTGTATTATCTATATCAATTGTATTTGATATATGTTTCAATTATATCGATCTCTGTGTCACAGCCAGGTACATATAAAAGAACTCACACTCACATCTTAGCTTTTGGCTGTGCACATGTGCATGTGTACACAATCATGCACCATAAAGATAATTGCTGAGCCACAGACAGGGTGAAGGTGGAAAGGGAAATCTGTGCGGGCGCGTGCGCAACCCCCCCCCCCCCCCCCACACACACACACCAATTTCCCTTTCCACCTTCACCCTATCTGTGACTCAGCAATTACATCTATGGTGGGTTGAATCTATCCACATTATATTTAGATTTATAGATTTATCACCAAAAATCAATTGCCACATGTTTCACTTGAGAACATGTTTG
Organism: Locusta migratoria; assembly: GCA_026315105.1. NCBI lineage: Eukaryota > Metazoa > Arthropoda > Insecta > Orthoptera > Acrididae > Locusta > Locusta migratoria. Next base: position 105,081,752 of record CM048746.1, on the reverse strand, counting down.
ATTTGGTTTTTCTTTGTCAGAACAAGGATTCTATGGAAGAATAATTTGGAAAAGATGTAAAAAATTGGGAGTAACTGAAAATACATTTTTCCAGGATTTTTGTATGAATTCAGTCCCATAACTTAGAATTCAAACTATGGATATGAGTAATAGTTCTTTATCCATTATAGTCCTGAGAAAGTTTAGGATTTTTGTAAATGAAAGTCAGAAAATTTTGACAATTACAAAAATATTTTTTCAATAATATTTTGGATAAGATAGGTTGCTACTCACCAAAAGACGTCCGATAAGCTGCAGAAAGGCATACATAAAAGAATAAACAAAACTGAAGCTTTTGGCTGTTAAGTCTTCATCTCCCACAGAGAAACACACACACACACACACACACACACACACACACACACACACACTCTACACAAACCCAACCGCCGTCTCCAGCTGTTACGGCTATTTTGAAAATAGTTTTCATCATAACTGAGACAGCAATACTACAGTTGACAGTTCATCATGATAGTTAGCACATATATCCATGGAAAAAAAAAGTATGGAGAAGTTTAAGCCATTGTACGGTGCATGGTAGAGGGAAAGCACCTTACAATAAACTTCAACACCATATCATGGATTACCATGAAAGTTGGTAAATATTTTTAATTTATCATAGATTGGGGGTGGGGAGGAGCAGATGGCTAGGTGAAAGGGAGAGATGAAAAGAGAGAGGGTGAGGAGGAGCTGGACAGAGGGAGGGCAAGAGGATGCAGATAAACAGGCAGAGGAGTAGATGAACAGAGAGAGGGGTAAGTTGGAAATGGATTAGAGGAAGATTCCAATAAAGACAAATTTACTGTGAATTACAAGTATTATCATTTCACAAGAAGGAGATGAATTCTGAGAAGAAAAAAAGAGGAGACGGACAAACATAAGATTTAAGCAAATAAAGACCTAAACATAAAGATAATGCAGTGAATACATTAAAACTGTCAACGAATGATTGTAAAAATAGTCGATTTTGATTGCATTCCATTTAGGTTGATCACTTTTATATGAGTTGGATGAGGGCATGGAAGAAGAAAAAAGAAGAAGAAGAAGAAGAAGAAGAAGAAGAAAGTTCAGGATCTCAAGGAACACTGTACAGCATAAAATTAAATCCATATTTATGTTCTCTTTCTTCTCTTATTCACAGAAACAGTATTCCCCAAATAGAATTTAATGTTACATAACATTAATATTAGTACTTCAATTTTGTAGTATTATAAAGAATTTAGCCTAACTTACAAACACAATATTTCTTGTAAGTTGAACTCTCACAAATAACAAATTATTTCTGTTTAAAATACTGTAATACTTCTTGTTGGTTCTTGCACATGTCACAATTGCATTTAAAGTTTGTGACCATATGAGAAAGTCTTCACTCTATATTATGGGTGGACAACCAGCAGTCCATGGGTCACATTTGGCCCAAAGAAAACATTTGAAGAGGGGAAGGAAAGAGCTATTGTGAGAGTAAAGCAATAATGTTCAATATTCATAAATAAATGAAAACATATGAAGGTGGATGAACAAAAAATGAATTTCCTTTCAAACGTGTTTCTTTCATACAGGTTTCAAAGATTGGCATTGTTGCATTACTCCATAAGATGAGGTTGCCCATGAGCTTATGCTGGCATGTGAATCTAGCATGTAGGCCGTGAAATGATGCCCCCAAATTATAATTTATTTCAGTTGAAGCTCTACTTTGAATGTGTCCACAGGAATGCTGTGATGACTAACATGAGAGAGAGAGAGAGAGAGAGAGAGAGAGAGAGAGAGAGAGAGAGAGAGAGACTTACCTTGGTCCAGCTTTAGGCTGCTTTCCATTCTTAAGGTCATCCAAAATTTGTTCAGTATCTTTCACAGTAAGGTCCTCCTATAAATATAAATTTTTAATTAAAAACTATTATGTAAGTAATCATCAAATATGAAATAAGGTACACGTGGTCCCTTGCCTCCACAATCATATGTTTTTCCAACATCCATGCTCAATAAACAGTCAATCTAAGACTACCCACTGAAAAAGAGAGGGGAGAAACTATTGAGGGAAACCACCATTTTCATAGAAATGAGGGAATAACCACTTTTGCTCTGCACCATAGGTCGGCAAGTAATCTTAGGTGGGGATCCGGATACTTTTGAAATTTTTTGTTGAGGTCCACAAGTAAAACGTCATATCTCTCATTAATTTTTTATTTTAATTTTTATGAAATACAACAATCAGGCATAATTGTATTCAAAAATCCAGAAAAATTAATATTCTTCACTAATTTTTTATTTTAATTTCTACTCTCAAATTGCACAATAGACGTGAAATATAAATTTATATTATTTTTTATAAGACATTATTTTGCAAAGTAGCTTCAGGCTTTCGATCATTAGGAGTACAGAAATGGTGTTTAAATGAGTATGCCCCGACTGCTCAAGTAGAGATTTCAGAGATTGTCAGAGTTGGTATAAAGTCGATTTATACTCTTAGAATTTCCATGCTCATTAAATAAAGTTATTGTGTTGCATTCATGTGTACAGAGCTTTTATGTGGATCACCGGACAGCTTACTCCGCTCTGCTGCCGCTCTTCAATATACTCCCAGCGTTGCACATTATAACAACTATCTTTTAATCTATCTATAATAATCATTAAGGAGTTAATTTAAAATTCTAGAAAAACTATAAGGGTGGCTCTCATATGAATTGCTATCTACAGAAAAAAGTTTTTTTTTTAATAATTTGAGTATGTAACTTATACTTTCAAAATATTTTTGGGGGTACAGTTTTTGGCCTTCCGCGGTCCGGGCTTGGACTGCAGTCCGCTAGTTGCCGACTGCTGTTCTACACCATCTCTTTCATCCGACTACTTCATTCTCCGCATGTTACAACACATTTTACAACTTTGAACAGCAGTGTTTCCCATCCACATGATCTCACAAGGAGACCACATGGGTATTGAATTTTAAAATTTTTTGGTATTTATGGTATGTGAAGTCAGAACTCAAATAACAATCAGCCAAAGCCACACAACGCATCTCTAAAAAATTCTCAAAAAAAAATAAAATTTTGAAGTTTTTCAAATACACATAAGTACCAATAATTAAATTAGTTGCAGCATCTGTTGGTGTAGCTCAGCTGGTTGTGTTCTGTCCTTACAACCATAGGGTTGGTGGTTTGAATCCTGCCGTGACAGTTTTTTCTTTTCCTTGTCTTCGAATACTTAAATTTAATATCTAATGGTAATTTTTACAAGAAATGCACATATTTTTGTTTATCCATAATTTTCTATATCTCATAAAAGGTTGTTAATAACAATGGTTTCAATTAAAAAAAAACACATAAGTTACATTTTTTACAATATTGGCTTCACTATAGTTGACGACGGTAATCTAAGATTGTTCAGTTTGTGAAGAGTGACGACGAAGTCACACCCATAGCTACTAATGGCTTTCCATGCAGCTAACCTAATCAACCACAGATTTAGGTGATGACAAAGTGTTCAATTTGTCTAGAAACACATAAACAAAAACAGACAACACCTGGAATAAGAGATCCCAAAATGTTTCATAAAACTGTCACAGTGGGATCCGAACCACAGACACTATGGTGTGAGGCCAGATCACTATCACCTAAGCTACACCGACAGATGTGGCAACTGTTTTAATTAATTGTACTTATCTCTACTTGCAAAACTTCAAAGTCAATTTTCTCAAGAATTTTTTAGAGTTGCGTCAAATGGCTTTGACTGATTGTTAAAGTTATGAACTTCACGAACAATAAACATAAAAAATTCTACAATCCGATACTCATGTGGTGTCCTTGTCAGTGTTATGTCAAACTGTGATATAGTATCACAACATTCAGTAATATGTTTGTGTACTGTCTGAATTGACTTGTGAATACAATTTACAGTGTAAAAGTAATAACTCGTAATGTCATCCAAATGCCGTTGATATACATTATGAACATCGGAAAGTAGTAAAACACTTATCTCACACAAAACAAAAACATTATATTATTATGAAAGGAAGTAATTGCAGAATGTTTCTCAGACCTTCAGGAGGGGAAAATTGAAATCGACAGTCTGCTTTTTCTCTTCTATTTTTATGTACATGGCTATCAATAATTATTGATAATCTCTTGGCTGAAGAGCAGCTTACATGCTCCAAGCAGACCATCCACCAGTTAGGGGAAATGAAAATATCAGTAAAGGGAAACAAAATGATCCAAGAAAACAGAAATAATAGGACTGCAATCAAAGAGCACGTAGCTCACATGAAACAAAAACTTTATTCCTATAAAAATAATTATTTGGAGGATGATTCTCAGAAGACAAACGTCATAGGACTGTTTTAAAACACGTATCTTACACTTCATTGTTCCCAAAAAGATATATGCATTCCACGTGTATTGTTACCTACACGAGAGAAAAATACTACAGGTTACACCTAAAAACTCTTTACATACGTACATTTACTAATTGTAGAAATAAATCGGCAGAGCTTATAGTATTAGCCAGCATTACGTACTTAAGCTTCTGCCCGTAATTCAGCTGAAAGCTCTGGTACTTTCTCAACACAGCCACCACAATTTACAAGCACAATACTGACTGTTGGTTATGTCCTCATTCTGTTCAAAAGTTTCGATAGTGTTAATTTTGATGCATGTCGTATGTTACTAAAGGCAAGTTAAAAATTACAGTTTTCCGATATTAGCGGTCTGTTTCAGGTAATATCCCACATTTTTACTGAATTTCCTTTTAATGATATTTTAATGGATAACATACATAATAGCTGGGTATTTTCTCTGACTTGTATTAATATAATAATGCACATATGTATCCATGAAGGTATCTATTTGATTGCTAGATATATTGCGTAATTTTAAAAGCCTGATGTATTTTTTGCAACACTACAAAGCTTTGCAACAGATGTCTCTGTCCTCTGTAAAGTACTGCCAGCTCCGTGACTTTGGTTTCTGTGCATCCAATGCCTGTATTGTAATGGTGATCACAGCGATCTGCGAGAGTTGCAAATAACCGCGGTGCGTAGTGAGTCGCGCTGCCCCAGTCAATTGCCACCGCACAGTGGCACGCACCGCAGCGCACACTCATGCGTCTCCTCACCTACCTCCTCACTCCATTCCTAATCTGCATCTCATTACTCCAACCTAGGCTGTGCTGTACCTATGCACACCACCGTGACGCAACCTTCCTATCCCCTAACCCCTCCCCGATTTACACACCACAGAGCATGACAGTTGTATGACTGTGATGTGTGCCTGTGTGAACGTTCTATTTTCTGAAGAAGGCCATGCACCACAGTGCTGTATGTGAGCAGGTCCAGAGATGAGGTGGCAGAAGAAAAAGTTGGAGTTCAGAGAAGAGGAACTAAATGTGAACTGGGATCAAAACCCCAATGTGAGAGGTGCATCTCTGTTTCTCAAAAGAGGTAACATTTGTTCAGATGCTTTGCGGAAGCAGTGGACACATATCACGTATGCTGTCAGCTGCTAACGTTGCTAAACCTGCAAAGATGGTCTCTGTCGTCTTTACTAGGAGGCTGATCGTGGGGCTAGACAAAAAGGTTCCAGCTGTCAATCATATCCTACAATGGTAAATTGGCTCCAGAATCTGTAACATCAAAGGTGATGCTGAACTGTACAGAAGACTCATAGTCTAGACAGGATTGTACCAATTATTTTTACAGCAGCAACATAATAATGGTATCCCCACCCTAGATGGCGTCGGTGAGGCATCAAAGAGTGTGAAGTTTGACTAAGATGATGAAGCCATGTTATTTGGGCATCAAAGACCAGTCCCACAAAACAATGAGAGTTCTCCACAGAGTATGCTCATAAAGATATAGATACGTAAGGTGATGGACTATACAGTATGCATGGAAATGTATAAAGCACATTTTGGTAGCTAAAATCTGGAAGACATGATTAAGAGTCCAAGATTACATTTGGTTTATTGATCCCTATAGCTGCCATTCAGCAATGCCCATTGCAGATTAACAAAAATAAAGGCATAAATCATTTGGGACACCTTAGACCCCACAGCTGCTGCCATACCATTGATAGCCACCGATAAGAAAAATACACTTTGAACAGGTCCCAGCAGAACCCCATACTTCTACCAAATGGCTGTTTGGTTTGGGTGCAGGGTCGCATATTGGTGTGATTCCTGTTGATTCTCTTTGTAGATGGGATAATACTAGTTATGGGCTACACTTGAAGAGGAAAGGGAAGGGTAAACTGACTGGGCTTACAGCAGGAAATTTAAGGGAGGAGGGACTGACACGAGTGGTAAAATACTAATGCTTAGAGGTGTTGTAGTAGCACCATTTTTAGAATAGGTAGGACAGAAATAAGTCAAGTTCTAAGAGAGGCCAGGTTTGAAACAAACCTTTATTTTGAGAAAGAAATAAAGCAGCATAATATTGGCACATTGGATCAGCAAACAGAGCTGTTGGTTAAAAGTTCACAGCAGAAATTTTATTTCCCCCTAGTTTTAGATCAGTAAATGTGAAATGTCAACTACCTTCAGGCCATCAACATATTAGAGGGCTAAGAAGTAAAATTAACAAACTACTTTCTCTGCTTTAATGAGTTACAAGACACCCAACACAGTGGAGTTTATCTGCTTCTCTGAACATTGTGTGACTAATGGTACAGATTGATTGATTTTTGTAGGTTTAGGTTAGCTTATCATTTTTGTATAGCAGAAATTGAAGATGGAGGAGTTGCCACATTTGTTAGGAATTGCCATAAATTTAATAACAGCCATTCAAACAATGGAAATACCTTAAAGGATTCAACAATATTTGGGAAAGGATAGGTTGCTACTCACCACAGAGCATCCGATGAGCCGCAGAAAGACACACGTAACAGAACAAACAAATTGAAGCTTTTGGCTGTTAAGCCTTCATCTGCCACAGAGAACAGTTTAGTTTTGAATGTTTTATAAAATTTTCTTGTATTGTTCTTTTAGACGTGTTTTTTTTTTTTTTTTTGTTTTTTTTTTTGTAGTTTCTTTTAGTCTGTCAGATTAACTTAGATGTTTCTTTTCTTAGAGTTAGAAAGGTGTTGTATGTATTTACAATGTTGTTGCTATTTCAATTTTTGAATGCTTCATGCCTAGACTTAACTGCTGTTTCACAATCTGTGTTCCACCAAGGGTCGTGACCCAAAATTTAAGACCGACTTTGGAAGTCCCACACTTCAGTAGAACACCTTGATATGTTGCCTCTGTGTGCAGGTTCTGCCTGGGAAGCCAGTGTAACAATGGTAAAACTGTGTCTTATATAGTTTTTGAGATAATGATTCAGAAAGTTGCCTCCAAAAAACCAGAACGCAAAATTTGACCAAGTTTGGAGGCAAATATCTTCAAATACGTCACCTCTGTTTTAGTTTAAAATGCACTATTAGGAGGTGCAGCTTTCGCTTTACTAGAGTACTGACCACAGTGTGAATGTGCAGTTATCGCGAGGCCACTTCCTGCATCCGCCCATTGGGCGAAACAGTTTATTGCACTCGAGGTGCCCGGCACCACCTGCGGCCAAAAGGGCAGGTCCCACACAGGTAAAACCTTTTTCTGGCCTGGTCTCGGGAGTTTGTAGTTTTCTTACGTGGGGGATGCACACCAAATGACACAATTGTGTACCTATCACTGGGATCACTGCTATGTTTGTGTCAAGGAGGTTCTACTGCACTGAGCCACTTTAAGGACTGCATTGGATTGTTTGTGTAACCTTCATGATGTTTGGTTAAGAAAGTGAATCTTTTACCTTAACATGCTTAACAATCCATTCTTCTACTGTTGTTAACTTTTCATTCATAATGATAGCTTGATTATATATGTAAACGCTGATTTATTGTTATGTTCATTTTATACATTTCCTTTTATACACGAATTAGTGGAGTTTAACTATGGATGGTGCTTCAACGAATTTCTTTCTTTGCATTATTGGCAAGGAAACTACTTCACAGTGCCAACTGCCAATCAACAAGTATTCCTAATAAAGGCATGACATTTTTCAAAGATCTCAGTTTACAAGATCAATAACTAATAAGTCAACGGCTGGAATAAGCTTTCACGAATTGGCACAAATATGCATGTATCATAAAAAATAAAAATAAACCAAGAACAAGATTGGTAACTGACAGATAGTGCAACAGAGGCTTGGTAGCCCGGGAACAATTCATTAACCCTTTGACTGCTATGCACAACACTGGCAGTCACACCTTGTGTGCTGCATTGTCATGCCGCTCGCCTGGCTGTGATTTGGCTTTCAACTGTGTTCTGGTCTTTCGTTGGCTATGGAAGAATTGAAGGGAATTGGTTCACATCATTAACACTTGATTTTCCATGTGAGTTGCTTTTTATATTATAATTTATGCACAAGTAAAAATGTTTACGATATTGATATAATTCTACATTCTCTCAAATGAAGACACACATTTTTTTATTGTTGTAATTGTTTGTGATAAGGTTTGAGGCCCGGGCCAGCACAAAGAGTTACATCACATTCATTACAACACAACTTAGTTTGTTTCCTAACACCACTTTGAGCACAGACTATACATTTCTTGTACTTTTACCACTGATCTGGTAAATGTGTCGACACATTTAAACTTGTAGGGCAATCTTGACATTTAGCACCACCTGCTCTCTTGCAATTGACGTAAAAAGTTGCAAAAATTTCTCAAATTACATTGAGATGAAACTTTTCATACTTCATTTTTGTCTGATATTTCCAGTATAAGCAAAAGGCATTGAACATTGCCATATCCAAAATATGGAAAAAAAAATCCTGTACCACTTAGATGACTTCTGTGTACTTTCCACTGTTTTTATTAGCATGACGCTTCGGTCGACTAGTCCCATTGATTTATTGTAGTCTATAACCACACTGTTTCATTTTTAGATCACCATATTTCCAATCTCTTCTTGAAGTCAGCTGCATTTCAGCTTTGTGGTACATTGATAGCATACACATTTCCTTCTTGTCCTGCCATTTCAAAGCAATTAGCTTTCCTGATTCTTAAGAACGGAAAGTTATTTCTCCTTCAGTTTCTCCTCCATTTACTGGCATTTCCTTCCGTGCTCACCTAACTGTACCTAAGGTGTTTGTTGCTCTATCATACAACCAACAAAATAGAACTAGGCTGCTCTACCAATTGCCAACAAACAGTGTATGTCCTTTCTCTAAGTAAGATTGGAGTAATGTGGCTACTGTATTTCCAGACACTCCCAAACCATGATTATCAATGTGTCTGTTCGCCAACATAAACGATAAAATCCAGAATATAATTTGTCTCGCAATCACAAATTACAAAAATTTTACTTCTCTTTGCTGGAATATACTGCTTTACTTTCAGATGGCCTTTAAACAGCATCAGATATTCGTCTATACAGAGTTTCTCATAAGGATAGAAAGTTTCCTTGAATATTTTTCAAAAATGTTCTATAATAGGCCGAATTTTCAACAAATAATACCCATTTAGGGGCAAAGTGTTGTCATGGAAATGCAGTAAATTGAATAGCAAAAAATATCGGTCTCGGGACATTGCTTTTGAAAAAAATTGTAGACCAATATTCACTCAGTTTCAGCTTTTTCACTCTAGCCATCAGAAAGGAAGATGCTATAAAAACATAAATTTCCAACAGATTTGTGGCAATTCACTTGTTTATTCTAGAATTTGTCTTTACTTGGCAATTGGCTGATTGATAAGTATATGACTTATTTGTTTCATGGCAAATCAATTCTGTATTTACAAAAAGTCTAAAGAAACAGAGGCAGCTTTTATTTTCACTTATGGGGGCTTTCATTCCTGATGAGGACTCTAACTGATGCGTCTTTGGATTTAAGTTTTCACATCTCCATTTGATTTCCGTTGTCCTTGTTGGTCACTGTGTTTCTTCATTTTAAGTTGATGAACTTTGAGCAGAAGTACCCAGCTGTGGACTCCCTCTCGATGTCACAGGCTTTGCACTCGTATTTACAGATGGAGATGAATGAGAATCAACATCTGTAGACAGTAAACTATTTGTAAGAGTAACTTTTTCATTTGAATCGCTATCTATTGATGAGCACAGTGATTCTGCAGAGTCACTTTTCATCAATATCTGTATTATCTCTTCAGAGGTGATGAGCTTATTACACTCCATTATAGTACATAAATTCACTAGGCCTATGCTAACAAAAGTGAATAATAGCCGACTGATGTCTGAACCAGAAACAGTCTTGCAGCAAGTAGCGAAATTACATTATGACAGAAATCACAGTAGCATCATTAGTTGTCTCTCAAGCAAATTACACGTACAAGTGCTGTGAAGAGCACACCAAATGCGCTGTTATCGACCCAAATGTAGTCGTGTTTTGCATATTGAAATGCCATCTGTTGCAGTTAGAGTAAACGATAAGGTGTGGTGACGAGAGTCTACCAGTGGCGCTGAAAACAGACAGACGTTTTATTCAAGCACAACTAAACACTAGGCGAGCAAACGTCTCAGAACTTTTACAGCAGTCGCCAGCACCTGGGGCACGGCAGCGCTGAACTGCTGTGGCAGTCAGCTGCTCCCAGGGCACGGCGGCTCGGACTGCTGTAAACGTCAGATGCAGTCAAAGTGTTAAAATGCTTCGTGTCCACACATAGCCTTCAAGTCAATGAGAAACATACCAATCAGGCTTGGGAACATGGTGAAAGAGACCCATGTGTGGCTAGCCTTCCATGGCTATCGGGCTTGGCCCCTAGGCAATGGGGTTACAGTCAGACTGGTAGTGGCTTGACCACAGCAAGGACTAAATTATAAGAGAGCACCATATTTTCGTGTATTAATACATAAATTGCATATGATAAGTTACATCATATTTCAAGTTCTGTAAACCATTCAGCCATGTGGGATTAGCCGAGTGGTCTAGAGCACCACGTTACGGATCATGCGGCCTCCCGAGTCGGAGGTACGAGTCCTCCCTTGGTCTTGTTTGTTTGTGTTGTCTTTTTTAGTATAAGATAGTTCATAAGTTTAGGAACTGATGACCCCACAGTTAAGTACCATAAGCTTTACAAACATTTGAACATTTTGTAACCATTCAACCCATAGAGCTCCCAGGATAAACAATCAATATCATAGCAGAGAAAAAGCTGCTCTTTCTAATGGTCATTATCTCAAAAACTATATAAGACACAGTTTTACCATAGTTACACTGGCTTACCAGGCAGAACCTGCACACAAAGGCAAAATATCAATGTGTACAACAGATTATTCGTTTAGTAAGGGACTTCCAAAGTCTGCCTTAAATTTTGGGTCACATAATTTTCGCCTGACTTTGAGAAAAAAAAAAAAAAAAAAAAAAAAAAAAGAAAAGAACCAAATAACTAGTTAATCTTTACCATTATAATGTTATTTTTCAGTTCTCTGCACAAAACTGATTCAGAAACCCACATTTGAAAATGTGAAGTACCTTAGCTGCTGAGATATGAAAGCGCAAACTTCCTCATGCAAACTTCCTCAAGCGGCCCAGGAGCCTCAACCACTTTAGATATTTGCCTAAAATTTTGTATAACATCCTTTAAGACACTTAACAACATTCCAGTAAAATTTGAGGAAAATCGAAGACGGTCGAGCTTCAACATTTTAAAAAATCTGGTGATTTGATGTGGAATGACCCACAGGTATTAGTGAACAAGGGCTGTCGTAGCGTGATTCAATATTGAAAGTCCCAAAGTTACCAAAAGTAGACAAAGTATATTTGTTCAGAAAAGCAGACAAATACACTAAATTGCTTCTTGAAAGACAGTTTAGACTCATTTCAAACCCTAAACTTGAGTGTAGAACAGATGTGGCACCAATTCTAAGAAATAGTATCAATAGCAATTGGCAGTTTTATACCAAATAAATTAATAAAATGGGTTAGTGATCCCCCTTGGTACACAAAATAGGTCAGGACACTGTTGCAAAAACAACAAAAAAGGTATGCAAAATTTAAATGAACACAAAATTCCCCAGGATTGGTGATCCTACACAGAAGTTCAAAATTTAGCGAGGACTTCAATGCGAAATGCTTACAATACTTTCCACAATGAAACACTTTCTCGAAATCTGACAGAACCCAAAGAGATTTTGGTCATATGTTAAATATACTAGAGGAAAAACACAAACAATACCCTCACTACATTATAGAACTGGCGATCTCAGTGATGATAGCACTACTAAAGCAGATTTACTTAACACAGCTTTTCAAAACTCATTCACCAAAGACAACGAAACCAATATTCCAGATTTTGAATTACGAATAGAGGCCAGAATGAGTAATGTAGAAGTAGATATCATCGGAGTAGTGAAGCAACTGATACCACTTCACAAGAACAAGTCTTCTGGTCCGGACTGTATACCCACTAGATTTCTATGTGATTGTGCTGATATGATAGCTCCTTACTTAACAGCCATAAACAACTGCTTGCTCAATGTAGGATCTGTACCAAAAGACTGGAAAGTTGCACAGGTCACACCAATACTCAAGAAAGGCAGTACAAGTAACCCACTAAACTACAGGCCTATTTCATTAATGTCAATTTGCATCAGAGTTTTGGAAGATATCCTGTATTCAAATATTATGAATTATCTTGAACAGAATGATCTATTGACCCAAGGTCAACATGGATTTAGACAATATTGTTCATGAGAAACACAACTAGCTCTTTACTCACACGAAGTGATGGGTGCTATTGACAATGGTTCTCAAACTGATTCCGTACTTCTTGATTTCCAGAAGGCTTTTGACATCGTACCTCACAAACAGCTTTTAATCAAATTGTGTGGTTACGGAATATTGCCCCAGATTTGTGACTGAATAGGGGATTTCCTGCCAGAGAGGACACAGTTTGTAGTAATCAATGGTAAGGCATCGACTAAAACAGAGGTGATATCCGGCGTTCCACAGGGTAGTGTTGTTGGCCCTCTGCCATCTACATAAATGATTTGTGAGAGAATCTGAGCAGCTCTCTTAGGTTGTTTGCAGATGACGCCATCATTTATCATGTAGTAAAGTCATCTGTAGATCAAAACCAACTGCAGAACAATATCAGTACGGTGTAAAAATTGGCAATTGACTCTAAAGTTGTCCACATGAGTATGAAAAGAAATTTGTTAAACTTTGTTTACAAGGTAAATCAATGGAATGTGAAGGCCACAAACTCTACTAAATACCTAGGAATTCCTATTATATTAGACTTAAATTGAAAAGAGCACATAGACAATGTTGTAGGAAAGGTGAACCAGAAACTGTGTTTTATTGGCAACACTTAAAAGATACAACAGAACTACTAAAGAGAATGCATACACAACACTAGTCCATCCCCATTTGGAGTACGGCTGCCTAGTGTGGATCCTTATTAAGTGGGTTTGATGGAAGCCATCGAAAGAGTCAAAGTAGGGCAGCTCATTTTGTATTGTCACGATACAGGGGAGACAGCATCACCGAATCGATACAGGATCTGGAATGGGAATCATTACGGTGGATATGGCTGCGGCATAGTCTACTTGCGAAACCCCAATCACCAACATTCGCCTCCGAATGTGAAAATATATTGTTGACTCCCACCTACAAAGGTAGAAAAGATTATCAGAATAAAATACAAGAAATCAGAGCTTGAACGGAGATATTCAGGTGTTCTTTCTTCCTGAGCACTATTCAAGAATGGAATGCTAGATGAATAGTATGAAGGTGGTTCGATGAACCCTCTGCCAGGAACTTTAATGTGATTTGCAGAGTATCCCGTGTAGATGGGGAAGCACGAGAACCAATGGTGGCAACAGCCCTGTTTGCTTTGCAGGATGAGTAGTAGGGCTCAGGCCTGGAGCTATTTGTTGGCAATGAGATGGTCCATACAAAGCTAGTGCCAGTGACACTGTAGGGCTCACCGATGATCCTAAATAGCCTTAGTGATCTCTGGTGTCCACCCCATAGATGGTGGTAGGTATTGAAGTGCCCGAGAAGGAGAAATGGTGGGGGGGGGAAGTTGGGCGACCATGGCTGCAAGGTTTGAGGGACACACTACATCACTAGGCCGAAGTAGTGAAAGTGACAGCTACTGCCCCGAGAACTGTACAAAGTGGCACTGGTGCACTAGGTACAGTAGCCAGGACATAGAGACAGACTCCATCTGACATCCTGTCACTGACTAAACAGTTCTTGTAGTAACCCCTATAGCCATGAAGGGTAGGGGTCCACTGCACAGGAAACCAGGTTTCCTGTAGGGCTACGCATATGACAGGGAACTGACATCAGTTATTGTAAATGCTAGCTGGTGGGAAACACTGTTGCAATTCCACAGAAGGATGATGCTGTCAGTGAAGAGGCACCAGGATTGGCATCGAACACATCTGAGGATCCGCCAAGATCTCAGTCCTGAGTGGACACAAGATGATCCCCATCATCCTCAGATGGGGAGGTGGTCTCTCTCTCCTCCTTTCTTGTGTTGTTCTTAGTTTGTTTTAGAGTATGTCCCTCTTTTGGTTTCTCTAACTGGGAAGGCTTTTCAGACAGTCTGATGGACTAAGGAAGACCCAGAAGCCCTATGACTCAGTCGCTGGCACTTTCAACCACTGATTTGAGTCAACAGGAAACTGTGGAAGGAAGGGAACCAAGGAATCCCTTCCTTGTGGGGTGACTGAACATTTAAAACACCGCATAGGTGAAGGGATGTAAGGTCTAATGTTACTTTGATCTTCTCAGGTAATGAATCATCCACAAATGCCAGGATGAATGCACCTGTAACGACTATTGTCCTTTGGACCTCTGTGGACACGGTGGATAAAATGAATCCCTCTTCTCTCCAAGTTTCCATGTAGCTTGTCATCGATCTGCAAGAAAAGATCACAATAATATATAATCTCTTAGACCATATTCAGGGTCTTGTTGGGAGTGATGGAGACGGGAATATCATCCAGTTACTTACAGGCAAGTAGTGTGATAGATTGATGCAGTTTGTATGAGAACAGACCTGCCATACATCTTAGACATTCCACATCCATTCGAGTATGCACCAAAGTGAGTATGTTTCACCTGAAGTTTGAGCCCAACATTCCTCCCAAGGGGTGGCCATGGATGGGAAAGAGTGGGGATCATATTGGACTGCATTAAATTTACCTCTCTTAGAGACGGCATTTGTGTGTCCGCCAACATTATTTTGCGCTTGTTTCATTGCGGTCCCACAAGGAGCTAGGGAATTAAACATCCACCCAGGCAGAGCCCCACTTATCTTGTCCACTGAAGCATGCTCAAAGCTTACAGTGTAGAGGACTGTTGGCATGACACAGTCCCCAACTCTTGGAATCCAGGTTTGCTAGGTCCATACCCAGTAAATAAGTGCTAGGCACCGTGTATTCAGTTTTGTTTCTTTCTTGTCCAGAAAGGCTTATTCTGTATTCGCAGCTGTCCACCATATCTGACAAAACATTCATTATCGACCATCTGTAACCTGTCCAATACACTAGGCAAGGTCAGCTTCCTAGACTTTTAGTTGTGAAGTCTTTAAGCCTAAAAAGTACCTGGAAAGTGCAAAATTTTATATTTTTCAACATTTAAACTAAGTTGACAATCTTTGCTCACCATTGAAATTTTTGAAGAATGTGACATTGCTGAACTTTACGATACATTCACGCAGTTTCACGCAAAAAGTACAGCTGTGACAATAAACCAAATCCATCACAAAATTACACTAGGGGGAAACAGGAATATCAGATGTGATATTGCTTTTGTCTTGCACATACTACCCATTCACAATTACAAAAACAGGGAATATAATGGAAAGAAAAAGATTATACTTACATAATAGTCATCATTGACCTGTATCATGGGAGCATTTACACAAGCCCCCAAACATTCTACTTCAGATACCGTGAACATTCCATCTTTTGTTGTCTCTCCAGGTCCTATTCCTAATTTGCTTTTGATACAGTTCATAATACCATCAGAACCTCTTAGCCAACAGGGTGTTGTTGTGCACACCTGAACATGGAACTTGCCAGTAGGCTGCCTGGGGAAAAAAAGGCTTATTATCAAACCCAACAATATTATGACAAAGAAAATGTACACAATATTCTGAAGTTCTTACATATGTTTATACGTGCAGGATGAAGATGGTATACTACAGTCAAACACAAGAATTTCAGACTTACAAATTTAATAAACTGTGAAGTGGTGTGACAATTTATCATAGTATTTACTGTACACTACAACCTTTGAATCATAGGGAAATGGCAGACACCAATAATTAAAGCTGCAGCTTACCAAAAAGATAAGAAGCATTTAGTGTTCTAGAAATTGTTGCTGTTGATTTAAATAGACATAGTGACTGACTGAGATAGACATACTGATTGAGATAGACATAGTAATGATGAATCTCAAATACCTAGTGGGGTTGTATGGTGATTTCATGAACTGCATTGAGCAAAGTTTCTGCTCAGTAGATGAAGACTTAAGTATACTACCAAAAATATTAAAAAAATGTAACTTATGAGAGAGGAAAGACAGTCCTACAGATTAAAGTAAGATACAAGATTGTTAAGCAATTACTTTCTTGGATCTCTGACGTACGTTACACTGGCAGAAGTAAAATAACTTCTACAAATAAAGGAAGTACTTAAGTTAAACAGTTAAAATGACAGTACCAAAATGTCAAAAAATAAGGCTGAAAAAACTGGCCATCCCACAACATTACATAGAATAAAGTACAAAGCTAATCAATTATTATAGTTGATTACCAGGTGGCTTTACTAGCTATTGACCTAATGCTGAATGTATGCTTTTGATAATAGTCCCAAAAAAATTAACTGCCCATCAACAATAATAATATACAGCTATAGTCCACACTAGAATCCAAATAAAAATAGGATTTGCCATATTTCTTAATACGGAAATTTTTGTTCAGGATATCGATGGTTCACAATAATTACTTACTGGTATCCATTAAAGATCACTGATACTAGATCACTTTCAAATGTTTACTGGTAAACGTGAAAAAATGTACTGCACAGAACAGGGCTCCTATGTGAACTTAAATAATTCAAGCTAATCTGTAGTAACTAAACATGTCAGAAGAATGTAGCTCAAACAAATTTACTCATATACTCCTTCAAAACTGTACCTCATAAACATTGTGTAGAATGTTGCAACTTCATAGACACGCATTCGTGGCATGCCAAGAATTTCAGCAACATGGTGCATTGCTGAAATTGGTAACCATCCATGTTGTCGCTGTGCTAAATCAAGTAAGGGAATGACAGCAGCTCTTTTATGTCCCTCAGGATAAATTGCCATTATGGCCTCTGCCCTCTGTGGAAAAAAACAGAACATATCAAAGAACATGACAAATGCATGAGAAAATATTAATATCAATAATTGTGGCATCTGTTCTTCGGAACATGTCCGTAAGAATAGCCATTGCTATATGTGATGTTGCAGCTTTGTGTAATATAGATTTTAACATGTCCAAAAGAATATATGCCACAAATCTTAACTGTAATCCACTGAGTTGAGGTGTAATGCTTCTTAGAGAGCAGATGCACATAAAGACTGGACTCCTGCCAGAAATACAGTGGCTGCTGTGAACCAAGGAGTACAATGGTCAAAGAAAGAAAGGAGATATGAGAGTTTTGGTCAGGTTGGGTATGTTCTTAGGAGGTCCTTGCAGGTGTGTTAAGCCCATGTGTCTGGGGTGGCATAGAGGTTTAGTGTGGAACTGCCTAATAAGCAGGATGTCTCAGGTTCAAATCCCGCCCCCCAGCAAAAATTTCTGTCAGTTCATGTTGTAACATTACAACATCTACGAGCAGCCGAGGAAAAAAAAAATTAAAATACTATGAACATGCTTAGAGAGAGAGAGACTTATTTCTGCTACAAGCTTCTAAATATTATTTCTCCCACTAAAAGTCTTACTACTTCCTATTTTACGCATTTAAATTTGTTTATATGTTGGACACCCACAACCAAAAAACTTCATGTTAAAAGAACTGTATAGTTACTTTTTTAAAGCACTACCAGTTTCATAAATTTTAGTTACATTCTCAGATTAATACCTAAAAATAACCACTTGTTGCTGATTCAAACTTATTCCCTGACTTCGAGGATTTTGCTTTTAATAAACTGTGGATATACATTGAACAAGGACCAAGTCGAGAACATGTGTCTTTTCAGTAGTGCTGGGACAGAAAGCAGCATCCAAACTGCAAGTGTTTGGATGGTGCTTCGTGCCCCAGCACTTTCCCACATGCACAATGCCTCAACTCGGTCCCTGTCCAATGTACGTCCACAGTGTCTTAACCCTTTCATTCCCAGTGTCGATCCTGAACAACAATGTATTAAAAATTGATTTCTACTATATTTTGTGCATCAATCCTTAAAGTTGCATTTTTGATGAACAACATGCTTCCAGTACAACATTTTGCCACTTGGTACGGAACATAGCCAGTTCTGAGGCATTAATCTGTCCATATTGGAGGTTGTGTTATGTTGCCGTCTGTACATGGCTGAGAGCAAGAGCGTGTGTGTGATTCCTTTTATTTTATTCCCGCAGTGAATTGTCTTGTCTTTGGTTCTGTGGCAAAGATTATGCTAGACTTATTGATCTGGCAGTGTTAACTGTCAACAAAAGAATGTCCAAGTAATAAAATACAAATACAAACGTCTGTGTTGTGCATGACATTAAAAATCAATAGTTTGACCAAAAATTTAAAAAATAAATATTTTGATGTTTACTGCATGTATTAACACAGCTTTTCCAAAGCTGATTTCATGATGTGGGACTGAAAGGGTAAAGAGTTTATTCCTAAAAAAACAGGGGATATGTTTCAATCTGCAACATGTTGATGAAAGTAAAAGTTACAAAACTGAGTGTTTTATTGTATTAATGGGAACTAAACTTCTCTGTCTTTAGTCCCCCACTCACATGGAGCAGCCAAATCATAATTACATACCAAGCAAAGTGCCGTCACACAGAATCAAAGAGAAGAGTGTCAGGGCCTACCAATGGTCAGCAAACCCTAAGGAAAGGAATACAGAGAAAGATTAGATGGAAGAATGAAAATTGGGTGGGATGCCTCATCTAGGGAGCATTCAGAAGTCCCTAGAGACAGAGTGAGCTGTGAGACAACCCCCACCACTTACCATCCCATGCAAAAATACCCAGGAAAGACTAACAACATGGAGAGGAGAGATAAAGAACATCAAGTCAGACATATCATCTGAGAGGTGGAGTAGGGGTGGGGAGGGAGTAAAGGAGCAGGTAGGTTTAGGCCTGAGACACTAATGAGCCATTAGAGAGCAGCCCAGTCAAAGCAACGGGCACATCAGGATTTTCTACCAACCCCACAGTGGGCCAATAGGCTGAAGTAAAATCTCATTTCATGAATAAAATGTAAAACTAAGTTAGCCACTGAGGCATCATTCGAGAACACCAGAGGAAGTAATTACAGAAGTCTGGCACAGGGTGGCTAAGATGAGAAACTTCAGCAAAACGTTGACTACCATCAATTGGGAATCACAACAGTGAGTCTTTGTTATGGAGGAGATGATCAATGATCATAAGTCCACCAAGTTGAAATTGGGAGTGGAATACAGATGAACTAGGTTGTTGTGGAGGTTAGGTAGATGATGCAACACCACCTTCAAAGGGGGCAGGGACTATCTTGGGCAGGCTGTCTCATTTCTGGGTATGATGTATAAAAGCATTATGAAGGACGTAGTTCAGCTGTTACTATCCACGTAGGTTTTGGGTGACAATGAAGGCACCCTTTTGTGGCCGGGTGTGGATGGAAAGGGGGTTGGTGGTGTGTGGGGATATGGTACAGAAAATCTGTTAACAGACTAGGTATGGGAGGTAATGTTTGTCTTTGTAAGGCTTAATTGCTTGCGTCATTACTTAATACTGGATGCATGTTCACTGAACAGTGACACTGCATCTGTCTGAATGTTATGGCCACCAGTAGCGGCATCTGGTGAGGGGGACTACTTATACCTCAGGTAACTTTCTGATACTGGTTGAAAGGCAGCTTGATCAATATCCATTGTTGCTGAGGGTCTGTCAGTATCTATGTCCTTGCAAGATACTAGGATATACACATCCTCAGATGCTGAGTTCGTATTGGGTGGTGGTTTAGGAAAAACAAGGTTCTTCTTCTTCTTCTTCTTCGTGTTCCCTCACGGTTCCTTCTGTTTCTCTTGACGAGTGGCTTCTCTGTCTCACAAAGAGACCTTCAGGTCTCGGAAATTCAGTTTGAGAGGAGACATCGCATCTTAGTAACTTATGACAATATGTATGACAGAAAAAATTCAAGGTTTTTTTTTCCGTGGCTACAAGAAATGGTGTGTTGGGAGTTGGAGAGTGTTGGGAGTTTGGGGCCAACTACACACATCCGTCCACATCAAACCTACCAATAAACAACAGTACCTTCATTATGACAGCTGCCATCCATTCCATATCAAACGTTCCCTTCCTTACTGCTTAGGTCTTCGTGGCAAACGGGTCTTCTCCAGTCCTGAAGCTCTGAACCAGTACACCAATAACCTAATAACAGCTTTCACATCCCGCAATTATCCTCCTGATCTGGTACAGAAGCAAATTGTCAGGGCCACTTCCTCATCTCCCCAAACCCAAACCAAATACAAGACATATACATGACCAGTATGGCAGTGTTTGTTCACAGGTGCCTTATTAGAAAATGATTATACCATAAAATCACATTGTTCAAATTTACTTATGCGCGTTTTATTTCAGTAAATAATTAATTAATTTGTATTTCATTGCTCCATTGGATAAATGAAATATTAATTGCGATGATCAGTTTCACATTTATTGTGTTTAGTACAAGTCTTTAAAGATGCATTTGTTCGAATGTATGGTATACTTGGCAAAGCATTGTACTTTGGCCACAGGTGGCTGTGGACGAATTTGTATAATCCCTTAGACAGAGCAGAACTTAGTGCAGTGAATTTGTTAGTGTTAATTAATAAAAGATTCTCCAAAGACAGCTATCATTTAATAACCTCATAAGGGGCCACCCAATCTGTAAATTTATTATTATTATTATTATTATTAATATTATTATTATTGTGGAAGTCAAACCCAGATGTGGTGAACATAAATTAACCAAAAATAAGGAAACACAGTGGGAGAAGCCAGAATTGACATTGTACAAGTGAGCTAGAATGTTTAACAGGAATACATTTTCGAGAGTGAAGCTCAGAATAGATATTAGTCAGACAACAAATGAAATAAGTATTGCATTACTGGTTTGGGGACCTCATGTTCACTTTACAAGAGTTGTGAGCCCCTGGATGGGCAGATGAGAAGTAGGGAAGGAAAGGTAAGAAGGATTCACTCAAAGGCTAGCAACATTCTCATTGCCTCAACTTCTTAAATTATTTATATTCCACCAAGGACTTTCCATATGTAAATAAACTGTCACAAAGCATTCATCACCGTTTTGCAGTCTTACCTTCTTATTGGCTTCATTAAATTCAAATGGAATATCTGGGTTGTTCTCTTTGGAATCCCTGTGCTGAAAAATAAATACAAAATCAACACATTTCATCTATGATGTGTTTTCACAGTCACAGGCTAAGTAACGATATACAACACAAGTAGAATATACATAGCTAATTCCTTTTCTGTCTTCTTGTTATAATGCAAAACAGCCACACAAAAGTTTCTTCATGGTATCAGTGTAGATAGGTGTATTTTGTGATTATTGATTCAATAGGTGATTAACAGTTCTGTGAAAAGGCACTAACGTATTGCATTTCTGCAGTGGCACTGACAACTTTGTTATTCAGGTAACTTACAGGAATGCAGTCAGGTGACACCATCTACAACTACCTACTTAGTGTTAGATGCTGAAGCAAAGGGCCCTGGGTTCAAGAGCCAGCCTGTTTGTGCATTTTGATTTGAATATATAGTTCAAGTACCTTCTAGATGCATTGAGAAATAATGCTCCATAAGTTTCTGTTAGTGTATAGATACTGTGTAAACCTCCAGGAGTTAGACCTAGTTCATTCTGTGCTCTTGTACATGTGTGACAATGCTTAATAAATCACTGCTAAATTCAAACCATTGTTAACCAGTTACTTATATTACTGATATCAGTTTTTTTAACTGTAAATATTATTTAGCTACATGTTTCAAGGCTGTGCCCATCTTGATACTATTCTGGCATTACAAAAATAATTTACTATAGTTTTACTTTAACTAAATCTTGCTGCCTGTAGCAATAACCCTGTGAAAAACAAAAAGATGACCTATGTGAAGTGACATCTCTCTAGAGTACATGTTTCTTTGTAAAAGTTTGTTTTTATCAACTGACTTTGCAATGCACTAGCAGTAAAAGCCGACAAACGCTCAACAGTAGTGATTGTAGACAGAATATATAAACAAGATACTTCTTTCAGGATAATCATATAAAAAATCTCACATGACCCTACACAGAAATTTAACATTAAACTTAAAAAGCAGTTAAATAAAACATTTCTTGTTAACAAAGGAGAGAACTATGACATTAACAACAATGAACTGAAGAACCTTAAAGCTGCAGGCACGACCCAAGATCCACACAAAGCTAATGTTTCCATTAGACCTCTTGTTAATGTCAGGAAATATCCAGGTTACAAAGTCATGAACAAGCTGCATACAATTTTACAAATTCACTACAAATTTTAAACTTCTTTCTCAGTGCAATTCAAGGTATCTAAGAATGCCAATCCCAGTCAATGCAAAAGTCATTTCCGTAGATACTGTGAACCTATACAGCAGCATACCTGTCAAATAACCCATAGATATAATCAGAAACAACTTCTTGAAACACCAAACTATGCCCATGGCCGAGGGAATAATAGCTGAAGTTTTCATCAACCACCTTAAAAATAAACTTCTGAGAAGTAATGACAGCATGGTTCAGAAAATTATCCACTAATGCAGATATATAGATGACACATTCATTATATATGTTGAGACCAAAAAGGAAATAGACACTTTGCTAAGTAGATTCAATAACTTGTACAAAAACATTCAGTTTACTATATGTGGTAACGCGCGGTGCGTGTGTTTGAACAGCGCGCCACACGTTTACCAGGACTGGCCAGCCGTAAACCTCGCCTTAGTTATATGCTTACTGTGCTCGCGAACATGTGTCTCTGCAAGAGAATAACTAACACACACCAGATCCTGAACATTAATTATCACAGAAAACCAACAAACACATTTATCCACAAAATTTCCACACACCCCAAATCCCATTAACCTGCTGCTTTCAGAGCATTCTTAAATGGCGTAAAGAAATTGTCACTCAGTGCTGATGACTACAAGACAAATAAATACAATCAAACACACAGCACACAACAATGTCTACGATGAACAGGAAATAGATACACTCACACAACAACAACAAAAAAACAAAAAACAAACATACTGACAAAGCCATCACCCACAAAGATTCATTTCAGACCAAATAACCAAGATGAAGAAGAAGAAGAAGAAGAATACAAGGATCAGTTTTGACACCAAAAGCAATTTAAGACAAAAACTCATTCGCAACATCACATAACCAAAAGAAAAAACTAACAGACCAGGAATTTATAAAGTTACTTGTAGCAAATGTCCTCCTAAATTGTATGGGCTTCCAAAGTTACATAAGCTAAGTGTTCCCATCCATCCAGTTGTATCTTCTTTCACAGTTCCATCCTATAAACTAGCCAGAAAACTGGATACCTTAATTAAAAGCAAGCCAAAATTCAAACCCAAACATGGTATTTCAAACTCAGTGGACCTTTTAAACAAAATAAAATACATACCCATTCCAAACAGTGCTAAATTAGTATCATTTGATGTATGTAGTTTGTTTTCCAACATACCTGTAAATTAATGTATTTGTAGTCTGACAGAGTTGATGTACAGATGTAATGTAAACTCTGTGGAAGTGGAGGACTTTAGACTGGCCACCCAGACATGTTTAGCACAAAACTATTTCCAATTCCAAGATTATCTGTATAAGCAGTTAGATGGCTAAGCTATGGGGTCCCCCTCTTAGTCCACTCTTAGCTGAGATATTCATGGACAGTTTTGAAAAACATTTTTTCGAAAAAGAACCTTTGAGTACAAATACCAAAAAACTGGTTCAGATATGTTGATGATGTAATATGTATGTGGACAAGTACTACAAGGCAACTCAACATATTTTTCCATAACCTGAACAGTTAACATAAAGACATTCAGTTCACTACAGAGATTGGCAATAAATCCATTAACTTCTTAGATTCAATATTGACATCAGTGCAAACACATACTGTTTCAAAATTTACAGAAAAACCACAAGTACAAACACAGTAATACCTTCCACATCACAAAACCCATTAGCACATAAACATGCAGCTTTCCACTCAATGGTACACCGTCTTCTATCTAGTCCAATGTCCAAATAAAATTTCCATGTAGAGTTGGACAGAATAAAGTTTATTGCTTCAACCAATGGCTATGATCCAGTCCTAATTGACCATATCTTGAAGAGGAAACAAAAATATAAACTTCTACCCCTCCTCTATGCGCCTCCTGCTGACCCTTCCACTATTTGTAAGAAGTGGTGTACTATACCATATCTAGGACAGGTATCGCACAGTGTAGCCAAAACTCTGAAATCCTGCAACTACAGGGTTTCCTACTACGCCAGTAACACAACTGCCCAGTTTATTTTCAATAGCAAAGCCAAGGCCCATCTATTCGTCAGTTGTGGTGTATACAAACTTATTTGCCCAGATTGTGACAAGTTTTACATTGGCCAATCAGGAAGGGACATAGCAACTAGGCTAAGAGAGCATGAATGCAGTTGGAGGTTGCAAAATCATGATTCAACTTTTGCTGAACATGTTCTGAGTGAGGGCCACAGATACCAACCACAGTCCCAAGTACTCCACTTAGCCAGCAGAGGCCAGATATTAAATCTACCAGAGGCCTTAGAAAGAAAAGAAAAAAAGAAAAAGAAATCTGGCTCACAGTCCAGCCTTAATATTAAATGATCAAACAGTCCTCAATACATCACCACTTCTGAACCCACTCTAATCCACAGAATATCCTAGGCTTGTTCCATTTTATTCCTCCACTTCTTGTATCTTCATATTTTACCTTACTCTATTTGGAGTCAGCATATTTTGTAATAGTTCCCAGTACTTTTGTTTGACATTTACTTTACTGATATGAAGTTGTAAATCAATTTAAATTTTGCACAACCACTGTTACTTTGTGTTAATACCAGTCTAGCTTTCCATTGTATCACACCAGCTTTGTATCTTTCTTTGTTAGTACTGATATTTCAAATTATTCTGTACTCTGTCCTTACAATAATTCTTTCTTTAATTGAGAACACTGTGACTGAATATTTTTATTTTCACTGTTTTTCAGTTTGAGTGCATACCTCCGATTTGTTAAGCTTCACAATTCTCCAAAGTACCCCACCTATTCCCTCCTATCCGACCCCTATATTATTGTCTATTTGTTTATTTAGTTATAATAGTGTGCCAGGTCTATAATATTTCAAATATTTGTGTCACCTTTTGTGTTTTGAACAACCTTTAAAACATTAGATTCTTGTTTAATTTGATTTTTATTCACTGTAGTCATGTTGTAACAATTTATGTTTGCACTGTTTCTCTATGTATTGTATTTACATTTCCTTTTTTCAGTACTATTCATTTACAGATTTTGTTCAAATATTTATTTACAATGTAACTACTCCATCAAAGAAGTTAATTTACTTTTCTGTATATAACATCTCTTCTGGATTACTGAAAACAAGTTCTTCGACTGAACTTCAGTAAAAGTCTGCCAAAAATCTATTCACAAAATAAACAAACCTGTAGAACAAACACAAAATTATGTATTTTAATTTTTGTGATAAAATATTGCATACTTTGGAAAAAAGCTGGAAAATGGATATCTTGGAGGAAACTGAAATCTCATCCATATGAATAATGAGGGTAATGAAATCTTTAACAAAATTATAGAGTTCAAGAATTCATATTTCTTGGATAATTTTACTTCTCTACTGTCAAAATAAAATTTGTGCATTTATGCAGTGCCTAACAAAACCTGTGTAATCGTTCAGGATACAGTTTTTTTCCTGCTATAACAAACAAATTCACAAGATGTCATTACGTAACCAACCATATCAGTACAGTACAGTACAGTACAGTACAGCAAGACAACAGTACACATTCCAAGCGACTCACAACTCAAAAATCTAGTTTAATCGAGAAAAGCTTTGTTTTGACAGTCTTCTTGTTTCCAACAATAGCTGTCATGACAGTGAAATCGGTATCTTGTTTCATGAAGCAGCTATGTTTATAGTGAAATCATGTTTTGTAGTGCTGTGTTCACAGGTTAATAAGACCAGAAGAGAAATGGTATCACCTTCGAATACCAAGAAATGGGAGCTACTCAATGAGAAAAAAAGTGAGTTTATAAAGTTTTACAACCAAACAGGTATTCAACAGAGACATTGCCTCACAGAAGTTATCTTATTACAGGTTTATTGCTAGTAGAGGCAGCAAAAATATGTTCAAATGTTTGTAATTCTATGGAACTTAACAGTGTAGTTATTAGTCCCTATACAGGCAGCAAGATTTGTTAATGAGCTGATGTTTATATTTGCGAAATAAAAGTTCATAATGGTACATGCCTACGATTTATGTGTAATTAAAGCCGTTCCCTAATATATTTGGTGAAAGAACAACATGAATATTGTTTCAGCCCACTATAAAGTATAGCACTGATTATATCCAGTAAGTGCACTTTTATCGCCAGTAGATCTTATTCAAACAACCGTTTCAATAATGAGTAATTGTTTTGTACATCGACAACTCCCTTATGTTTATTTTACTACAACATACCCTATCACAAAATACATGTCTTTAATGCTCTGATTCATTTAGCATTTAAACTTTCATAATATGCAAGTGTAAATGTGATTAAAAGTGTTACTCAAAAATGTGTTTATTTAGAGATATTGTATAAATATACACACAAGGCATTTTCTGTATTTTACAGGTTTTGATGTTATACCTTGCTACCAGTATTGAAGTAGTTAAAAATAAAATTACTCTCTTAACATTATGCTTTACTGGGTTAAATTTTACCAACCATCCCAGCAGCCTTCTGTGATAATGTTGGCAACAGATGCCGAATAGCGAGAATCATGGGTCATCTCCATCAGCCTATCATGTGACAACACAAATATTTCGTCATGAAACCTTGGCTTTTTAGCGAGGGCAATTACTTTCACTGACTGAACAAGGAAACATATAAGAACCTGTCAACCATACAGCAGGAACAGTATTATTTATTTACTTCACGGTCTGTATGATACACTAATCGAGTCATTCTATGTGGTCCGAACAACTTGGCAAAGACTTTATCATGTTGTTGATGTTGTCAACATAATCACTCGAGACCACCAGCAGAGAAGATAAAATTTTACCCTTTACTGCATAGTATGGTGACTTCAGAGTAATTCTGCTAACACCAACAAGTAGGGTACTTTTTCCAGTGGCATAAAATATCTCTAGCATTAATTAGCTTTAAAATGTAGGTATATGTTACTTACAATGGAGTTTTCACATTTCTTATATCTGGCATGTAAAAATTTGGATTGTCTTTGAAGAGTGAAGGTATCATAAATGCATCAACTTCAGGGAGGTTTCCACTGACAGCCATCACATAATTCTTTTCAATTGTGGCACAAAAGCTGTAAATGCATTTGCATTATGAAAAACTTAACTTTGCGCTGAGAAATTAAGGAAACGCTGACAATAATACAGCTCCATCATCTAGTTGCCGCTTCCTAGTGGTCTGTGACGTCACCAGTACTTTAGCCAATAACAGAGCGTTTTTGATCATGTGATCTAATTGTAGAATTGAATGATTTTTAAGCTTTAATTATGTAAAAATAACATATGTTTTGTAAGAATAATGAGCAAAAATGCTATCTGAATGTTAGAATCATTAAGAACAACAACAATTTGAATCACATCTTTAACACAGGAAAATACCCTATTGCATTTGAAAATTTAGTTCCTGCTTCTCTATGGGATACTACTACATACCTTGGTGAGGCTGGGGGAGTTGTTGAATCCTTTGTTCGCTTCATGCCCTTATACTTTCTCTTATCTGAGGAACCCATCACGAGAGAATCCATGATTGACCACTTTCTCCAAATGCATTCTCCTTCGTGCTGGAGGTCCCCTCCCCCCTCGATCTCAGCTCAGGAAATTCTCTCTCCCTGGGCCTGATCTCTACCAGTGGATGTCAACCCAGGACTGGGACTTACACATTACTCAGTCACCTCCTATGCATCAAATGTGCAGACCGCCTTCAGAAATGCGCAGGGAGCATAAAACAAGAAGAAGAGAGGCTTCAAATGCCGAAATGGAGGGGGGAAAATAAGAAAGAAAGTAGGAGTAGGAAAGGAATAAGAACAGAAAATTATAGTGGTAGGGTGGACATGCAGCACAGAAGAAAAGTAATGCCGCAAAGGCTCGGGCTCCGTGGTAGCCAAGCACCACATACCATAGAATGGTGAGCCCCCCTCCCCCCCGGGTCTCCAAGTAGTTGAATATATCCATTTCCTGGCAATGACTGGTTCAGTTGGTCCAGAAAACCCAGACCATTCCACATAAAAACACCACCACCAGATTGCACAGTGCCTAGTTGAAAAGTTAGGTCCATGGCTTTGTGGTGTACACACCACACTCAAAACCTACCATCTGTTCTTCCCAAATAAAATCTGGACTCATATGCTGACTCAGTGTCACACTTTTCCAGTCTGCTAGGGTCAAACCAATTTGGTCATAAGCCCAGGAGAGGCACAGCAGTTAGCAAAGGCACTCAAGTCTTGTCAGCTACCGCAACACAAAACTTATGCCACACTAGGCCTGTTCATCATATTAGGCCAGTTACCAGGTATGTTTAGGTCCAAAAAAACTGCAAGAAGCTGAATTTTTGGTATGTTGTTAGGACATATTAGAGTAGTATTAAACCAAATTTGTAGCTTCGAAATCCTTTAGCTTAACTTTTAAGAGGCAAAAAACCTCAAAATTTTCAGACTTTTTTCTGGTTTTGGCTTATAACTTGTGAAGGGTGGTTTTCTGATGAAAAGTCACTCACACCTCTATTAATGTAGATAAAATATTCTAAAATTTAAGCTCAACCGCAGCTCTTTAAGTCCTATAGTTCCCGAGATATTGGACTTCAAAAATTGACTTATTTCTCCAAAAAGTTCAAATTTTCGATTTTAGTCACTTTTGGCTAGAATATTGGCTCTAATGATCATCCCATGGGGAAAGTCATACAAAAAAGTTATAGTGCAGTTATTTAGCTTTAATCCAAGTACTGAAGGAAGTCCATAGGCCCAATAGATTTCTAGTTATCGTTAAAAAACGAAAAGTTGGAAAAATCTGAGCTATTTTTTATTTATTTAAATTTTTTCGAGTTACCTACATTCAATAAATTGTCCCAGAGGAATTGCAGTCCTCTTATCCTATATATGTTAAAGATAAATAAGGAATTACTCGTTGACGAAGCTTATTAACGCAGTGTATATAAATAGGTGTAATTTATGTTTTTGTGGATACCAATACATTTGTGAAGTAGGTATTGCTGTAAAAACAACAAAAGCCTCTCCATTTGTGGGTATTGGTCAGCCATTAAGGGATTCGGACTTTTGTTCGTAGCGAGGCCTTTTGTTGTGCACAGGCATCCCCACCCTCCTTACTTCGAGTGGTGATTTAGCGGGTGTTCTGTCCTCCCTCCCAAACATCTTGTTTCAGAGGTCTTCCCCACTACACCCATTCTGCCCTTAGAAACGGCCGTATTCGGGTCTGAGAAGAACGTTTCAAACAAAAATCATCTAAATCTCGATCGTGGTGGTGTTTTAAGTACTTGCAGTTTTACAATATGTCAGAGCTACCCCCGTCGCATGTTTGTTTCGGGGTCGTCGGGAAGTTGTTGGAGAGGGAACAGTGACAGTGGAAAAAAATGCGGAATTTAGACACTGATAAAAAAGAGTCAGAAACGCAGGCTTGAAAGGAACATGAGATTTTTGTGCAGTTTAAACGAAGTGACCGAACATGACGTATGCAGGAAGAGTACACTGTGGAAAGTAATGTGTAAGCATCAGTCCAGCAAGGAGGAGATGTTTGATCTGCTTAACCATCGTCTTTGCATGGGGAAAGGCTGAGAAGTGTGTCAGATTCAAGGCATCACATCATTGGAGATTCTTGTTTCCTTTGTGGTGAAAAATTCTCCAAGGAATATTTCGAGAATCAGATAAAATTGCCCAAATATCTACAGGATGAACTCCATCAAGGGTAAATATTGGAAGTGAAAGAATCAATTGTGGAAAAAGCTAGACAATCTGGTGAATGGGAACAGCATGTCCTTCAGCTTCTTTCATTTATAAGTGATCTTGTTGCTACTGAGGGTAAGTACCACAAATATTACTACGTAAAATTGGACACCTTCTTGCGATCTACTGGTGCAAGAGGTAAGCGAGGCCGTCATGAACATTCCTTCCTTATCGAAGGTATGGAGCATACCTTGCAGAAACAAGAGAGGAAACCCAATTTTCCATAAGTGACTTGATTGCAGAGAACTTCAAATATGATTACAAACCAGCAGTTGCAAGTGTTCAAGCTCATCTAAAAAAGCGATATGGAGAAAAAATTATTTTTGCACAGGTTGGTCCATATCACAGGCCAGTCTTGATGTTCAGAGACATTGGACAAAACATTCTTTATGAAAAGTGGCACAATCAAAGCCTTAGAGATCCTGCTGAAGAGCGGCTTAGAGTTTCCAAAGCTGCGGCAGAGATTATCCTGCAAGACATTAGTTCCCAAACATTTGACACTACTCAATATCCCCCGTCAGATGCCTTTTTAAAAGATGCAAAGGCATCAGTTCCTGATTCTCTGCTACTATTGCTTGAACAGATTGTTCTGAAAACTATACGTCGTCCTCTTGAACAGTGGAAAAAGAAGTGAATAGGATTTGCTCATGCAATCTTGGCTGCAACAAGGACCAACTCCTTCCTATCCTCAATTCAAATAAGCTTTGGAACCTATTTGTATAGAAAATTTTGATCAAAGCACCTTGTTGAACTTTGCCACAGTATGGGAATTTCTTGTACATATACGGACGCTATGCATTTTGAAAGTTCCGCTATCCTCCATGGAGAAGTAACCAAACTATATGACAAAGGAGCTTTTATGCATTTTGTGTTTGACAATGCAGATGTGAATGTTAACTCAATTGATGGAGAAAATACATTCCATGAAATGGGTGGTATAATGATCATGACCCCTCACTCATCTGTTCACCCAGACATAAGCAAACCACGTTTGAAGTATGTTTCTGCAGAGTCTATCAGGTTCACACAGTGCCACACTTATTAAACATTCTTTTATGAGAAAGAAATCTGGTTTGTCAGCCATTTCAGTTAACGAAGTGAAAAATCGCTGAAGACAATTTTGCCAAAATCCCCATACCTGCTGTGGTTGTTTGAAAAAACAACTAACATGCCAGGCATCCCAGGATGGAGTGGATTCATGGAACAAGTGACAGAAGATATTCCTTACAAACACTCAAAGATTGTATATCTCCCTTTTATCCATACTTCCCCAACCGACGCTGACATTGCTTTAACATCCTTTTCGAAGCCAGTTAAAGAACAAGCATTTACGGTCAGGAAACATGTTTTGTGACCTATGATCAACCACTGTACTTTAAAGCCCAAGACATTGTGGAGAGCCACCTCAGCTTGTCAACATAGTGCTGTGCTGAGGCTTGGAGATTTTCACCACCTCAGTCATTTATTGGGGCCTTCGGTGCCATAATGGCAGGAAGTGGACTCAAGGAACTTTCCTGTTCAATATTTGCTGAAAACAGTGTTGAAAAAATCCTATTTATATACAATGTGTTAATAATCATCATCAATGAGTAATTCATCCTTTTTATTTAACATATATAGGATAAGAGGACTGCAATTCGTCTGGGTCAATTTAGTGATTACTCCTATTTTTCCAACTTTTCGTTTTTTAATGATAACTAGTAATCTATTGGGCCTATGGACTTCCTTCAGTATCTAGATTAAGGATAAATAACTGCTCTATAACTTTTATTCTATTACTTTCTCCGTGGGATGATCATTAGAGCCAATATTCTAGCCAAAAGATGACTAAAATCGAAAATTTGAACTTTTTGGAGAAATAAGTCAATTTTTGAAGTCCAATATCTCGGGAACTATTGGACTTAAAGAGCCGCGGTTGGGCTTAAATTTTAGAATACTGTATCTACATTAATAGAGGTGCAAGTGACTTTTCGTCAAAAAAACACCCTTCAGGAGTTATAAGCCAAAATCAGAAAAAAGAACGAAAATTTCGAGGTTTTTTGGCTCTAAAGGATTTCGAAGCTGCAAACTTGGTTTAATACTACTCCAATATGTCCTAAAAACATACCAAAAATTCAGCTTCCTGCAATTTTTTCGGACCTAAGGCAATTTTTTTTTTTCTGCGACGACTGGCCTATATATCCCACATTACTTTATGTGGTTACTTCATATACTGTTGCTTGTCTGTTACAGTAACAACTACACACACAAACAGTGTTGCTTTATGTCATTAAGTGCATGCCATTAATCATTGCTTTGTCCTTAGTGAGACACAATGCCTGAAACTTGGCATTCTCAGCACACTCTTGACATTGAGAATCTTAGAATACTGAATTTCTTTACAATTTCAAAATGGAATGTTGTATGCATCTGGCTACAACTACCATTCCACATTCAAAGACATAATTTATGCCATGTGGCCTTAATCACATGAGAAACCTCACATGAATCACTGGATTACAAATGTCTGTTCTACCAATGCACTGCAATGTACCTTGTTTACGCAATGCCACTGCCACCTGTATTTGTGCACATAGATATCCAATGACTTTTCACCTCTATGTACTCATCATAGCAGTTAGCAAAGGCACTCAAGTCTTGTCTGCTGCCACAACACCAAACTTATGCCACACTAGGCCTGTTCATCATATATCCCACATTAATTTATGTGGTTACTTCCTGTTTCCAAACACAAAAAAGTATAAAACAACATTATATGATTTCAGAGTATTTCTAGTCTCAAAAACATCTATTTTTATCACACATAGACTGATAGGGTAAACTGAAATTTATATCAAAGCCAAGGATTATGATCCGAGCCTTGGTTCAAATTTTAGTTAGTCACTTCAGTCTGAGAATATATATCATAAGAGTGACTGCACAACTTAATGATACTTACAACAAACAAATTTTCACTTAAGATTGATGCTGAAGTATGGACACTCCTTCCACTGCGCCACTGAAAAACCAAAGCAATATTAATAAACAAGAATGGAAATGGTTTTTATATTTATTTACTAATCCATCAGGATGACATTACAACTTTTCCTGGCAGTTAGTGTGACAGGTGGATGAGAGAGGTGAATACATTAACATTTAATGTTTTAATGATGGTGTGATCATCAGAAATCTAGTTTAAGTTCAACTTGCAAGTCAACAAAATACTGCATTCTAATAGCAGCCTCAATGTTGGCCAGACAGGAAGAGTAATGAACACAAAAAGTAGGCCAACTGAAACATCACTGCCCTACAACTGAAGAATACAAGTTAGCTGTTGCAACTCACATATGTGACACAGGAGAGAGAAATGCCAAATGCACAGACCATACTGGACATAGCTATATTCTTGGGACACTTTAATTTGGGCATTATTTTACAATGTGATTCCACACATCTGCTTTGACCCATGACGTCAACATTTCGGAAAACCCATATATAGGTTAATACTTCAGTACTGTAGAAATAAATAATCTGCAGTTATCCTCGTAAATTATAGGTCACAACAACAGAATGTACCATCAATCACAATCTTAGTCCAAAAATTCAGACCTTTGACACTCTCATTTAAAAAAATAAATAAATAAATAAATAAATAAAAGACTGAAAACCTCTCTGTTAACTTATACCTCAGATGTCAGCCACCACATAATGACTCATGATGTCTACAAATATACATGCACCTGAAAACACCTCACAGCAATGACATAACACATGACAACACACCGATGCCACAAGTCAAAGCCGACGGGTGAATCATGTCCTATAAATGACCCTTAATTTGTAGAAGCCAAAACTTTAGCCAGATCAGATTCCACATTAAAAACTTAAATAATACTGAACAGTAGCAAGAGGAATGGCTTTCCTAAAACTTTGTCATATTCAACTGAACTTGACTGACTGAATTACGGTATCTCTCTTTTGCTTGTATACGCAAGATCATGTATTAACCATAGAAAGACCTTCAGATTCCAAATGAATTATCAATAAAATGATTACATTTTAAGTGAATTAATACAAAAACTTTTAAGATATTTGCATGCTCACTCCTGAACAACCCTCGGGAGTTAGATAGTTTATATCGTTTTTGGCTGAAAATCTGTTTATCAGTCTTTTTGTGACGCCTTCCTGACTCAGTATGTTCTCCATATGCTGAGAAATCATCTATCGATATTTTTACAATATTATTGTTGTTATGTCTTGGACTCTCCATTGTATAAACTGAAAATTTGGTAGCATTCAAAGCAATCAGCAACTGCCTTA
This sequence comes from Locusta migratoria, assembly GCA_026315105.1. Lineage (NCBI taxonomy): Eukaryota > Metazoa > Arthropoda > Insecta > Orthoptera > Acrididae > Locusta > Locusta migratoria. The sequence goes on along the minus strand of CM048746.1, from coordinate 105,046,985 downwards.
TTTAGGGTTCAAATTATTACATTCTTATTGAAGTCTGCGAGTACTTCATATCTTGCAAACCAGATATAATGATTTTTTCTTGGTTGGCACTCTTAAGAACTTTAATAAATCTGAAATGTTGGCTGTTCTATGGGCACAGATTCCATTTAGGTGCACTTGGCACTCAGTCAAATTCTTTTTGCAGTATGAAATGTCCCCCTCTCATTTTCACCTACATCCTCCTCTCTCTTTAATATTGTCTTGCAGGTTGTTGTTATATAGAGACTATATATATTCCTTTCAACTTTCAGTTTTCCCTTCTTTTTCCTAGGACTGGCTTGCCTTCTGAGGTTTACTGTCATATAGCTGCTATTCTTTCTTCCAATTTTCCTAATGATTTCATTTACCATTCCCCTAGTTACACTTAGTTCTATAGTTTTGCATTTGTCCTTCAGTCATTGCTGCTTAACCATTTTGCACATTAAGTAGATCCCCTTCTTCCTCCCCTCCCCCCCCCCCCCCACTCTCTCTCTCTCTCTCTCTCTCTCTCTCTCTCTCTCTCTCTCTCTCTCTCTCTCTCTCTCTCTCAACTGTGTTCCTCATGCCTGCTTCATTTGTGGCACTTATAAATTTTCCCATTTCACCAACTGAATTTGGTCTCTCTCTTGTTATCCAGGGATTTTTTAATAAGCTTGGCCTTTTTACTGGGGTGATCCACTGTTGCCTTCTTTATTTTGTTTTTCAAAGCTAATTTAGTCATCTTAAATTGCATTCCTTTATCTTGTTTCAGTCCATTGTTGACTGATGTTATCTCAAACTCACAACCACCTCTGATTCCTTAGTAGCTATGCAATGGCAGTTATGCTTATTACATCAAAATATTTCGGGACTCAGAAATAAACTTTATGAACTACTCATTTTTATTGATGAAATAGATTCCTCTAACCCAATTGACATAATTTGCCTCTCTGAACATCATGTGGCCACTGGTATAGATATGTTAAACATTCCAGGATTTAATTTAGCTTCATACTTCTGTAGAGTATGATTTGGAGGGAGGAGTTGCCACATTTATTAAAAACTGCTATAAATTGAAGGATATTGATAAATAAATTCGGTCTAGATCAGCATTCAGAAGCATTGCAACAGAAGTAGAGTTCCATAACAGATGCTATGCAATAGAAACTATCTACCGAGCACCAGCAGGAAATTATAATCTACTCTTAAATCATCTAGAAACTCTACTGGGTTATTTAACAGGAAGAAACAAATCTTGGTTGCTGATGAGTGATGATTTTATACAGATTTTCTTATGCAGTCTTCCAGAAAATATTTATTGCTGTCAGTAACATTATCTTTCAATTTAACTCATACTGTAAACTTTCCAACTAGGATAACTTTAACTTTATATACACTTTAATTCCACTTCCAGAATTCATACAAAAAACACTTGAAAGGCAGTTAGATGTGTACACAGAAGTAGTTGAACCAGAACTGTCTTCATAGCTCCACACTTCCCCGTGCAGCATTCTTGTAGGCACCGCCGTAGCATTATTTAGAGAGCAGCGCCCCTACAGTCGGTCACATGGAATCTAACGGCAGACATGTCAAACATTGTGTGTGAGACCGCAAGAATAACTAAATCCTAAGCATGTTATCTTGAATTTCGGGCATCCTTAGCCAAATATTTTCATTTTGAGACCAAATCCACTTCAACTGCAATTAACTTTATTCAAAGAAGCACTACCGGTTTCACATCCTATAAATGCATCATCAGGTGCTCTGTAATGTACATAAATGAAAGAGACAAGAGTGTCTTTTGAAGTTAAGAGAAAATATGCAATAAAATTGCTAACTGTGAAATAAAATTAAACTGTAGAAAAGTACTCGCTAAAATTCCTTAGAAAACCATGTCTGTCATTCAGCCTTCCCCAGCATTCATGTACAATTTAAAACAATTAAAAGCTTCCTAACTCCTTGTTAAAAATAAATAAAACTTGAATGCTGTTGCGTTAGTCATATTTTTAAAAATATACTGGGTGTGGGGGAAAAAAACTAAATCCTCTAGGACAGCCATTGATAATATTTTTATAGAAAAATCAAAGGAACAAAATCATATAATAAAACCAATAATCAATGACATATCAGATCATGATATGCAGCTTCTTGTTTTAGATGTAGATTCTAAGCAGATTATGAAGATTGCTAAATCTGCATACAGAAGATTAGTCAATCCACCAAAAATTTAGTATTTTAGAAAACCGCTAAAAATATGAGCTGGAAAGATGTATACAATGTCAACAACGTGAATGAAAAATATAACATAGTCCTTAATAATCTCAGTATCATGTTTGAAAACTGCTTTCCTCTAAAACTAACTCAGACACAAGGAATAAAGATTTCACGAAAATGGAAAATGTGTATCAGTTAAGAGTAGCTCCAATTTTGATGATTTAGATAAATGTAAGGAATACTGTAAAATATTTAAAAAAAGGAATTCAGAGATCTAAACTAATGCACTATGAGAACAAGATAGCAATATCAGGCAACAAAATGAAAACAATATGGGATATAGTTAAAGAGGATACTGGTAGAATCAGAAAGGAAGAGGAGCAGATAACATTAAGAGTAGACGATATATAAATAACTGATCGGCAAAGTGTGGCAAATCTATTTAACATTCCATAATAAAATCTTTAAAAACAAAGAATTCTAGAGGTTATGATAAAATTTCAACATAGTTAATTAAAGCGTGTTCTTGTGAATTTAGCACAATTTTAAGTTAATTGTGTAAACGGTCTATTATAACTGGAACAATTCCTGATTGGCTAAAATATACAGATATTAAACCTCTATTCAAGAAAGGGATGGAGAGATACCATCAAACTACAGACAGATTTCACTTTTGCCAGCATTCTCAAAAATTCTAGTAAAGGTAACGTTCAAGCAGGTTCTCAACCACCTGATCATAAGTGATATTGTCCAGAACACAGTTTGGATTTCTGAAAGATTCCGATATTGAGAAAGCTATTTACACTTACAGTGAGAATGTACTTAATTCAATAAATAATAAATTACAAGTAGCGGGTATTTTCTGCAATTTGTCAAAGGTATTTGATTGCGTCAACCACAATATCCTTTTCCGTAAATTACAATTGTATTGTGTCATGGGCATTGATGCAAAATGGGTGAAGTTGTACCTCATTAACAGGAAACAAAGGCTCAGTGCAAAGGACTATTCTGTTAAGCCATCTGTCATCATCGGACTGGGAAGAAATTACATGTGGTGTCTGTCAAGGATCCATTGCTTTTTCTTGTGTACTTTAATGACCTCTCATCAATTTTACTGCCAGAAACAGAGTTCGTTTTGTTTGCAGATGAACAAGTATTGCAATAAATAGGATGTCAAGCATAGTTCTAGAAAGGTCTGCTAATGAAATTTTCATGAACATAAATAAATGGTTTAAAGCCAATGAGGCATAATTAAAGATCGCGATACCACCTGTCAGCTTTGACCAATGACATCATATCCAAGTCACCCAAGATACACTATGTAGGTATGCTAACTAGCAAAACAAACACTATCAATGAATATAAACATATGGGATAATATCATAATATTTATGTATTGTAGATAATAAATAATCTGTGATTATCATCATAAATTACACAGTTTACCACAACAGAATGTACCATCGATCACAGGTCTCAGCCCAAAAATTCACACCTTTGGCGCTCACTTGCAGCAGGGTGGGGAAAAAAACAACCATCCTCTCTGTTAACCTACACCTAACCAGAGAGGCTACATATCACTTTTTAAACACAAAATCAATCTTTAACGTATGTGTAGCTTGTAAACTAAAAGATTCATGACATGCAGTTCAGAACCTTTAAAGAGGTTTCCGTCCAGAATAGGTATAAAGTATGAAGAAGAGCAAATGGAAGAGGATAGTATTAAATTCCTGGAATTACAGCTTGATAATAAATTCAGTTGGGAGCAGCACATCACAGAAATGGAGAAATTACTTAAACCAGTATTTGCAACACAAGTGTTATCAGACGTAGGAGACATGACAAAACAAATAAATAAAAGCTTGCATACTTTGCTTACTTTCATTTGATAATGTCATATGCTATAATATTATGGGGTAGCTCTTCAAGTCAAGCAAAAGTTTTCAGAGTTGAAAAGCATGTAATATGTATTATTTGTGGAGTAAATGCATTTTATACTTCAAGAATAGGTCCACTACTCAGGAACACACATTTTCAATAATTTACCAACAACCACAAAAAACTTAGCTACAAATAAAGATCAGTTTAAGAGGAGCCCAAAAGACTTCCTAGTAGCCAGCCCTTCTACTTCAACGATGAATTCTTGAATAGAACCAAATGATGTATGTATCTGTAGTCATACCATTAGTATTATTATATTATCAGCTTGTAAATAAAAAGTACTGACATGTTCCACATCCATAAGGATCTACAAAATGAACAACTAAACTAATCTAAAACATTAAAGTTAAATGTGAAGCACTGAATTAAAATTTATAATGTGGCCAGGAATTTTAATACAAATTTCAGTTCAATGCTTCACCTTTAACTTTAATGTCTTTGACATTTTTGAGATGCAAAACAGTCTCATGGTTTGTAAATTATTTAATCTAATTTATCTATATCCCATCTCCTAGATAGCATCCTTTTCCTGCAGTGGATTACACTCACTTATTAGATGCTCAATCAGCAGGTACTCACCCTGTGTAATCTACACTGAAGAGCCAAAAACAAACAAAAACACACACACACACACACACACACACACACACACACACACACACACACACACACACGTAAATACTCTAAGGACAGCACTGTGGTCAGCAACAGCTATATAAGTTGACATCTGGCGCAGGTGTTAGATCAGTTACTGCTGCAGGATATCACAATTTGAGTGAGTTTGAATGTGGTGTTACAGTTGTCACACAAGAGATGGAACAAGGCATCTATGAGGTGCAGAATTTTCTTTAACATCATTTCACAAGTTCACCTTGAATATCTGGAATCTGGTAAAACAACAAATCTCCAACATCGCTGCGGCCAATAAAAGAATCTTCAGCAATCAAGTGTGTGTGTGTGTGTGTGTGTGTGTGTGTGTGTGTGTGTGTGTGTGTGAAGCAGTCAATAAAACATCATCAATATGGGTTTTCATAGCCTTGGGCCCACTTGCGTACCCTTGCTGACTTCACAACACAAATCTTTATGCCTCGCCTGGGCCCATCAACATTGACATTAAGACTGTTGATGACTGGAAACATGTTTCCTGGTCTGACAAATCTCATTCCAATTGTATCGAGCAGATGGACATGTACAGGTATGGAAACAATATCATGAATCCATGGGTCAAGCACATCAGCAGGGGACTTCTCAAGCTCGTGGAGGCTCTGAAATAGTGTGTGGCATGTGCAGTTGGAGTGATATGTTACACCTGACTGACAGGTAACTATGCATTCTGGCTGATCACCTGCATCCGCGAGTCTTTCTTTTCATAAAAAGACCAGTGTTTTCATTGTTCTTTCACTATCTGTTACCTTCTACCTAACCACAAACACAAAAACTGAAATATTCATAGAGACTTTCAAAATATTTAACAAACTAGAGTGTAAAAGTGTTAGCTTTTCGTCCTAGGCACAGAATGAGATAGTGAAGCAGTCATTGAAATGCCGAGTGCTGAGTTCAGCTGCATGCTGTGCCACAGGGTAGTCTATTTTGCTTTTTGCCACAGTTTGGTGGTGGGCATTCATCCTAATGGACAGCTGGTTCGTCATCATACCAATAGAAAACGCAGTGAAATAATTGCAGCAGAGTTGGAATATCACATGGCTGCTTTCACAGGTGGCCCGACCTCTGATGTGGTAGGTGTGACAATGAACCAGCTATCTGTCAGGATGAATGGCCACTGCCAAACTGTGGCAAAAAGAAAGATACCATGCAGCTGAGCACAGCTCTTCTGAACTGTGCAGATGGGAGCTGTCCCTTCAACAAATTCTATCGTCCTGCAACCACCTTGGCCTCAATCTAACATAACTTTCCATCCCTGCACCCTATGCCTAAAATCTCCCCCCGCCTCTCTTCATTCCCTACTATTATCCTGTATCTCATGTCTTCCTTACAACTGTGTGTCACCAGTTACAATATCCCTTAATTACTTTTATTTTTTCCTAACTTAATTCTTTTAATATATTTTTCCTTATTAACATCATTTCAAATCCCCCACACCCTCCCCACACTCCTCTACACTTCTCTTTTACCCTTTCCGCCCCTTCCCTTCAGTGTACTCATTGCCGCAATTCAAATGCCCACCTATCAGAGCCCTTAAAAAGCCATCATGCAACATGGAACTTTCCAGCCCCACCTTTACTCGGCATCCTTCCCCCTCCACTCCCCATCTCTGATGAAAATTTAAGTTGTATGAATGTGATTATCTATTTTTGTGTCTGTTTGCAGTTCAGCGATTCTCTTTACGGTGAGTTGTTACCTACCCTCCATTATGGCACTGATATTCCTATCGGATTTTCCATTGTTAAAATACAGCGAGAATAGCATTATTTTCTTTACAGTGTGTACAAAAGCATTAATGAAGTCATTTTATTGGTACAGATGTCAAATACTAACACCGTGGCAAAGATTTTCAAATTTTTTTTGTTGCCAACATAATCATGTTAGGTCACCCGACGGGAAGTAAAATTTGTAGAAACGCATCAAAATATTTTTAGGGTCAAATGAAGCAGGGGATACTGCCCATTGGCTTTCCCCCATGATGATCGATTGTCTTGTATGACATTGTCAGTGCACAGTGATTTTTAGTTGTCTTTTTTTACTATGGATACCTCCAATGCATTTACAAGTGGTACTCACTTGTAGTGGATGTTAATAGTTTGAATGGGTATGTTGTTGGATGGGGAATCAGTTACTTGATGTTAGTGTTGAGCGCAAATGGAATGTTTCCAGGAATCTGCAGCTTGTTTTGAAAACCACCGATTGTGTTTCATCCCTGAAAACTACCAAAAGGTTCACACCTTATTTTGCAAGGTTAGACTGAAATATAAATTCGTAGTCCTTGGTGAACAAGCAATCCCGCTACTTATTACCCCTTACAACAGATGTCATATCTTCATGACTTGACATTGTTTGCAGGTTCTGTTTCACCATGTTATTTTTGGTGAAATAACATTTCAGTTTTATTACTAGTGAGTAAAACGTTCTTTACAGTTTCAGTAACTTAGTGATTTATTACAACCCCAAACAGATTACATCTAACAAAAGTATGTCATAATACATGTCTGTACTGTTCCTAGTTAATATTAACAATGTCAATAATTTTGTTTTCTCTTCTTTTCATGGAATACTAATTTCTTGTTTATTCACTGTGGAGCAAAGAGAAGTTGTTCCAACCACAGAGTTCCCGCTTATAATCTCCGAGTATTCTGACATTCAGGAACCTGCACAGACAAGGTTCTGGAGCCAATAAAAGTTATAAATCAGAATATAAATAAATAAAAATAAATAATGGGATCTTATTGATTTTTCTTGAGCCATCACAGACAAACAGGTAACATAACATGTTACACCACAGTACACTGTGGTAGAATTTTGTTGTTGCCTTCCAGGCAGTGAGTGCTATAATGTTTCTGTTGTTTTTCGTTGTCAGGTGGCTGCTAGGTATTATTAATGGCATATTTCCAGTTTGATCAGTATTTAATATTTTTCAGCATTTTAATTTTTTTTTTTTTTTTTTTTTTTTTTTTTTTTTTTTTTTTTTTTTTTTTTTTTTTTTTTTTTTTAGATTGGATGTGTAATAAATTTATGTCAATACTCTGTGCTCCCATACTTTCTCCCATATGTAATAAGTATTCTCCTTAAATATGCAATATTTGTTTAGCTATGAAGGCACAGTTACTTTTTAGCATACAAAATGATCCATTTATGGTCACCCATCCACCTACGGACCTCCCTTGGTATTAATTAATGAATGAATTATTTGAAACAATGATCGTCTGAAATTGTGATACTACTATTGTTATGACTGTGCAATTACTCTTTACAACATAAACTGATTATGTTCACCCAGCTATCTACAAAGCATCATGATTTAATTAAAAAAACACCAACAACTTGAAACTTTGAGCATTGGTAATGGCGGAGCACTGCACTGAAAGAAATGTTCTTTGTATGTAATTATAATTTTATATTTCATCTTATCATTCTGACGAAAGATGGTATCTGTGTCCTTCTGTCCATGTCAGTGGACAAGACACAAACAGCTGACTCACACTGCTTTGTTTTCATCATGCCTCACAGAGACCACTGACAACATTACTGTGTGAAACCACTTAAGTTGCCTACCCTATTTTTGGCTTTTACCATTTATTTTATATGTTATGGCTTCCATTGCTGATGATAGCTGAGGAAGGATTTTGGTGTGTGTGTTTAGATGGTTTGCAGGTTTTGGTGGGTGGAATATGATTGATATTGCTTTCATTGGTTGACGTGTATTAGGGTCTTCAGGTCAAATGAAATTATCAATACCAGGTTTCTGTTATTTTGTTTGAAGGGGTGGGGAGAGGAAGGTGGTGGTTGGTATTGCTGTCTTATTTTAAGTTATATTATAGCTCAATTTAACTTTTCAATACCCTGTGTGTGTGGTTTTTTTTTCCCCTTCTCTTTTCTTCTTGTGGTTTAAGGGCACACAACTGCTTAGGTCATTAGCTCTCGCCCTTAAATGTGAATGTACCTAAAGCTAGAGTTAAGACAACTGCCAATGAGGACGATACCAGGATAGCGCTAAAAACATACGGTAAAAAACATCAAGAGCAGGAATTAAATGCCCTTTGATAAATGAGTCATCTGTATAAAACGCAAGACCCAAGCAGCTGCTCGTGTGTCATCAGCTAAAATTTCCTCTAAAGTGTTCGGCAGATACAGGGCAATACTGACATGATTAAAATTATCACAGGACATTAAAACATGGTGCAACATCAGTGGGTGGCTGCAGGAAGACAAAGGTGCAGGGTCACCTGTCAACAAGTGGCGGTGGCTGAACCAGCAGTGACCGATCCGCAACCAGGCCAGGATTACTTCCTCCCGTTGAGAGGGGCATGATGAGGTCTTCCAAGTTATTGGAATTGTCTTAATGGTGCAAAGCTTATTGGCATGAAGCGAGGACCACATACTATGCCACGACAATAAAATGAGTCGGCAAATAGACGCTTTAATATCACTGGAAGGGACACAGAGGATAGCTGTCCAAGGTAGGAGGGTTGCAGCCCTGGCCGCATCAGCAGCAGCTTCATTCCCAGGCACAGCTACGTGGCCAGGGACCCACAGGAAGAAAACTTAAGAACCATTGTCCACTAACAATTGAAGGAAGTGTTGAATTCCGTGTACGACAGAGTGAATCGGATACTGGTCACGTAGACTTAGAATGGCACTGATGGAGTCAGAGCAAATGACATAGGAAGGATGGCAGTGGCGACGGATATACAGAACAGTTTGATAGAGAGCAAAAAGCTCAGCTGTGAAGATCAAACACTGGACAGGAAGCCTGTAGTAAAACCTGTCATCTCCAACAACAAAGGCAGATCCAACACCATCAGTGGTCTTGGAGCCATCTGTATAGATAAAAATTGCAGTATCAAGCTGTGGACGAAGTTCAACCAACCTCAAGCGATATACCGAATCCGGAGTACTCTCCTTTGGGACTGAGCAGAGTTCAAAATGAACTCTAACCAGAGCCTGGAGCCACAGTGGCGTTGTGCTTTCCTGCATTAGAAAGGTGTTAGGGAGAGAGATTGAGCTGCTGTAGAAGACGACGACAATGAACTCCAGGAGGGAGCAAGGCAGTTGCAGACAGCCCATAGTGGCGATCGAGGGCGTCATTGAAGAATGATGGGTAGCTTGGATGGGTGGGCAAGGCATTGAGAGCATGCGGCATGCATACCGACATAGTAGTGCATCACGCCAATAGTTCAATGGTAATTCGGCAGCTTCTGTGTAAAGACTTTCGACAGGCCTGGTGTAAAATGCTCCAATCGCCAGGCGTAGCCCCCGATGATGGATTGAGTTTAGATGGCGTAAAATTGATGGGCGTGTAGAAGAGTAAACGAAGCTTCTGTAATCCAGTTTCGAGCAGACAGGGGACCAGTAGAGGTCAAGGAGGACGGTTTGATCCGCTCCCCATGATGTACCACTAAGAACAAGGAGAATGTTAACGGAAGGAGTATACCGGCCAGCCAGATAGGACACATGCGGGGACCAGAAGAGTTTCCTATCCAATATTAGGCCTTAAAATTTCATCGGCTCCGCAAATGGCAGAGTAACGGGACCAAGATGTAGAGACGGTGGAGGAAACTCTTTTTATCTCCAGAAATTTATACAGACTGTTTTCTCACTGGAGAACCGGAAGCCATGGCGACACTCCAAGAATAAAGACGGCCGATACAACGCTGAAGACAGCGTCCAGAAGACATGTTCTCTGGGCGCTGCAGTAGATCGCAAAGTCATCCACAAAAAGGGAGCCAGAGACGTCAGCTGGAAGACAATCCATAATTGGGTTGATTGCTACAGGGAAAAGTGCCACACTCGACACTGATCCTTGTGGCACACCACTGTCCTGGCGAAAGGTGTCCGACAAAACATTGCCCACTCATACCCTGAAACTTTGATCTATTAAAAATGCTTGAATAAGAAGGAGGAGGCGGCCGCGTAGCCCCATACGTGGAGCGTGCTGAGAATACCCACCCTACAACAGGTGTCTTAAGCCTTCTCCAAACCAAAGAACACAGCCACTGTCTGGCGCGTACGCAAAAAGTTATTCATACTATAGGTCAACAAGGTAACAAGGTGGTCGACAGCAGAACGATGCCTACAAAATACGCATTGTACGTTGGTGGGGAGACGGCAAGATTCGAGTAGCCAAATCAACAGAGCATTAACCATGCGTTCCATCACCTTGCAAATGCAGCTGGTGAGAAAAATGGGGGTGATAACAGGAAAGAAGATTTTTGTCCTTCCCTGGTTTTGGTATGGGAACAACAATTGCTTCACGCCAGTGTGTGGAAACTGGATCTTCACTCCGTATGCGATTAACAGGATCGTCACCCATACAGTTGATGCAGCGAGGGGACGGAGGTGGGCAGTCACTCTTATGGGCGTCCCTACCACAGGTGATGCATTTCACTGCATTGAGGCACGAGTGACGGGTATGATTGAAACGCTGACACTGATAACATTGGGTGGGATTAGGAACATACGGCCGAATGGAGACGATTTCATAGACTACTTTTATCTTGGAAGGAAGGTCAACTTTGTTGAAGGTAAATAACACAGTTTGGGTAGGTGTTAGGTTATTATTCACTCTTTTCATCACATGATGTACAGCTGTTACACCCTGGTCAGGAAGGTACTCCTGTAGTTACTCATCGGAAAGGCCGTCAAGGGATTGTGAGAACACTATCCCCCCGCGACGAGTTTAGGGTACGATGAGGTTCGACCTTAACAGGAAAGGTGTGCAACAGTGTAGTGTGAAGCAACTTCTGAACTTTGAAGATACCTTCGGTTTCCAGCAACAGTGCCCCATTACGTTGCCGGGAACAGGTTTTGACAGGACCTGCAATCGCATCGACACCCCATTGTATTACAAAAGTATTCACTGACTAGAAATCATGAAACGATAAGGAACTTCGGCAATTTAGGCAAAACCTTTTTGGACTTTGATTCATCGAGTTTCATTTTCTGAGTAAAGGGCAACATAGAAGAAGAAGTTGTCCCCCATGATTACCGGCATCTCCAATGGTGTGCTCCTTCCTAATGGGAACCCTCACTGAGGGCTCACCCACCTTAGGTGATTGTTCACACCTCCCAAAAAACAGACGGAGGGACCAATCAGCATAGTCAGAAGGAAACAGCTCAGGTAATCACCTCTTCCTGGGCCTGGCCTTTACCAGGGGGTACGTGCGGAACTTACATGCCATTCTTTTGGATTTCTGAATGCACCACATGCTGGAAAAAGTTAAATCCAAATGCATCACCAGAGAAAAAATTTACATAAAGTGCATTGTTGTCTTGTATATATGTAATAACGCCAAATACATTGAAGTGTATTAGTACCTTTTCCCCTAAGTCCTTCAATTTTGAATGTTCTGTCTAATAACCTCACTTTGTAAATTTGTTTCTCATTTCATTCAAAATCCCTTAAATGGATGATTGGTTCTGGTCATCCAGAACTGCATAGCACCACAAGACAACTATCTCGTAAAAAGAATAGCACCTCATCAGAAAGTATGATCTTAAGCAATTTTAGGAGTTTTAGTGTTTCTGCATAGTATACAGTCAACCAGCAATGCTCTAAAAATACCAGTCAAACATGTTGTATCTGAAAAGTCCATAAAAACATTTGAGAAGTCTTCTTATGAGAGAGCTCTAAGGCACTTTCCAATTTCTTTCAAATACCAGTAAATGCATTGTAGCTTTAATACTAAGATTAAAAGACTGACTACAACCAAACAAAGAGCACCACAATGGTAGGCAGAGGCTGCAGATGGAACAGAGTACACAAACAACAATTTTCTCTCTCTCTCTCTCTCTCTCTCTCTCTTTTTTAACTTACTCCAGCCACTAACACTCTTGTCATGGTGGTATTTGTCTGCACTGACCTAAACCAGTTACAAAATGAAATTATCAGTCTGTGATCTGGAGTGTTTTACTTTTAATATCAGTAAAAGACTTATGAGGCACTGTGTAGCAGCTATCAGAAAAATACTGATTTAAAGTTTGAATAGCATTCACAGCACTCATCTTTACTGGCTCTAGTTTCTTCATGTTCAATGCCTACATTTGTTATTTTGCAGGTGAATCAGGTACCAAGTATCACATTTTTACACAATTGATGAAAATCTTGGGAATTTTAATGGCATTTGCACTTGTGTTCATTCCGTCCCTCCCTTTCTTGATGAAGAATGATATGCAAACTTCATTCACTCTCATTTAACTACAAAGTCAACATTAATTTGTGAATATTGAGTCTATAGTTTTATTACTTCTTTCAAAGATACAACATCTGAATGCTTAGGAGACCATTCCCTTTGAAGTAACAAAGCTATGATAAATTGTTGAAGCAGTAAGGTATAAGGAATGCTCAGATATAATGAAAAATAAGATTTCCTGATGAAGGACCTTCACAAGTCCTGAACACATATAGTCATAGAAACATTATTCATACACCGTTGTTCATGTAGAACCACATTATGTATTAGAACTAAAGACCATAACAAGAGATGTTATCTGGTAGACAGTATGGGGTTTCCTTCCTAATCTGTGTAAATTAAAGAATTAATTGAACTAGTCTTCTGAAAAAAGTAAATCAAAAGTCTGTATCAGCTAGCTTCACACATTGAGAAAAAAGTATTCACATACTTCCTGAAAGGCAAAGGTACTGAACCGAAATCCCAACTTGGAGAACAGTTTCAATTTGCAAGGCAGTTTCATACCAGCACACTACATCAGAGTGAAAATATGGCAGGATTTTGGGGTGGAATACACCAAATACTGAGCTGGACCCAAATTACATTCAAACCACAAAGGAATTATAGTAAAGAATATAATATAGCTACATCAAGTGTGGGGCAAATTGTTTTATGTTTTCCTGTACTGAAAGTGAATCATAGAAAGAAGACTTTAATCCAATTGAGCTCCACTGGCTTGCAATATAAAAAAATGCTCTAAGACAATATGTACAACAAAAAAGGCAAAATATTACAACGAAGCCTGACTAAAAAGAAAGGTTAACCGAAGTGAAACATTGTCGTCAGATTTATTTGTATAGTAAATTTATTTCAATGTAGAAATACTTTGTACCTCACTGTGTGAAGCCAGCTGGTTGAAGATTTTTATATTCTTTTTCCATAAGGCTAATTCAGTTAACGTTTGTGCATACGGAAAAGGAAGGGAACATGGTAACTTTCGGTTTCTGAAATGATATATGTAGTAATTATCTTTCGTCCTAATAATTAATGCTGTTTCACATAAACAACGCTGTACAAATACTTTTTTATTCCAAGACTATTGTACCGATTGTAAGTTGATTTCATAACCACTTCATTCGGTCAGCGGTTCGAACAAACATCCAGACTTCAAATTCCGGTTGTTTATGATGCCTGAAAATGTAGTTCGCTGCAAGGTAACGAACGAGCGAAATAGTAAAATCTTGCGGGATCACAAGAAAATGGAAACGAAAACATTCATTTGCCTAAACCAAGAAAGTGATCCATAGGAGTCCGTAAAAGCTTGATAATCGCTATAAGAATAGCTGTCAAAAATAACTTTCAAGGAAAATTAATGCAGAAGTAATGACAAGTTCGAGCGACACATAGGACAAATTAGCGCAATACCACAAATATGCGGAAAAAAAGTGTCCAAGCATATACCACTACCGATAAAGACTCGAATAAAAAGTGAACATGGACGTTTACATGATGCACTTACTAATAACTGAGAGACGTTTCTAATACTCGATAGCATGATATTTTCCTATAGCAGATCAGATACCTGCTACCATAAACTCCCACTATTTCGGCAGACGAAAACCTAGACCGATGTTAACATATATCGATTAGTAATCGAGTTTCCCGAATCGATTTATGAATTGATGAAACATCTTTGTCATTACAGCTTTAATTTAAGCTCTTTGTCCTAACAACAGACTACCTTGTTGTTGTTGTTGGGTTTTTTAAAGGGGGCTAAACGGCTACCTTTATAGACGAGGAAGTTTTTTTTGTAGAGCTCCCCACAGACCAAGCCCCCATAATTCCATAAACGACCTACTGCGAACAGCCGACATATTGAAGAGCGCCTCGGCGGCCATTATGGTGGCAAACTTCCGTGCTAACTTTAAATGTGGGTAAGACTCTTTTGACCAGAGGATGTAAGGCCAATTCACACTGTCCGTCACGTCACGTCACGTCACCGTCCGTCAGAACATTCCGCAATGTTCGTCACCGGATTTGGTTGGTAACACTGCGCCCGCGCGAACGTTTCGAGTATTTGCTCCAGTAAATAATTACAAAAATCGTTGTTTTTAAGCTATATTTAATCGTTTCCAGTTGTATATTTGTACAATGCATTGATCGATTTTAATATTTCAAAAACCAATTCCACACGTAATATAGACAATAATTCATTTTAACAATGTTGTGTAATGAAATTTTGGTCCATTTAGTCACTCTGAATGTCACTCATGTCTCTGTTTGGTACACACTTCGCGCGATTCTCAATGTTATTTTCACGTTTATCACTCTATTAGTCAGTTTATTAGCATAGTACATCAACAACAGTGTTCTTAATTCCACTTTTCCTACATTTATGTACTCGTAAGCCAAGGTGAGGTCTTATTCAACGATATACTCTGTTAATTATAACTGTTACTAAAAAGTTCTATTGCAATAGTTCCCTCCACTGGTAATTGGCATGTCACTGCTTACCGTGCTTAGTGTCTCCGTCCAAAGATTGCAGAGTCTTTTCATGGTGAGCCACAATGAAACATTCCCCAATATTTCTATGTCAGTCTGACGTCGAATAGCAGTCCAATTGAATGGCTTATTGTTAATAGGTACCTAAGTCACTTTTTCATAGTTTGGAGAAAAACAAAAAAAAAACTTTTTTCTCTTTTGTGCTATAAAATATTACACTGATAAAATTATATATTACACTATAGATATAGATCTACAATTTGGTACATTGTTGACCCAATATACGTAATTGGACACCAGAAAAAAATATTTTACTTTTCTGACTTAGGTCTCTTTTAACAATTTATAAAATTTAAAGCATTCTTTTACTAGAAATAATGCAGGTTTTAATTATAAAAAGAGTATTATCTGATAGCTCATAATACAAACACAATTCTTTAATAGTCAAAGAATATTATTACATGCTACTGGTCGCTGTGATAGTCGATCCTAAAAGCTTCTGTATTCTTCTACAATATACGGCATAATTTTTTTCAGGTCCTCAATTTTGCTTTTTTTTTATTATTAGTATTTTTCCTTCTGGATCATCTTCTTGAGAAGGTAAATATACTTCGTTAGTTTTCTTGAGGATAAAGGTATTTAGGCTTTGAAAACCAGCTGATCTTATGCACTCACTAGTTTTTATGACACCTTTGTACTCGTGTGAGTACTCAAAATAGTGATATGTGGAAATATTAAACTGCACCTTTTCATTTCTTGGAAGGTGTCTGCTTTCAAGAGACTGTGTAGACCTTTTATAATAAGTAGGCTACCAAGTAGAACACCCAATGATCATGTTTTTCGAACGGCGTAATTATCCCTGGATGTTTTTTCTCACCATTAGCCATAAGCTCACAAACTTCACGTCGAGTGTAGATACGGTCACATATCCTAATGAGACGTTTTAATACGCTGAAGTTTCGATCACATGGATTGTAGGAGTGTCCATGTAACGGAAAGAACTGTTTAATCCTTTTAAACCTCCATGTATCGGTTAGGGCAAGACAAACTCTTGACAATGTGTGATTCTTGTTTTGCCCAGGACAATTATCTGAAAAGAGGTGTAGCTCGGTAACTGTCTCAGGCACATGATGTTTAATGTAGTCCAACAGAAATGAAGCAATTTCATCAGGTCCTTTATGGGCCTGTCCTTCATGGTAGATGTAGTAATGGGCTGAATCTGTATTCGTGTTGAAAATACAAAAAATATTCACGTGAGTTGCCTCAAATAATAAATTTCTTCAATAGGGATCTTTGGTAAACTTACATTTTGCATGTAGTCAAATACTAGGCCTAAAATGTTTCCATCTTCTTTACTCTGTTTACTCGTTTCATGAAGGACAGACGTGAACTTAGCTCACCTCATGTGCACCATTAATTCTGCTGTTGCGACTCGTTTTGCAGTATCATGTAAATGAGGACTACGTATGTGCACCTTTTTCTCCTCACAAAAGCAACCAGTGTCAATCTGTGGTTTTCCGAACTTTAGGTTAAAATTTTCTTTGAAGTAAGAATTAAAAAACTCGTACTTGGTTTTTGAACCAGGATATTTCACCTCATACAAGTCATACATTTTCTTGATGGACAGTTCAGGTGACAAATACGTAAAATTTGTATCAGACGCATAGTGCGTTTTGTACACAGGAAATGAGCTTATATGTTCGTGTATCTACAAAAGTTCGTAAGGGACAATTTTTCTTGCATAAGAATGTCTGGCACGTCTGTCATGTGGCGATTTTCCTTCCAGAAGTAACTTTCCAATATGTTTAATATGCTTGTCGCTCACATCATATAGCCTAAAAAAAGCCTCCCGACAAACTTCTACCTTACTTTCATGGTGTTTATATGAGAGCATCCTCAAAGAAGCATCTTCATTCCTTGGACGGTGTTTTCTAACATTAGTCACCTCTATCACCCGTTGTAAATGCAAATCTTGCTCATCATTAGATTGCAAATCGGCATATAAAGAGTTGTATATCACGCCTTTATCTATGTCATCAAACTTTGTAAATCAGTTTTTCTTGCACCTAAAACCAAAGAAACGAGCTGTAACTGTATATATACCAGTAAGGGGGCGTCCATAAATTACGTGAGGCCTTTAGGGGGAAGGGGTTCGACCAGAACTCACCAAATCTCACGTGGTGGGGAGGAGGGCCTCGGCAAATCTCACATATTTTTTTCCACGAGAAACAGGGTAAAACTGCGAGATAATTGGATTAAATTAAATAGAACATGTTTCACATTTAAAATATGGCCAAATACTACACAATAATAGCTATCACGGTTAAGCAAAAAATCACAATTTCGTCACACAACATGACAGATGCAGTTTTAAAGATACATTGATAAGCATTTATGGACGCCCCCTAAGTTTTCGAAAATACAACAGTAAATTTTACATTAATTACCCCTTACCTGCAAGGCAAACGGGATGACCTTGATCGCTTCTGCTTTCCTCCGTGTTCGATGTATTCTTTACCTTGTAATTATGGCTTCTTTATAACATTCCTTTTGTATGAGTCTGGATTTGCCTTCCTCTTTCGTGATTTTAATGAAGTGTCATTTAAACTGCTACATTCACTCATTTTGTAATAAATACCACACGTTACTAGTACTACAATAACATTATCTCCATTATTCAACAATGAACAGAATATACACAGAACAATAAACAAATAAAAGAGGCAAAGATATTCATGTGCAGGAAATAATTTGTAGTGTTACCAACAGTTGCGCGTTAAAAGGGGCTTAGGTACCTTTTAACACTCACTCAGTAAAAGTGACTGCTTGTAGATCGTATAATGAATGCTTGTTTGAGGCACGTTTTGACACTCAAACGTATGTAAACACCCATAGATATCGAAAATGCAATTATCTCAAAATCTGAAAAAACTGAGTTAGGTATCTTTTAAAACTCACCTATTCAATTAATGACAAAAATGTTTTTGTGTACAGGATAAGGGCTATCGTTAAGTCTGTTTTGGAAATATCTTTCACCAAATATTAATTTGCTGCTGATAAACAGTTGTCTTAAGGGTCAATAATGGCGATAGACACAACTTTGTACTGTAACTTTTGATATTTCTGAACAATCACAAATATGCGAGACAGTCATGGCGTTCACCGCACATTCTAATAATGGCAGTTTACACATGTCGGTGATATTAGTCTTCACATGCCGTTTTTTACTTTTATCTCACTATTGCACAACAATTCCTCACTGCATTCCATGTGTTTTGTAGCCGGCGCGGTTGACACAGTTTGCGGCGCGAAAATCTTCTTACACCTTTACGATCGGCACAATCCACCCACGTCGCTGGGGATAAACTCAAGCCAAAATACACAGAATGAACGGACTTGCATCATCACTCTTATTATTCACTTATGCAGCTTACACTCTCGCTGACACCCCACACTTGAGCCGTATCCACTGCCAGACCACCAACAATCGACTCACTGCGCTCGCTACTGTAAATATCGATATAATGCCTAATTCGACCTGTGTAATGCAATTAGGGCCAGAATATATCAGTAAGAGGGGCTGACCCCTTACAAACTTTCTCAAATTCTTGGCTACCACTTCCTTCCGTCCCCTTCTGCCACTTCTGAAAGGAAAGCTGCCTCTATGCTGAAATGATTTCGTCCTGAAGAGCTTGAATTTCAGGCATGTACTTAGAGTCCTTGTTAACTAATCAATATCACTAACCCGGTTGGTCACATGATCTTCCAGAGTGTACAGATGCAACATTTGAGCGCAGGAAGGGGAGGTACCTTCTAAAAACTCGACACCTTCTCTAACTACACCGAGCAGCGAAGAACAAGCGTCGCAAGCGGTACTCACCACCCCCACTGTTTGCTTGGTGTCGCTGACTGGCTTATCCGCGTGCTCCGCAGCCACTAGGCCTACTCCACTGCTCTGCCCTTGTCTGCTTGGCCTCTAATATGCAGCTCATATAGGATGTTATCTTTTAGAAGGTATTTCAACCCATATACATTTCTGGCTGCCCGACAGTGGAGAAGAAAGACTTCAGTACGGCGAAGCTGGCAGACGAGGCAACCCTCCTTTCTGGGGATTAAATGAGTAGGGAAATACAATTTAGCTGCAGCATCTGTAATCCTGAGGGCCGGTTGCAAAAGACGTCTGTTCTCCAGGTTAGGGGAGGCCTAATTATGTACTGGCAGTAGCTATAAAATGCCCTCAGCGACAGACGAAGCGACCCGATGGTTGAGGTACCTTTCGCCGCATCTATGGCTACGCCTATTCTAAATTCGGAGCATGCTAGGGCGTA
The DNA here is from genome assembly GCA_026315105.1 of Locusta migratoria. Taxonomy (NCBI): domain Eukaryota; kingdom Metazoa; phylum Arthropoda; class Insecta; order Orthoptera; family Acrididae; genus Locusta; species Locusta migratoria. Next base: position 105,027,160 of record CM048746.1, on the reverse strand, counting down.
CCCACAAAACGACGCATGCCACTTCCGCACGAGTGACGCTAGAAATTAGCGAGGGTTACCTACTCATGGATGGGGTAGCATAAAGAAGTTAGTTCAATCAAAACAACAAATGCGATTTGCTACCCTCATTGTTGGTACATTGACTGGTCGACATCGTGAACTAGCAGAAATACTTAAAAACAGACGTGTCAACATTACCTGCATTCAGGAGACCAAGTGGAAAGGTTCAAAGGCAAAAGAAATTGGAGATGGCTACAAACTCATCTCTCATGTTGCCAGTATACCAAAAGGCATAGTAACAGTCGTCGACCAGGACTACCGCAACAATGTCACCAGTGTTAACAGGGTGTCAGATAGGCTTACGTCTATCAAGATTGATTCGACAGCTATCACTGCACACATTGTATCTTGATATGCACCTCACACTGGATACACTGAGGATGAGAAGGACGAATTTTGGAACAGTGTGGAAGCCTTCCTTCAATCAATTTCCCAGGATGAGTCCATTATTGTTGGAAGAGACTTAAATGGACATGTTGGATCTCACAAAGCAGGATATATGCAATGCCATGGAGGACATAGGTTTGGTGCGTGGATCGATGAAGGCTGCCGGATACTTGATTTTGTAGAAGCCCACGATCTTATTGTAACTGACACATATTTTTAAAAAAAGCCAACGCATCTGACTACTTATACAAGTGGACGTCATGCTACTCAAATCGATTACTGGCTAGTTCGTCGACAAGATATGAGACTAGTAATGGATACCAAAGTAATTCTGTATGACAGCATCACCCCTCAACACCGATTGCTTATGCTCGATATTCGTAAGAATGTTACAGAACCCAAACATAAACCTAAGACTGGGCCTGAGCGAATTAATCAGTGGCGAATGAATACCAAGCGAGTTGATGACAGCCATGACAAGCTTCTCCTGGAAGACCGAACAGTCAGTTGAAGACATGTGGAAAGATGCTGTGGAACAAATACACCAAGCAGCGACAAAACGTTGGGAAAAACAATATCTGGTCGAAAATTCATTGACAAACTAACCTGATTGTGGACAGATGAAGTGAAGTAAGCAATCAAGGAGAAAGAGATGGTCTACAAAACTTGGTGGAACTCAGGTTTTGATACTGATCTCCAGGAATATCGAAACCTGAGATCAGCAGCAAAAAGAGCAAAATGTTCAAATGTTTGTTAAGCTTATGGGACTTAACTACGGGGTCATCAGTCCCTAAACTTACAAACTACTTATCAACTACTTACGAACTAGGACGGCACAAATATCCATGCCCGAGGGGGGATTCGAACCCCCGACCGTAGTGGCCGTGCTGACCGTGACTGGAGCGCCTCAGTCACCTCGGCCACCGCGGCCGGCACAAAAAGAGCAGTAACTGCAGCAAAAGACCAGTATTACCAGACATTATATGAGCAGCTTGACACATCGTCAGGAGAAAACAATATCTACCGTCCTGCTAAGTCCCGTTACCATTCAACTCAGGATATTGGACACGTCATGCACATCAAGGGAGCCGATGGCAAACTGCTTCTAGATAAAAATGCTTTTCTCCGGCGTTGGTCCGACTACTTTCATGACATCAGCAACAAAGAATTTACACATCCACCAATTACTCGTCCCGATCCTACCCTAGGACCTGTTCCCTCAATTAGATCTGAGGAAGTAATGCTTGCCATCAGCAAGATGAAAAACGGAGCCGGCCGCGGTGGCCGAGGGGACGTGGTGCTTGAGACGTAGTAGCGTGAGGACGTCCGGGAGTGTGCTCACAGTTTAAAGCGTTCACAAGTCGCGAACAGCTCTTTCTTTTGTGTTAAGTGTTAACTTGTTGTGCAGTATCGTCACTTAGTGTTCTGGTGCGTGTGTTGTGTAAATGTTAGCGGTCTCGGCCGCTAAAACCGTAAATATGGAAAAGAAGGTCCCCAGGAAGTGCACTCTGCGTTTCGAGTTTGACAAGGCAACCAGGCATAAGCAACCGAGTTCGGTAGAAGTTCATGATTGGATCGACAGCGTTTTTGGAATCGTCTCTGAACAAATACATACCGCTTATTACGATTTGGATGAATACTGCTTTTACGCCAAGTTACTGGAACCCATTCAACTAGACAAAATCCTGATGGAACACGGAACATTTGCTCGACATCGAGACTCAACGGTGAGTACAGTTTCCATATCTAATGCCGGTATTGAATATAAGAATGTTCGCGTTTTCAATTTGCCGCCAGAAGTAGAAAATTGTTATCTTAGAGAGGTGTTATCATGTTATGGCGATATTAAACAAATTAGAAACGAGCGCTGGTCAAAGCAACATAAACTTCAGTGTTTCAGTGGTATAAGATCAGTAGAAATGCACGTTAGAACTAATATTCCCTCTCATATCACTGTCTGTGGGTACAAGGCTCATGTGACATATTCTGGACAGGATGAAACGTGTTACATCTGTAACGAAAGCGGACATATGCGTCAGGATTGCCCGAAAAAACCGGTTATATTAAGAAACAACTTGCAACAACGCAAAAAACTGACGTTAGCTGAATTAGTAGCACCCACTCGGGAAGTTGATGACCCAACACCTAGTAGCAGTTTTTCTGAGCAACCACCTGTCGTCCCGGCAGACTTTCCACCACTGACACCAAAAGTAAACGTACATCAGGTGCCCACTAAAGTTATTACCCCAGTTGTAACCCAGTCCATAACTAACAAACGGAGACAGACCTCTGACGAAAGTAGTGTGGATGACAAATTCGAATATTCGTCACAGGGTAACAGGAAAAGCACCGTTAACACCATGTTAGAAACTAAAGTTCCTACACCCGGTACGGACACAGAGATTTCAAACAGTTCTAGTATCGGATCCGAGCTGCAGCAATGGGAAGAAATTCCATCACCCGTGCTGCAAACATCAGTAGAAGAAATATAGCACGTAGACCTAGGGACACCAGACAAACCCGACACTGTTGTTAGTGGAGAGCAACAAACCGAACCAGTGACAGGAGACAACCTGGACTGTGATACTGTTGTCAATACACAAACTGCGCCAAGTCAGAGCAGCGTCCAAAACAGAGCGGAAGTAAACATAAACAGGGACGCGGAAATGGAAAGCGAAGCAGGAAGTGCTGAGCCGGCGGGGCCGCAGCCTGCCGCCGCGGTTCTAGTATCGGACGTCTGCAGCGAGCCTCCCACCTCGCCTTCTGCTGTGGGTTTCACCAGCAGTGGCAGGCGTAGGAGTAAAGTACAGCCGAAACTGAGCGCTGCGCAAAAGAAAAATAAAAACTCTGACTCTCAATACAAGACTGACACTAAGAAAACAAGTGGCAAAGCATCGAAGGATTGGGACATGGACACAGGAGGGGGGAAAGTTAAAAAGTAGTGCTTTTCTGGACTAGATAGATGCAGGTATATAAAGTTGTAACCCCGAACATCAGTAGAATCACCTCTGACCTGAAACTCACGGCCTTCAAACAGTTCGTGTACGAATCTGAAGCCGATATTTTGCTGTTACAGGAGGTGTTAACAACGAACCTCCGTATATCGGGCTTCAACACCATAGAAAACATAGCCCTGGAGAACAGTACCGGTACCACAGTTTTAATTAAAGGCTGTATTCCATTTCAAGAGATTGAAAAATTGGAATCCGGTCGAGGTATAAGTTTTAAATTGTATAATGTCACCGTGGTAAATTTATACGCTCCGTCGGGGAATTCTAATAAAACTGAACGTTCCAGATATTTCAAGGAGGAGATTATCTACCGTCTAAGGAAAATCCCGCAATACATATTATTAGGTGGAGACTTTAATTGCGTTTTACATGCAAAAGATCAGCATCCGCATTTCAATTACTGTAAAGAACTGCACGAACTTGTAAAACATATAAAGCTGCAGGATGCGTGGGAAGTGAAATATCCCACACTGGTGAGATGCACCTACTTCACCGCCCACTCATGCAGCTGCCTTGACCGACTATATGTGACGGATAACATTAGTGACAGGCTTCGCGCCGCGGAAGTAATTCCTGCAGTATTCTCTGACCATTGTGCACTTGCTGTAACACTTGATCTCGATAAACAGCCCACCAAACTATATAGATCACAATGGATGCTTAATATCTCGCTGTTGCAAGACAGAGAATTAGAAGACGACGTCAGTCACACATGGAACGTTTGCCTCAGATCCCTCAGCCGCTATCAGTCCAAAGTAGACTGGTGGACAAATCACGCAAAACGAAAACTTCGTCAGTGTGTGATAAACTACAGCAGACAAAAAGCTAGGGAAATAAAAATACCACAGAATTTTATTATTCTATATTAAGAGAGCTCTATGATAAATCTGACAACAATGGATCGCACTTTCAACAAATCAAGAGCATCAAAGCAAAATTACTCAGTATCAAGCGCAAACAGTTAGAGGGTCTGAAAATAAAGTCCTAATCACACTCTCTGGTAGTTGAAAAGATAACGTCTCTGTACCATTTAATTAAACATAATACCAACCGAAGACGGACGTTCATTGATGAGCTATTGACGTCAAATGGTAGACTGCTCGTAAATCAAAACGACACAGTACAGAAAATACATCAACATTATAGAGAATTGTATTCTCTGGAACATGTTGATGAGGGTGCAGTAGGTGAATTTTTTCAAGTACTTACTCCGGAAATTAATTCTGATATTAACAGTGACATATTAACTGCGTTTACAGAACGTGAAGATTTGGATCTCATTTCAAGGTCGCCGCCCAACAAATCCCCTGGACCTGATGGGTCGCCAAAAGAATTTTATTGTAAATTTTGGCACCTTATAGGACCAACTTTTACGGCTATTCTAAACGAAATATTAAAAGGTGTCGTAGATCCTAAAGAGTTTAAGGAAGGGAAAATTGTTTTAGTTCCAAAAAACAAAGGACGAAAATGCATCGACAACTTCAGGACTTTTACTTTGCTGGCAGTTGCCAGTAGAATGAGTCTTCCCACAAGTAAAATGATTGGAAAACACCAATCCTGTTTCCCTGCACGAACTGTCATGAACACAATTTCTGCCTTCAGAGATGTCATATCCATAGCCCCTGTTACAAATATAAAGTGTGCACTATTTTTTATAGATTTTAATAAAGCGTTTGATCGACTAAATCACCAATACCTGGAAAAAGTAATGAAGTAAGTAGGCCTGGAAGAAAGAGTTTTAAAAGTGGTACGAAATTTGATTACAGGTATAATGACTAAAATAGCTGTCATGGACAATAAACATTGAAAGGGGGGTCCCACAGGGCAGTCCTGCTGTATGTGCTCTCCTTGGAGCCAATACTCGAAAGGGTTACCACGAAACTCTCTAGGTTACAACTTTTGGGTGTTAAATTCACTACAGGGGCGTATGCTGATGACGTGGGAGTGCTACTAAGAACAGTAGATGATGTCACAAGCCTAAAATAGGACTTTGACACCTACTGTGCAGTTTCAGGTGCAAAAATTAACATGGGAAAGTGTAAATTAGTAAATATCAGAGGGTTCGACGACGTAGCCGTGCCATGGGCACAAACCGCCGAACAACACAAAACTTTAGGGATCATCGTGAATAAATGTCCATTAAAAATGGCGGCCCTGAAATGGAGAGCGACAGTTAACAAAATGCAAGGGACTATTTTAGAAGCAACGTGGCAATCACTAAACCTTATTGGAGCCGTGAGGATATTGAACACCTATCTATTGTCCAAGGCCTACTATGTGGCTCAGATTTTCCCGATTCCAAAAGTACAGGCAAATAAAGTAATGCAGTTAGCAGCCAGGTATGTGTGGAGAGGAAACATTTTTAAGCTCACACCCGGAACTTTAACAAAACCAAGATTGACTGGAGGACTCGCACTCACTGATATTCATAGGAAGGCAACTGCTTTATACCTTAGACGAACAGAAAGATTAATCCATGGCAACCACAGTAATATTACAGAAAAACTCTTTAAAATACTGCAGCCAAAGAGCATGAATCCGCCGATAGATATCAGCGATCATAACTTCCGTCTGAAACATATCAGTCTGTTTTACCTGGAGTATAGTTACTTAAAAGAAAGTCGTGTACCATCTACGACTTTAACTACAACCCAAATCCTACAGATATGGCAACAGAAAGATATTCCAAATAGTATTATGCTAAAGTTTCCACATAGAAACTGGTTGACAGTGTGGAAAAACATCAGCCTTAAAATCCACACGTCAGAGGTTGCGTCCACCTGGTACAAAGTCGTCAACCAGACGATAGCAACGAACGAAAAGCTACATCACATCAGAAAAAGTGATACAGACAAGTGCAGAAAATGTGGACTACTGGACACCATAATCCATAGATTCACTTGTAGCGGACATATCGATAACTGGAAGTGGGTGAGGAAACGAATAGCATTACTATCAAGAACCACCGAAACTAGTTACACTTCAGAAATTATGATGTGGCCGGAAAGAAGTTATTACCCGAAAACAAAGAACAATACAATTATGTGGCTTCTCGGTAATTATGTAAACTATATATTCCACGGACCTGCAGAAGACAATCCCATAAGTTTTCAATCGTACATGAACACTGCGAGATGGAGAATCATACGCACTATTGATGAGAAAAAACAGTTTAGCAACATGCTAAATATAGCATTTGAAAAGGCTGGAATAGGATAAACTTTTTTTGTCTTGGGACTGTAATTACTGCTACTGTCGCCATTTAAAAAAGCAACAGTTTTACTTACATTTTAAAGAAGAACCTTTTGTTTCTGTTTTGCAATGGATATTGCTGTTTATTTCTAGATTTTTTTTAAACAGTTGCTTTTAACGAAAAAAAAAAGCAGTCTACTGCATATGGTAACGGTGGGTTGTGTGGGCGGCCAGACGTCTGCCGCCGGCCTCCTGTAGCCGCGGCACCGCGCAGCTCCCTCCTCTCTACAAGTTTTGTTTGGTTTCGTTAATCTGTAGTAGTGTGTGTGCACTGCTTAAAAGCGGTCAGGTGTTGCCATCCTCTTAAAGAAGAACCTTTTGTTTCTGTTTTGCAATGGATAGGAAAAAAAGGGGAACTGAGGCGCTCCAGTCATGGTCTGCACGGCCACTACGGTCGGGGGTTCGAATCCCCATCAGGCATGGATATTTGTGCCGTCTTTAGTCTTAGCTAGTTCATAAGTAGTTTGTAAGCTTAGGGAGTGATGACCCCGTAGTTAAGTCCCATAAATTCTACAAACATTTGAACATTTTTTATTTGAAAAACGGAAAAGCAACTGGCTCAGATGACCTACTAGCAGAAATCTGGAAAATGCTCGGAAAGCCTGCTTCAGAATTTCTTGCTTCACTTTTCAACCGAATCATCGCCGAAAAGCAACTTCCACACGTATGGACAACTAGCATAACAGTTCCTATCTGGAAGGGAAAAGGATACGTGAATGACTGTTCGACGTTTCGTCCTATTCGACTCCTCTGTCACACTTTAAAAATATCTGAACGTGTACTTGATAGCAGACTTAGAAGTATTGTCTCTGTGCAAATTTGTTAAGGTATGCAGTACCATTGATGCTATCCATGCCATACGTATACATACATGTGACATCTGTTCCGAAAGAACAGACGTCACTTCTGATCCTGCAGTTGTTATTAATTAATATTCACAGAATATATGACATCAACTGCGATTGGGCAAAGCTGAAAATGTGTACCCAGCTGGGATTCGAATCTGGGTCTCCTGCTTTCTAGGCAGTTGTGCTGACCCCACACCACTGGGGACACAGTGATCACCGCACTTGCACGGACTACCTAAGCACGCCTCCCGTCAGATACAAATTCCCAGCTTCGCCCTGCCCACAGTACTCAAACTCGTAGTTATGAAACTAATTCCCGTAAGAGTAAGGGCTTCAAACTTGCCCACCCCTCCCCACTAACAATAGGATCATTGCCCGTCACTGGCATATTATGTATATACATGTGGTATGTTCCGAAAGAACAGACGTCACTTCTGATCCTGCAGTTGTTATTAATTAATATTCACAGAATATATGACATCAGCTGCGATTGGGCAAAGCTGAAAATGTGTACCCAGCCATACGTCTTTTGATGGAAAAGCACAGAGAGAGACAGAAGAGTGTACACATGGCATTTCTAGACCTAAAAAAGGCTTTTGACCTATCTTATCTGGCGAGCTCTTCTTTGTCATGGTGTCCCTGGGTTCAACTTCTATACCACAATTGCACTAGTGCAGTTCGGAGTCCTGTTGGTATCTCTCCGCCTTTTGATATCACTGTGGGTGTTCATCAAGGTTCTGCACTTTCACCTTTACTATTCATCCTCTGCATGAATACGGCAGCTGACATACAAAATGTTCAAATGTTTGTTAAGCTTAAGGGACCTACCTGCGAGGTCATCAGTCCCTAAACTTACAAACTACTTATGATCTACCTTACACTAAAGACGACACAAACATCCATGCCCGAGGGGGGGATTCGAACCCTCGACCATGGCGGCCGTGCAGACTGTGACTGGCGCGCCACAGACCGCTCAGCCACTGCGGCCGGCAGCTGACATACAGACTTCACATCCATGGAACCTTCTTTATGCCAAACCCGCCCACAACTCCAACATAATGTTCAAACGTGGAAGGACAGACTGGCTGAAAGTGGACTGCACCTCAATGTCCAGAAAACTGAATACTTAGAATGCGGCTCCCAAACTGAGGCACTATAAGTATTGGGAAAGAAGACCTGCAGAAGACCATGCATTTTACATACCTGGGGTCTGATGTCACCTCAGACTGTGACAGAACTCTCAATACTCGGACGAGAGTGAATGCAGCTTAAGTCAAGTGCAGACAGGTCACTGCAGTCCTATGCAATAAAAATATGCCTCAACGTGTAAAGGCAAAAGTTTACAATACCATTGTACGTCCAACAGCAATCTATGGGACTGAGTGTCGCCCTATAACGAAACAGCAGGAGCAAATGCTACATACGATGAAGATGCTTGTTGGTCCATAGGGCTGACCTGATGTGACCATGTAAAAAAAGAAAAAAAAAAAAAAGAAAAAAAAAGATCCAGCAAAAGTTTGGTCACAGCACTCCACATCAACCCAGGAGGAACAAGAGCATGAGGGAGACCGGCAAAGAGATGGACTGACAACATCAGGGCAGACATGGACGCTGTTGGCTGAAGGCAATAAGATGTCAACAACTGAAAGAAATGGAGAAGATGCAGCAAAGTAGCAGATCCTCTAAGTCGGGATTAATGCTTGGAAAGAGAAATATTTCTGGCTGCCATGTCAGAGAAACTGCAAACACACAGACTGATGTTACAACGCAATTTAACCTATATCTAAAACTGCCTGAACAACTCGTGATTAAATCTTCTCAGAACTAATATATGTAAAACCACGCTCGGCTACCACTGAAACTACTTGCCTTAGCAAGATAAACCAATGAGTGGGTTAGCTTGGACATAAGGGTCCTGGAGTGGTAAGCGTCTGAGTTTTCAAAAATTTTTATTGACAATATTAAACACACCCAGACTTACATACAATTGTCCTTGAGTAGTTGTTACCAAATGATAGAAGAGCAATTAACATATATGTCTCCTTTACACTAAGTAACGCCTATCACATTTAAAATAACCAACTATTTGCAGTAAAATGATTTTAGTACGTTTCCTTGACAACTATAAGTAATGCGACCAAAAGAAAGCAACCCTTTTCAAATTTAATTTTTCAATGCAGTACATGACAATATCAACCTTCAGCAAACAAAGTTAGTCCCACTATCAAATTGACAAGTTACCAAAACCTTGGTATACTCTTTTTACAACAATTCAAAACAACTTACACGTAACAAAGTCCTTTTCATAATGTTCCAGCTAACATTCAAATATTATAGGTTGTCGGTTTGCGTCCTTTAAATAGATTCTGCCCACCCAACATGCACCGCTTGGCAAATATATAAACTAAGAAGAACTTAAAATTTAACAAGCTATAAAGACATACAATATTAACAACCGTAAATCTTCCTCCTTGTCCGATGTTACCAAAGCAGGGACATGCTCACCATCAAAATCTTTGGCTGCATCTTGTTGAACTGAACAGAGCAGAGACAACCATTTCCTGGCTGATCCCTGCTTCATCTGCCCGCATGCCCCACCCTGAGCTTGCCACAACCAACAGTGCAACAAGAGTTAACTTCTAAAACGAACAGAGAAAGACTAAAGGTTTTTTTCTTTTTCTTTTTTACTTCATGATGCAACCTCTTAGAGAAGCCAGACGCTTAAACCATGTGATACAGAAGTAAACATGATCACTAGTGCAGCGTGCAGTAACACTAGTAAACCAAATCACAGTACCAATACTGAAATAGATAAAGAAAGGCTGTTTCTGGGGCCCACTCGCAATTTTAAACACCTTAGACCGTCAGGCTTCTTAACTAGGCAACACAAATAGTATTAAATGTAACTGCCCATGCGACGTCTCCCAAAATTTTCATATGCTAACAAACGGAAATACTTTTACTGCTCCACTGAAATCACATTCAATATGAGAAATCTACTCGAAATTTCAAAGTGCACCAGAACACTGCTATTAATTTAACACAATGTTCGCTAAGCCAGCGGTTGTATATGATAGTTAGGTATGGGGCTATTGCATCATATTATACTGAAAGGAACCTAACTGGTATACAGTTAGGACCGGGAGACTTACTTTTATTAAGTGATTTAAGTTGTTTTAATATTCCAGGGATATTTACTACTAAATTACACATGGTGAAAGCTGTTCTTGATATGAATTCTGGAGTATTTGATTCGTCTTCTCTAGTGAAGGAATTTCGGACAACTGTGTTAAGCAATTCTGCCTTAGAATCACCATTTCTGTCGTGAAATGAAGATATTGTTTATGTTTTGCCACTAGTATACTTTACATATGACCAGAATTTCTTAGGATTCTCTACAAAATTAAGTAACAGGGTTTCATTGTGGTAACTATTGTAAGCTTCTCTAATTGAAATTCCAGATAAATTTCTAGTTTCAGTAAAAGATTGCCAGTCTTGGGGATATTTTGTTTGATTATATTTTTCATACTTTTTCCTTTGCTTTTGTAACAGTGGTCTAAGATGTTTTGTGTACCAGGGCAGGTCAGCCCCATCGTTTGTTAGGAAAGCATTAATCATATATCTATCTGCTTTTTTGAAGAAATATAATTTTCTTTTAATTTTGGTGGATATGGAAAGACCGATATTCAGTCTTGCTACGACAACTCTGTGTTCACTAATCCCTGTGTCTGTTTTGATGCTCTTTATTAGCTCCGGATTATTTGTTGCTAGGAGGTGAAGTATGTTCTCACAACCTTTACTATTCTAGTAGGTTTGTGAACTAATTGTTCTAGAAAAATTTCCGAGAATGCATTCAATACAATTTCGGACGATGTTTCATGTTTACTTCCGGTTTTGAACATTTGTTTTTGCGAACATATCGAGGGTAAAATAAAGTCGCCACCAATTAAAATTGTACGCTTTGGGTACGTTTTCGAAGTTTGATTGAAGCATTCTTTGAACATTTCTGCAATCGAGTCGTCTAAGTTATGGGGTCGATAAAAAGAGCTTTATTAATTTATTTTGGTTGCCAATTATAACCTCTACCGATACCAACTCATGGGAGCAATGTAATTCAATTTCGTGACAGAATAAACCGCCTCTGAGAGCAATAAATACGCCACCACCTATATTATTCAATCTAGTTGAATACTGGAGCCGAGGAAACAAAATTATTGGTGTCCAAAGAAAACTTTACTATGTATGTTTTAATGAACTTAGTGTGGCAAAGTTCTGGAAAGTGAAAGAGCATTTCAAAATATCGACATCTAATTTCAAGTGAAAAATAAACATACGTACTCATCAACAATATTTATAAGAGCATAAATAGAGCATGTTTGCTTTATCCATTTCGATTTGTCTGCTGGCATTGTTAATACTGTCACACATAACTGAATTTTTGTCCTTTATTAGGAGTGACTTTTTCATTTAAAATGTTATTTAATGAAAATTCCGCCATAAAATTACAATCTTATTCAGATTATTTGCTTCTGAGTTTTCTGTTACAATATAGAAAACATAAACCAGTTTTTGGTTTCAGATATCCGACATCGCTTTTACGAGAAGACTCAACTAAAAAACTATTTAAGTCGTCATGAAATATGTGATATTTGCCGCTGGAGCGAAGTAAAATAATATAAAATGATTAATAAGACAGATATGTGTGTAAACAGTGTAAGAGTCGACTACAACATGAAAATCGCGTGACTAAACCAAGTTAACTTCCGATGTTAGTAGAGGACCGTTCCGTCAAAAGATTCTACTCGGGAAAGCTTGATGTGACACTGATGTGACGGTCCAGTGACAGACAGTGTGAGTGCCGCTATTAGAAATATATTGCGAAGTGTTCTAACCAAGTAGGTTAAAAGTGGGCCACTGTACGAAATAAAAGCATAATTCTGGTAGGAGGTACCCAGATAAGAATTTACTGTTATAAAAAACTTAATTTTAGCAATAAAATTAGCAAAAGATCCGTGTGAGCTACTGGCTACTCCCTACTGCAAAACCTTGTTCCCTGGCCCAAATTGAGAACTGATTAGGTTCAAATTAATCTAATAACAGGAAGTTAACGACACAGTAGCCAATATACATAGGAGCTCACACGAAATTCACACAGGCATTAATAAACCAACCACGACAATTACAGTTATTTCATCAAAGTGGCTAAGAAAACATTTATGGTTCAATGGAATTTAAATATAAACAATATATATCTGAGCTTATTCTCAGCACTGGTGAAATACAATACTAAATAAAGAGAGAGAATGTTGCTGGACAACTACAATTTATAGGAAAGTCAAAATTATACTGAAGTTAACTTGTTTATTCATGTTGAATGCAAGTGAAATGGGGAACCAATTTTGGTAATACAATAACAACGCATCTCATTTACATTTTCTTATGCTAACGATGCCCAGCATTGAATTTAACCTGAATTACACAGAACTTAACGCTACTGGGGGGAGGATATGGAAACAACACTCACTTGCTCACATACATGCAATGCAACAGCGAAACTCAGCAAAATCTGCGCAATGAAAGTGAGTATAGCAAAGTTAAGTTGCATCTAGATTAGACCGTGAGCAAGCACACTAATGGCGACACACGGCTACGTTACATGATTGCACTCCACTGAAGGTGAAGTGGTTAAAAATCGGAGTCATTGCAAAAAATCACGGTGGACTCTTAAGTTGCAATCTGAGAGTAAACTATCTAGGCACTGGTTTTATGAGAAGTGGCGTGAATTCAGGTGACTGGTTGCAAACCCCTGAAGTCGGAGTTAGGATCCACATGGTTCCAAAAACCGATAAAAACGTATAAATTCAATTTCCGAAAAATAAAGAAAATTAACTACGGCATGCAACCCATAGAGCATCATAAGGAAACTGCTACTGAAATGCATGTACACGTGATAGGGAGCGATTACAGAGATGGATGAAGTCCAGTCTCGGAGCCATAAAAGTGACATAATTACAAAGTCTTAAAAATAAAAATAAAAACTACGGCATGCAACCAATAGAAATGTTTAGAATTTCATAAGCAAGCTATTGACGGAGGTTGTACAATGATCAGAGAGAATTACTGATAAAGACTAAGTGCATACTACAAGTTCGGAGAAGAAACAGCAAAATTAAAATAGGCGGAGAGAGAAGATCGCGAAATGTTAGTGGAAATCAGAAAGATACACACGTAGTTACTTGCCTGATGGACATGGAACAAAGAATAGTAGAAGCTGAAGACTTTGTTCTGAACCAACCACATGGAACACATATCACTCATGGAAGGAAATGATAACAAAGATTTTTACATGAACGGTACAAAAATGAACATATCGTCAGTGAGAAATCGGGCCCCACTAAGCTAGAAAGAATTTACACAGAGTTCGTAGACCGCCACATAATCAGAAAAGGTTTGAATATACCAGGTCATTATCAAACTGCAACTAGTAACACATACACCACGTTTATCTGTTGGAAATCACTGGATTGAAAAACTAGAACACATTTCCGCGCACGATCAGAAAAAAATATACCGAAAAATGAATCTAAGTTCAAGCGTTTAAGTTAAACATGCTAGACAACGAATAGCTACCATCTCTGTGGACACAGGAGCAGAACCAAGCTTACCTCACCACGATCCAAGCACCAAGAGACCACCGAGCAGCCAGGAGACGGGAAAGCTACCAGAAACTGGGAAAGCCAAGGAAACAGCGGTGGTGGGGAGAGAAGATCGCGAGACTCGCCCTGGGGAGGGCTCGTTGACTGGCTTGTAACCAAAGGGTGTAGAAACCACTTTGGTCGCATCAGCAGCAGGGGTTGGTAACGACTACCTATCGACTCTGAGCCAGAGAGAACAGTGCAAAGCAAACTATTACCACCCACATTCAGACAGCCATTAGATCATCGCACATCCACTTAAAAGTAAAACAAGTACACATTCTCACAGGGACAGTGGCGTAACGGAGAAGCCATACTTATTGCCACATTCATGACCAAAATAATAAATTATTAAAATAACAAAATAGTAGCAATATTAACTAACATTTCCGAAACGAATATTTTAAAACATGAAATAAAAATGCTATTCCTCATGCCTTGGAAAGAGTGGGGTTCTTGTTTTAATAAAATGCTAATCTAGTGACATCAAATAAATTACCGTTTTATAAAAAATATATGGAGACAACAGAAGGTAGTCTTTCAAGGTTAGTTCTGACGGACAGTGGCATGACGTGACATGACGTGACGGACAGTAAAAATTGGCCTCTAACGACGACTGTCTTTCACGTCAATGTCACGTCCTGGCACCATTATGATAAGCGTATACACACTGTCTGTCACGTATATTTGCTTTTCCAATTTCCCTATGTTGAAAGTGAGGTTATGAGTAGCGATCTGTTATGTAAAAAGTTATAATTTACTATCGCACAAAACTGAATGTTTGTCCATCTTCGACACTGATTTTTTTCATTTAAAATGTTATTTAATGAAAATTGTGTCATAAAATGACAAACTTATTCAAATAAACAATTTGCTTCAGTGCTTTCTGTAACAATATTGAAAACATTAACCAATTTTCGGTTTCAGAGATCCGACGTGGCTTTTACAAGAACACTCAATTGAAAAAATGTTTAAGTCGTCATGAAATATGTGCAATTTGTCGTTAAAACAAAGTATAATAATATAATAGAGATTAATAAGGCGAATTTGCCTGTAAACCGTGTAATCGTCGATTACAACATGAAACTATGTTAACTTCCGATGTTAGCAGACGACCGTTCCGTCAAAACATTCTTCTCAAGAAAGCTTGATCTGACATGAGAGAGAGTGTGAATGCCACCATTATAAATACATTATGGAATGTTATGACAGACGGTAACATGACGGACAGCGTGAATTAGATCAAATTAGATTAGTACTTGCTCTATAGATCATGAATATGACACTTCATAATGATGTGAAATGTGTTAGGTTATTGAAAGGTGTCTTTACAAATTATTACTTTGTACTAAATATTCCATGACACAATTTTTTTAATTAATATTATTTCAGATTTACTAATTTATATCTAAAAATTAATCTATGGTTTAGAAAGTGTTGCCATTCAGCTTTTTATTTGTTTTTAAACGCTAGTTGGCTATCTGTCAGATTTTTGATGCTGTTTGGTAGGTGACCAAAGACTTTTGTGGCAGCATAATCCACCCCTTTCTGTGCCAAAGCTAGATTTAACCTTGAATAGTGAAGATCATTGTTTCTCCTAGTGTTGTAGTTATGTACACTGCAATTGCTTTTGAATTCGGTGGGATTGGTAATAACAAATTTCATAACTGAATTTATATACTCTGAAGCTACTGTGAAGATCCTCAGCTCTTTAAATAAGTGTCTGCAGGATGATCTTGTATGGGCTCCAGCAATTATTCTGATTACACGTTTTTGTGCAATGTATACTTTTTACCTCAATGATTAATTACCCCACCAAAAATGATTCCATACGAAAGCAGAGAATGAAAATAGGCATAGTAAGCTAATTTACTTAGATGTATATCACCAAAATTTGCAATTACCCTAATAGCATAAGTAGCTGAAATCAAATGTTTCAGCAGATCTTCAATGTGTTTTTTCCAGTTCGACCCCTCATCAATGCATACATCTACAAAAAATTAATATTCTACGTTTGCTACAGATTTCTGATCAAATTCTATATTTATTAATGGTGTCATTCCATTTACTGTACATAACTGTATGTACTGTGTTTTATTAAAATTTAATTATAGTCCATTTGCTGAGAACCACTTATTGATTTTCTGAAAGACGTTATTTACTATTTCTTCAGTTAGTTCTTGTCTGACAGGTGTGATAACTATACTTGTATCATCAGCAAAAAGAACCAGCTCTGCATCTTCACGAATGCAGAATGGCAAGTCATTAATATATATTAAGAACAGCAAAGGGCCTAAGACTGAACCTTATGGCACCCCATTTTTGATTGTTCCCCAGTTTGAGGAATCAGCTGTTTTTTTTTGCATATTATGTGAATTACTTATGTCAACTGTCTAGGTATGATTTAAACCATTTGTACACTGTCCCATTCACACTACAATACTTTAGTTTATCCAGAAGAATTCCACGATTTACACAATCAAAAGCCTTGGAGAGATCACAAAAAATCCCAACAGGTGATTCAGAGCATTTGATATTTCATTGGTGAAAGTTTATATAGCATTTTCTGTTGAAAAGCCTTTCTGAAAACCAAACTGACATTTTGTTAGAACTTTATTTTTACCTATATGTGAAACTACTCTAGAATACAATACTTTTTCAAGAATTTTGGATAAGGCTGTCAGAAGTGAGACTGGGTGGTAGTTGTTGACATCAGACATATGTCCTTTTTTGTCCAGTGGTTTAAAAATAGCATATTTCAGTGTATCAGGAAAAACACCCTGCTTCAGAGAACTATTGCATACGTGGCTAAGAATCCTACTTATTTATTGAGAACAAGCTTTTATTACCCTGCTGGAAATGTCATCATTTCAATGTGAGCTTTTACTCGTGAGAGAGTTTATTATTTTCTTAATTTCAGAAGGAGAATTGGATGGATTTTCTATTGGATGAAATTGTATGGGTATGGTCTGTTCCATTAACTGCCTAGCTGCTTCTAATGAACGTTTAGTTCCTATTTTCTCCACAACATTTAAAAAGTAATTATTAAAAATGTTTTCAACTTCTGGCTTGTTAGTTGTAAACTTTTCATTCACTTTGATAGTAATGCTGTCTCCCTGTGCTCTTGGTTGCCCTGCCTCCCTGGTAATAATATTCCAAATTGTTTTAATTTTGTTATCATAGGTACTAATCTCAGACATGATACATATGCTTCTGGACTTTTTAATAACTTTTCTAAATGTAGCGCAGTAATTTCTATAATATTTAACTGTATCTGGGTCATTACTCTTTCTTGCTGTTAGATACAGTTCCCTTTTTCTGTTACAAGATATTCTTATTCCTTTAGTAAGCCATCGTTTCTTGCATGGTTTATTATCATTATATTTAACTATTTTCTTGGGGAAACAATTTTAAATACTCTTATAAATGTATCATGAATAAATCCTCTACAAATTGGCTAAAACATGCGCTGCGCTTGAAAACGTTTGTGATGTGGTACCTGTCACTTAATTTTTCCTGCAAAATGTGGCCCATTTCTCTTCCATGGCTGGTACCTAGCAACAGAACTTTCTTCCTACTTTCTACTTTTTTTTAACTGATGGTTTCCTGATGAAGTTCTGTTACATCTTAACTACTCCTAGATCTACTGGAGCCTCTTCTTTACTCAACTGTGATAGCAGGGAAAATCTATTGGTTGTGCCAATCGCAAAACTGTCAGAAACTGTTCTCTTTCTCTGGCCCCTGTTGCCAGCTACCACTTTCCGCCTCTGGTTACCCTCCTCCCTCTTTAACCTCATCAGTTCTTACCTCTCTCTATCCAAATCAGTCTGAAGGGCTCTAATCCTCCCATCCTATTCTGCTATTTTCCTATCTCTTGAGCAAACCCTGCAAATGAATGGAAGAGTCTTGTTTGTTTCCCAAACTCCCACACTGCTACATCCCCAATGAAACCACCTGTCACAACAACTGCATGAAACCCCTAAACTAACTTTCCTATGACAGCTTACACCCTTGGAATTCATGATTATTTACAAATTAATTACGATATTTACTTAATTGTTAACGCTAATATATATATTAACCACAAATATAATTATGTATTAGATACTGATATGTATGGATAGTGTTAGAAATTGCACTTACAACTTAGGTGTCATGCTAAAAAAGCACCCTCGGAAATTAGGCCTAAGAGCAGTAAGTAAACAAAACCGACTTTTCGATGTTACTAAAACATTGGCCAATAAAAGAAAAACTTTTATTGATGGACATTAACAGCACGCCAATGGACGTATTTCATCAGTTAAAAACGGTCAATTGCAATTTATTACTAGCTAAATTACTTATCTTTACCCTCGGAAATCAGGCCTAACAGCAGTATTGTGGTGTCCTGCGTATCGATATTACACACGGGAGTCAAAAGTAACCTCTTTGGTTGAGGTACACGATCGCTGCCTCAACAGCAAGACAGCCATGTTGCTCTAGAAGTCAATAGAGTTTTTCTGCCGGCATTTCTGGTGTTATTCTATTGTAATGTTGGTAGAAACCATAGTGGTGACCCCGACATCGTTTGTCAAACACGTTATGCATAAAAAACTTCGTTTTTTTTATTTTTGTTGTTGTTGTTGTTGTTGTGGAACTGCATCCGACAACAATACCGTTACGGCCAAATAATAGCTTTCAACCGTGGACAAATTGCACCGGATTCCCAGTAGCCTTCGCAATTTTCGGCACAAGATGAACCACTCATTAATTCGATGACGATTTAATGAACTCTTCCGACCGTTCACCTATTTCAACCGCGCACTGTTTTCCAGCAACTGGCAGGACTTTGACACCTCATGCTGCCACCGCTATGTTGCCTCATCCTGACAGAAAACCAAAGTGCACCCAAGGACACGAGTGTTTCACACAGTGTTTTAACGCAAGTACTTCGATTCCTGCAAATGTGATGCCATATCGGTATGCCTGCACCTGTGGCTACCTGTTCAGTGAGAGTGCTGCAGTGATCGCTATACTAACTGGATGTATATCTCCAGTGTTTGGACATATATGCAGTGTGCCTGCACATTCATATGTTTTGCACACGATTTCGCATTATTCGCCATGTTTAAATTTGGCAAACGAGTTACCATCAGTTATTACGTGACAAAGAATTGCTTGCTTACCTTTTCATTTCGAATTTAATTCAAGATTCGATTTTGTAGGCTGATATGGGAGCGGAATCGAAACATATTTTCTTCTCTTTTTCTTGAAATGCTGCTTAGCAGCCATGTTTGAATTTGGCAAGAAACTAAATATGAATATCTTCGCCTGGCACACTCAGAAATCTGTAGTTCAACATTCATAGTGTATAGAGAGCAATGGTGTGCTGTACCCTGCGTTCCGACGCCTCCGCTGCGCCCCCACAGTTGTTTGTGCGCCCGTTTTCCTATCGGCACACGATACCCGCTGTCTTTGTCGCGACGTCGTCTGCCGCGCCACTCGAGTCGCGCTTACCAGGGTGCGTTTAGCAGTTCGGTCCGACGCTTGCGGCGCCGTACAACCCGCACTCGACAAATGGCGTCACCGCCGCGACGCCGCCTGCTACGTCGAGCGATGCCGCGTGCAAACCAACGTACGACCCACACCTGATGTCGCTGAAGTTACGGGCGAGGCCGCATGCACACCAACGTACAACCCACACTCGATGTCGCTGAAGCGACGCCTCCTGCCACGTGGCATGACGCTGCGTTCACGCTGCTGTACGAACTGCTAACGACGCCCGTTCGTGATCAGCGTCCATTAGCAGGGCCTCAGTTGGACACAACTACCCACCATTCACGTTTCCCAAAGCTGCCACCACTGGACAAATCTAATCCTATAACATGGCTCGTGTTGGTGGAATCTAGCTTTGAGTTACACAACGTCACGAGCGAGGACGCTCGATTATTGTGTTTAGTCAAACACCTCCACCACCAGATGGACTTGGCCAGTGATATCATTCTATCACCTCCACCCGCACCGAACTTTCGCAACGCGAAGGAGATTCTTCTACGACGTTTGTCACGCTCGCCAGACGCGGCATTGACTCACATTATCGAGGAAGTAAACATCGGCGACTCTATCCCTGGCCAGCTCTGGCGCCGCGCCGCCTGCGGTCACAAGTGGATCACTCCTTTCTACCGGACCCAGCGCTGTGGGCTATCTGGTTACTCAAACTCCCAGCCAAGCTATAAATTCAGCTCTTAGCACTGTCGACACAGCCACTCGACACTCGTCTGGTGTACGCCGACAGGGCGTACCAAGTGATGCGCCACCGCCGGTTGATTTCTGATTCACCAGCGTGTGTAGTTCGAAAACCGGACACGCCTCTTCTGCCTCACTTCCCAGCGATCGGACGTTCCAAGCGGCACGCCGTTCAACAGACAACAGCAACCTGTCGGCAACCGGCCATCGTCGTCTTCGGCCAACCCCATCTCCACGCTCTCCCAGCCGGGCACGCCATCTGCCACGTACGCTACAACTATTCCCAGCACCAACGCGACGAGTGGTTCCCCCCACCCCACCTACCCGTTGTGTTGATTCTACGTAACGCACGGCGACAGAGCGCGCAACTGCAGGCCACCAATGTTATTATGGACATCGCTTGCATCCGCACCGAGTGCGACGTTTTACGACTCGACAATTACGTCACGCGCCACCGATTTGACGTCATCTCCAGCGCACTGACGAGTATCGCGCTAGGGCATCCACACCTGCAGCAGCCTTTCAGTGTACTACCACAACGCCCGCCTCTGCCGCCGACGCTCCCGACGCCACACAGGTTAGTGATTCGCTTGCAGCAGCGCAACCACTGGTATCGAGTGTGACAATCGGCACCCTCCACAGACTCAATAAGACCGAGGGCCTCCCAGTGCGCCACAAGGCAAGACGCTTATCGGCACATAAACTGCAGGCCGCGAAACTTATAGTGCAGGAGCTTCTAGACAGTGGAAATTGCGTCCTTCTTACAGTAACTGGTCGTTCCCCATTCATTTGGCAAAAAAGAAAGACGGCACCTACCGACTGTGTGGTGTCTACCGCAAGCTTAACGCCAGAACAATAATAGACAATTACCCGATACCCCACATTCAAGAGTTTGCACTGCAACTTCATGGGGCTAAAGTTTTCTCAATAGTCGACTGCCACAAGGCATATCATCCGATTCCGTTGGCACCGGACGACATACAAAAGACAGCTATCATTACTCCTTTTGGACTTTTTGAATACTGTTTCACGCCTTTCGGCCAAAAGAACGCAGCGCAGATGTGGCAGCGATTCATTGATTCCGTCCTCTTTCAGTTCCCTTTTTGCTAAGCTTACCTGGAGGATATTTTAATATTTTCGTCCTCCCGACAAGAGCATGAGGAACATCTAGCGAGCGTGTTTACGGCATTGCAAGAGAATGGTGTCCGTATTCATGACGACAAGTCCCAATTGTGCAAAGAAACTCTCACTTTCCTTGGACATGAGGTTTCAGAGCAAGGCACACACCCCACCTCAGATCGCATTTCACTCATATTACAACTCCTACTTCCAGAGACATAAAGAGCTGCGCCGCTTCCTGGGAATGATTAATTTTTTCAGGCGCCACATTCTGCATGCGGCTTCTCTACAAGCACCTTTAACTGATGCACTAGCAGGCAACAAACGTCAGGCGAGTGCAAGGTTCCTTGGACGGACTTTATGGCTGCCACACTTGAACATTTAAAGACAACACTCGCTCGCACAGTCACTTTGGCAAATCCCATCCCACCCTGGATGCTAAAATTTAAATTACCACTGACGCTAGCGACTCTTCAGTGAGCGCTGTGCTACAATAACAATTCAGCGGCCATTCCGAGCCGTTACGTTTCTTCTCAAAAAAAAATTAACGCCCTTCCAACGTAAATGGTCCGCGTTTGACAGGGAACTGAACGCTATTTACACAGCCATCAAATATTTTAGAGAGGATATTGAGGGCCACCCTCTGACTGTCTATACCGATCATCGGCCACTTGCCGACGCTACACATAACCCGTCAGGTGATCCCCCTCCTCGGCGCTGGTGGCATTTAGACTTTATTTCACAACTTACAACCGACGTAAGATAGGTGCGCGCCGCAGACAATGTGGTAGCAGATTATATGTCGCACATTTGCGCTACATCGGCACCCGTGGATTTTGACAGACCCGCGCCTTCAGCAGACGGATGACGAAATAAAAGAGCTGCTCCGCTCTCTATCGACTTGTCTCTGCGCATTGAACCGCGCTCATTACCTGGCTCGAGTATCCCAGTCTTTTGTGACATTTCCACTGGTGTGGCGCGCCCCTGGTTCCTACAGCTATGCGCACGGACATTTTCCATTCTCTTCATGGCATTTCCCACGCTGGTGTTAAGCCAACCTTAAAGTTGGTTTCCGAACGATTCGTTTGGCCGAATATGCGACCCGACTGCCAGACGTGGACTCGGGCATGCTTATAGTGCCAACACAGTAAAGTCGACAGGCACACACAACTCCCACTAGGCAGTTTCGAAACCCCCACAGGCTGATTTAAACATATTAATTTGAATCTCATTGGTCCCCTTTCCATTTCGGACGGGTTTCTTTATATACTAGCAATGATCGACCGTACTAATGGATGGGTCGAAGCCATCCCACTCAAAGACATATCCGCAGCAACCATCACACGTACTTTCATTGACGCATGAATATCGCGTTTCGGCTGTCCGTCCTCACTTACTACAGATCATGGGCGACAGTTCGAGTCGGCACTTTTCAATAACTTATGCAATCTGTGCGGCACCAATAGATTTCGTACAATAGCCTACCACCCACAGAGCAACGGGCTTGTAGAGAGATGGCATCACATCCTCAAAAAGGACCTCACGTTCCATGGCGATGTCTGGACCGACGCACTCCCGTGGGTTCTTCTTGACATCCACACATAAGAAAGATCTACGTTCCTCCCTGGCCGAGATAGTTTGCGGCAAACCACTCGTACTTCCCGCCGATTTCGTCGCCGACAGTGACCACCCCTCACAAACCGATTTGCCAATGCTTGTCGAACGAGTACACGAACATATCGCGTGCACATGGGTACCCCCTTTGCCCCACTACAGCCACCTTACTCCGGCTTGCACCACGTCCTACACAGATCCAAGAACACATTTGACATTTCCCTTAACGGACGCATGGTTACAGTCTCCATCAACCGGCTGAAACCCGCATGGACACTTTTCCCTGCGTGTGACACCCCACAGGCAGACAGCCCCTCAACAAATGATATTACAGCGTGTGACGATCTTTCGCCTACAAACGGTGTTCCTGCGTGTGACGGCAGCCTCCCGAGTGCTGAGTGTGTGTGTGACAATCAAGTTTTAGGCAGTGATCAGGCAGACTCTTCCCCCCTGCAGCCACCTCCCAGTGCAACAGACGTCACACAGCATATCACACCGGACAAAACAACAACGTTCACAGGTTTTTCTCTGACCCCCACCTACGTTGCCTCCCAGCCCTATGCCACACTGATGACAGTGCACCTCGCCAATTCCCACGCCTCCAACGCAGACGCCTACGTCACATACGCTGTGAACGTCTCCGCCTATCCACAGGACGACGTGACCATCAAGCTGCGGGACAAAACTTTGTGTGTCCTTTACCTCCAGCCCTCCTCTCCTGTAAACATCACATTAAGGTGAATTCACACTGTCCGTCACATCACGTCAACGTCACCGTCCGTCAGAACATTCTGCAATGTATTTCTAATGGCGACATTCACACTGTCCGTTACCGGACCGTCATGTCACGTCAACGTCACGTCAAGCTTTCTCGAGAAAAATGTTTTGACTGAACGGCCGTCTGCCAACATCGGAAGTTAACCTATTTTCGTCATGAGAATTACATGTTGCAGTCGACGATTGCACTGTTTATATGCAAATGTGTCTTATTCATCTTTGAGTTGTTGTTATACCTCGTTTTAGGGGTAAATCTCAAATGTTTCATGATGACTTAAATATTTTCGTCAATTGAGTGTCCCCCTAAAATCGAGTTCGGATATCTGAAACCACAAAATTGTTTATGTTTACGTAACATTGTAACAAAAACGACTGAAGCAAACTGTTTATTTGAATAAGATTGTAATTTGATTACGCATTTTTCATTAAATAACACTTTAAATGAAAGTCAGTTCTAATGAAAGACAAAAAATCAGTTGTTTACGACGGTATTAACAATGTCAGCAAGCAAATCGTAATGGATAAAGTACACAGGCGCTATTTATGCTCTTACAAGTATGGTTTGATGTCTTCATATTTTTATTTTTTCGCTTGAAAATAGATGTCGATGTTTTGAAATGTTGTTTCAGTTCTCAGTTGGCCAAAAACATACACTGCAAAGTTTTCTTTGGCCATCAATAACATCTAGCGTTGTTGTTTCCCCTTTCTAGTATTAAACTATGACTTTCTACATAACAGTTCACCACTCATAACCTCACTTTCAACATCGCATATTGAGATGGGCGAATTGATGTGACACATACGGATGGACAGTGTGAATACAACTTGACGTGACGATGCCGTGACGTGACGTTGATGTGACGGACAGTGTGAATTGGCCTTTAATCAAACACCTTTCTTTACCCTCTTCCGCCGATGCTTCAAAGATTGCGGCATCTTTAAGCATGTCAGGTGTCCTACATCTGTCAATCCCCCTCCTTCCTCCCCCTTCCCCCCCTCTGCTGTTGCGATCTCCCGTGCTGGACGGCCCCTCCGTCGCCCACGCTGGTTGGAGGACTACATATTGTCTTCCCCATCTTTCACCTCAGATCGGCACCCACGACGTTCTACGCTACCAGCGTCATCGCACGCGCCGGAAGCGCACGTCCTCACCGCCACACAGCCCACGCTGATGTCCCCCGATACGCCACGCCGCCACGGCCATGCCACATCACACGGCTTCACTACGACGCGTGCTCCACTCCCTTCGCTGGACTACAGGGAGTGGCTCTGTGGCGTCCCGCATATCTATATTACACACGGGAGTGAAAAGTAACCTCTTTGGTTGAGCTACACGATCGCTGCCTCAGCAGCAAGACAGCCAATGTTGCTCTAGAAGTCAAAAGTGTCACATCTCTGTTGGTTATAGTACGCAAATAAAGTGACTTTCTGCCAGTATTTCTGGTGTTATTCTATTGTAGTGTTGGTAGAAACCACAGTATGTAAACAAGATCAACTTTTCGCTATTACTAAAACAATAGACAAATAAAAGAAAAACTTTTGTAGGTAGGCTTTAAGAGCACGCCAATGAACGTATTTAATTAGTTAAGAACGTTAAATTACAATTTATTACTAGCTAAATTCCTTATATTTTACGAGCGGTCTTCAACAGCACATCCGACCTTGCGCAGGGCTGCCAACTTACAAATTGGCCTTAGTTCGATAAAATTCACGCTAGGGCCCCTGCTGTTCCTTACTTTTATAAACGATTAAGGAGACAATCTGAGTAGCTCTCTTACACTGTTGGCGGATGATGCTGTCATTTATTGGTTAGTAAAGTCTCCGGGACATCAAAAGCAACTGTAAAATGATTTAGATAAGGTATCTGCCTTGTCCAAAAAATGCCAATTGACCTTTAACAATGATGAATGTGAGGTCATCAAATGATCAATGAAAGAAATCCGTTAAACTTCATTTACACGATAAATCAGTCAAAACTACAGGCAGTTAATTCTACTACATACCTAGGAGTACCAATTACAAACAACTTAAATTGGAAAGAACACACAGAAAATATTGTAGGGTAGGCGAACCAATGTTTCATTGGCAGAACACTTAGAAGATGCAACAGTTCTAATAAAGAAACTGCGTTCACTATTCTTGTGTGTCCTATTGGAGTATTGCTGTGCATTGTGGGATCCACACCAGGACGATTTAGCGTAAATTCAGAGAAGGGCAGCTCGTTTTATATTATTGCGATATAGGGGAGAGAGTGTCATGGAAATGATGTAGACGTTGAGGTGGAAATTATTAAAAGAAAGGCGTTATTTGTTGCGGCGAGAACTATTTGCGAAATTTCTTTCGCCCACTTTCCCTTCCAAATGCGAACTACATAGGAAGACATTCATCATAATAAAATAAGAGAAATCAGATCAAAAACATAAAGATTTAGGTGTTCCTTTTTCCCGTGAGCTATTAGAGAATGGAACTATAGAGAAATATCACAAAAGTGGTTCGAAGAACCCTCTGCCATGCACTTCATTGTGACTTGCACAGTATTCATGTAGATGTAGAATATCATACAACATTCATCCTACTTTCGGTTGATTGTAAATATTGGAGGTAAAGTGTTCAAGACTTTAAATAGAATTATACTGTAAGGAATAATAATCCCAGGTTACATTAATTTTCTAATAGTAGGAGGCTTTCAGGGCAACAGGAGTCTACAGTCGTTTAAATTTTGCTGCGTAGTCAAAGATGGAAATTTAATAGTCATTCATTTTTCTTACAGTCCAGCCAACGTGTCAATTTTCATAGTATGACTATTTGTGTCATAAGCATGGAGGTAAAAATAAGAGGAGAGGGCATGACGTCACGACTGTGAAGCCGACCGAAAACATTCGGCCGCCATATTGTCCCGACCACAAGAGTGCATGTCTAAGTTTGTATGAATAGAAGAGTCTCGCGTTTTCTGATCTTTTCTTCATAAATATGGTGTCATGTGTAGTGTTTGGTTGTACAAATCGTTCAGACAGCAACACAAAAGCCAAAGGAATCACATTTCATGTGTAGGTTTCTTTTCCAACGTGTTTGTTGTCACTCTTATTGTGAATTTGTACCTACCCTCATTCTTTTTGTGCTTCAAAACTTTGCAGTGAAGCCACAATTTGTGACCAATGGATAGGTTATGAAAATCTTTCACTTAATGTGGGCGCTTTATTAAATAATTAAAGCATTTAAGAAATTTCTGATAATTAGATTGAACATTGCAGGTAAAATAATGGAAATGCTTTTAATGATTAATGAAATCAGGGCAGCTTCACTAATTCACGCGATTCTTTATTAAACCTTTACTTCCTACTCCTGGTTCGTGTGTTTCATGTTGCATCATTAGTGAAGTACAATCGTAATGAATTACTTACAGTTAAGTATTCAAATAGAATAAAAATACTTAGACAAGCGGAAAATCAACTTTCAGTACCGGTAGTAACGTACAGGATGCAATTTCTCCAGTTTCTTATTGTATGAGAAGTGTTTACTGTCTATATACGCTGCACTTCTAAAGTTTACATTCAAAACTGAAACGTTATACACGACGAAAATTAGTAATAATGCATATGCTACATTCAGTTTTGGCTGCAGTTTTCTAGACTTAGAGTACTGAGCATATTTTCGTCGAACTGTACCTACAATAGACTGATATTCACTGTGTTGTTGACGTGTTTTGGTGTTGGCCGTCTGCAAACTATCACTTATGGACGTATGTACTGACGTGTATCACTTTCCTTGACAGTATCTTAGTATATCAAGCAACTGGAGGGTTTTCTGAAGAAAGATAACGTGATGTCTATACCACTGCCTATGGATAATTAAAATCGCATCATGAGATCGCTTACACTGACTACTGAAATAGCATTTTGTAATCTTCAATTAAATACGAATTTGGACAGGAGATGCTAGAAAATGTTTGTCAGGCATCACAAACAATGCAGTAATACTGAATCAACCAACTAGAGAACATAAATTGTATACACAGTGCACCTAGCGAATTTTAATACGGACTTGGCCATAACGTTCCATGGATATTTTTGTCAGAACAACATGGCGGATTGCCACGCCCACAGGCTTCAAAGAACAGTACTGCTAGGATGCTTAGCGCCATCTCCCCTTATTCTAACCTCCTTGGTCATAAATGTACATTTGTATGTTGTGAGGTTATGAAGTTGCGAATTTTTCCTCGTTTCTTCTGTTGTGATAAAATCATCTGGGATTGTTGATCAGCAAACAACAAGGCACAGTAGTTCAAACTTATGTTTAGTTTCTGGGAGTACTCTTCCGTTTCGGCATCTAGAAGAACTATTTTTTTTTTTCTTTGGCCTACCTAGATTTAACTCGATTTAGCCATCGATAACTCGAAATTGCAGAGGTAGCTTCTCAAAAAATAGGAATAACAGAAATAATAAAGATATTCACATCATTGGGCTATAATTTGAGTCCGATATTTTTCATGAAATTACAAATCACTTTGTATAGAAGTACGTCTTTGGTGCATAAAAGAGAAGGAGCTGATTGAGGAAAGTGATACCCCATAGACTTCAATTTCTTCATAAATATCATTCTCTCACAGTCACATTTAGGGCATTTGAACAAGATGTGATTTACATCAGATTCTGATTCTTGGTCACAGTCACAAATTGGAGAATCATATATTTTTATTCTATGTAGATGCAGGGGAAAACAAGCATGATTGAATCTCGTTCTTATGATTGTGGAAATTACTGAACGATTAAGATGAGTTTTTGTGTACCACGGCTTTGAAGGAAGTTTGGGTTGTAAAACAGAATAGTATCGACCTTTCCCTTGCTGTGATATATTCCACAAATGTTGCCATTGATCTATTCAATGACTCTTAATTTCTTGAAGAAAGTCCGTACTGGTAATAGTAGATCTAGGACAGTGCCAGCTTTTGCTGCTTGTCTCGCTATTGAATCTACTTCTTCATTGTAACGTATACCAGCATGATAAGGCACCCACAACTTTTGTATTATGCGGCCCCTCTGAATATTATGTTTACACTCAGCAACTATATCCAGTACATATTGATTTGTAGTTCTGGCCCATCTCGGGTGTTATGTCATTTACAAATATTGAAAAACAATCCAGAGCAGTTTCTGCAGATATTGCGATAGCTTTCACACCAGGGAGATGAATAACAAGATCTACACTTCTAGTCCTTACGTTGCGACTAGGACAATTTTTCATCTGTTTTGTAACCTTATCCTTTCCAATAAAAAAAATTATGCTTGCTTTCATTATCCACTGCACTTACTTGCGGTTCGACTTTTAGGTTGTTTTCATCCTCCGTTTCCGTGTCACTGTGATGAGAGAGAACTACACAGCTGTCTGATTTCTTCTCATCACCTTCTCCTCCTTGAAAAGTTTCGTCTAAGACCTCTTCCAGAAGCTTCCGCACTCTTTATTGTTCTATTTCATAACGATCTATAGCTGTTTTAGCTGCACAGAGCGACAAAATACAAGCAGATGCTACGGAACACAACTGCGCACTTTCTCGCAGCACTGCAACATAAAGAGTCACGTGGGGTGCCCACAACACCCCAAGGCACTTTGTTCCACGTTTTCTTGTAACTTGCGCTTCCATTGTAGATTCTATTGCTATTCAAAACATTCATATTACGTCCTAGAAAGGTACCAAAGAACATGACGTTATACTCCTTTCAATTATGTAATAATCCATTGATAAATATGACTGGGGTGTTCTGAACACCTCGCGCTACCGCTTAAGGGTTACAGAAGACTGAATTCTCACAACAATCACTTCAATATTGTTGCCTCTTACATGAAGAGGGTATGAAATATGTGGCGACGTATCCCTAACTAAAATGGCGACGCCACCTTTCCTATCAATACTGTCCTTCCTTAATAAATTGTAATTCATAAAGTATACTTTCTGTTGAGGCTGGAACCAAGTTTCACTTAACAAGACAATATCAGGCTGACTGATGAATGGTTCTCTTAATAAGCTTTCTCTGTTGTAATTAACAGATCTTGCATTCCACTGAAGTACTTTTATAGGCTTCATTGTTACAATAAAGAGGAAAGATAACGCATGATATGGGTTGTATGTGTAAAATCTGGATTCCCTAATAATATTATTATTAAGATAAAATTGAAGAAACCATACTGTATATGTGGTCCAAACTGTCTTTTTGTGAAGAGGTAAGCTGTGTAATTAGTTGAATTATTCCAGAAACAAATTGTTCAATCAGATCCATATTTTTGTCCTCCCCTCCAGTTGGGGATGTCAGAAGTAATTAAGGATTTTGTAATGAAGGAGCATAAGGGATCTCTTTAATAGGAAACAATGAAATATTAACATTTGCAAATCGGAGTTTTGGAGTCGGCAGACATTTTAACTGATGTGTCTGTTATGGCGAACAATTGTCGTACATATATGTTGATGGGATTGTACAACGAGAAATTATTTTTCCCACTCCACTTTGTTATTTTCAGAGTTTCCTGCCATTGCCGCATAGGGTCGACAGTTGTGATATTCTTCTGCTTCTTTGAGGGATATGTGTAGTGTAGGAGAGGTTTTTTAAATTTCATGTTGAATAAGATACATTTGGCATCTTTTGCTTCAAGAAGAGTGATTTCCACTGCATTGAACACAGCATGGTATCTGACTTGTGAACTGCGCATCCTCATGATTTCCTCCACAATTACTGCACCTAGCTTCTGATTCACAATGTGAACGTAGATGTCCATAGCGGAGACACCGAAAACACTGTCTTACAAGCGGTACGTAAGACTTGTCAGTACATTTCATACCATATACTGTAAGGAATAATAATCCCTGGCTACTTTTATTGTCTAATAGTAGGGCACAAGAGTGTACCGTGGTTTAAATTTTGCCGCGTAGTCAAAGATGGAAATTTAATAGTCATTCATTTTTCTTACAGTCCAGCCAACGTGTCAATTGTCAGAATATGACTATTTGTGTCATGAATGTACATTTGTATGTTGTGAGGTGATGAAGTTGTAAATTTTTCCTTGTTTCTTATGTTGTGATAAAATCATCTGGGATTGTTGATCAGCAAACGTCGTGGCACAGTAGTTCAAACTTATGTTTAGTTTCTGGGACTAATCTTCTGTTTCGGCATCTAGAAGAACTGTGTCTTGGAAGAATAAACAACGAAGATACTGCATTTCGAAATTCAAGTTAATGATTGGTTGAGATTCATCAAACTATAAGTGAATCATTATGGAGTGTGTTGGTATGAATATATTTATTTGCATAGTGATGTATTGTAGCGTTTTGTCATATGATTGCTCGTCTGTTCGGCAGCGTAGTTTTAAAGTGTCAACATAGACCGAGATCTTTTTGTTTGCTGTTTCAACCCTTTGTCCATCATGCAGCTTTTCAAATAGTGCATGTCATTTAGAGTAATTCCAGGAAAAATTTAGAAGAATTTTATTGTAAGAGTAAAATTCGGTTTTAGTTAATTTTAATCTTTTGTAATTTCATTTTTATGAGTTAATGTGTCCCGATTAAAACAATACAAATATTTATAGTTGGGCTGTTGCTTTCCAGTGTTTATAGGTTATGACGCATAGGGTTACTTTCATTTTATTTGCATTTTTAGGGACAGAAAAGGGTGATTGTAGTAGTGAAAACTGTAGGCCTAATGCAGAATGTTTGCAAGAGACAGAAAAAGAATGTGGTACGGTTCCTGACGGTGATGTGAATGTTGAAAAAGTGGACTTCAAAGTAATATACAACAAGACGAAATACGATATTAGTTTTGGTTTAGATAGCACTGTTGGGCAACTGAAGGAACACCTGCAGGATGTCATAGGTAGGTTCTACTGGTTTTATTACTAGTAAATCTTTGTGATATGATTTGGCTTGATAAATGTAATTTCTTTTATTCTTCACTGTCAAGTTTTCCACAGTCTCACCAGGAACAACAGTTGTATGGCAGTCATTTGCTTAACTAATCATATTGGTGTCCATATAGAAACACACTATTAATTGTGCCAGTCTAATGTTAATAATGCATACCATGTCATTCAGCTACAAATAATATTATGAGTATGTAATATGTTTTAAGAAATGTATATTATGTTAATTTTGCAAGCAATCTCGTAATAAATTAGATTGGATCTTTCATCTGTTATTCTGTGTTAACCTGCTTAGCAGTTGTGGAAAGGCTTTGGTGTGATATTAACCCAGACACTACTGGAATTTTGTATTGCTATGTAGGTTCTTGAGAGACAATGTTTGGTTAGAAGATAATGTACTTGTAAGTTGGCTAAACCAATGATGGTGAATGCCAAATAAAATTTATGGTAACAGAGTGATCTGTAACATAATCTGATGCATTTGTGCATGCTAAATTTAATCCTCTTCATTTCATACAGTATAATGAACAGGTCTCTGACAAGTACTTTTTGTTCTGATGATTAAAGAAGGGGGGGAAAATGAAGGTGAGGAGTCTAACATTGACTCTCTGCGTAAATTGACACTTTCTGTTGTGTATGTTGAAAGCTCCATTTATGGTTGATCCCATCAGCCACCACAGCACTGAGTGTTAAATTAGTTTGTCCAGATGGTAATATGTTTATCATACTGGTATCCTTCATTTTCTGACATTCGTGTTATATATACTATGCCTTATAGATTGATACATAAAACATTCTAGTTCCCTGAGGACCATTTGTTTAATTTACAGTACCTACTGTGGGCAGCATAACATTTATATTTCATTATTTGCTTGCTGATATTTAGGCTATAGTATTGCATGTTGTGCTGTAAACTTATGAAATATCTTTAGTTTGATCATGACTTTATTATTATTATTATTATTATTATTATTATTATTATTATTATTGTGTGCCTACATTCGTAGTGTACACATCCTGCTTTTCTGAAAATAGTATATGATGATTAAATACTGATGTGCAAAATAAATGTTAATGACTGCTTAGTTGTGTTTTCAGTTAATAGAGAAAGTAGCATAATATAATATATTTACCATAATCAACTGAATAAAGGACATTTTTAAGATCATTTTCAGTAAGCCTTGTAGTGTACTAGACAAACACTATAAATAATCAGTGTTATTTGATATTCAACTATTTGCAAGTAGAGAGCTATGCTAGGTACTACTTGTACCAGTTTTCCATAAGAAAACTTCATAAACGTGCAGAGAAATATACCAAATTTACAATTTGCCAATTATTGGTTGTTGGTGCGCTGATGTGAAGGTATAGTGAGGTTCAAGTTAGGTTGAAAGCTCATCATTTGGTTGTGAGTTGACAAAGCTAAGTAATATGGATGCCAAGTAACTTGCATATTTCCAGGATAATATAAATGTCTTGACCAGACTTAGCAATTTATTGATGTCTTACATGTTTTAAAATTAGTCATTTTTGAAGGCTACAAAAGGACACGGGTATCGCTGTTCCAGCACACATTTTGTTAAAACATCACAAATGCCACACTCAACCAACACTTTGTTAAAAATTATTCCCCCTTAAAACAATTTAAGTGTCACAGACATATGACATTACATGCGCCTATGAAACTGATGTTTAAAATACATATCCCTAGCATCTCTTTGTTACAAAGGCAATTGCATACTGAAACTGCCTGACCGACCATTAACTATGTCGAGTCTCTGCCAGATGGAATCAGTGTCTTTCTGCTTCTATCCATCTCTCTCTTTTGTAAATATTATTATAATGACTTTACAATATTTCATACAATTTTAAATGATTGTGTGCAAAAGAGTTTTCTGATACAGTTCACTTTTACATCTTTCAGACCAGATAGTATTAAGTAAAACCACTGCTCAGGAATATTAAATTTAAAAGAAATCCAGTTGAAGGAAAAGGAGTGGGGAAGGAAGAAGGAAGGGGAGGAGTAGGCCTATGCATAAAGAGTTGTGAAGAGAGAGTAATGACCAACCCCCACAAAGATCACCTATGGGTGGTTCCCACAACACACAGATTGTGTTGTGCTTCACATTTATCACACAATGATTTCCTATTACATAAATAAGAATTTGCATTACTATTGCAATTTTTTACAGTAGAGTCAAAGACATCAATTATAAGTTAATTACAAGAAAACTTGAACTAGCAATAGAGTAAACAAGTGACTTGACAATAGGCATTAACATTTTAAATGAAGAAAATTAAAATTGCTTTCAGCCAGAAGTGGGCAAAGTTCAAAGCATTAAAGTTAGTATACAATGCATATATAAACAGTGGCTAAAGTTATATATAGGTCCTGTGAATAAGTTACATGTACAATTTTTAGACAGTAATTTCCTATGAGTAAATAGTTATCAATGATATTCTCTAAAATACAAATTGTATGTTGGCTGCATGATAGGGAACTCTTGTCTGGAGTTGTAATCTGATTTGTCGGGGATAACCAGTCGGGGGGGGGGGGGGGGGAGAGAAACATGGTGTTTGTAATGCCTCTGATGGCTGAAATCCTAAACTGCCTAGAAACAAAGGTGTTACACAGCACATTTTAAACTGGGCATTCTTATGACTGCTGTAAAAGATAGACCTGTGTGCATCTCCATGAGATTTTATTTAATAAACTGAAACATGAAGATTTACACCACACTTTAACGCACGCACAAAAGCATGTGCGTAATGTATTTGGAAACGGTTAAATTTGTATCAAATTTATTGTTTTGTAGATAAAAATGACATTATTAAAAGCTGATAGTCGGTAACCTGTGCTTTAGTTGCCAATGTGTGGTACGGTATTGTTGTTGTAGTGGTCTTCAGCCTGTAGACTGGTTTGATGCAGCTCTCCACACTACCCTGTCCTGTGCAAGCCTATTGATCTGAGAATACATATGACAACCTAAATCGTTTTGAACAGAACATTCCACGTTCAGATCCATAGAATGCCCAGAAATCTGATTGGGGGACTATTTTACATCTGGAATATTTTATCCGAGAAGATGCCATCATCATATACTCGTACAGTAGAGCTGCCATGTCCTTGGGAAAAATTAACGACTGCAGTTTCCCCTTGCTTTTAGCTGTCCGCAGTAAGTGCATGACAAAGCCATGTTAGCTGATGTTACATGGCCAACTCAATCAATCATCCAGTCATCCAGACTGTTGCCTCTGCAACTACTGAAAAGGCTGCTGCCCCTCTTCAGGAACCACACGTTTGTCTGGCCTCTGTCCTCTATCTGTATTGTTGAGGCACACAAGCCACCCCATCTCAGCAATGTCTGTGGTTCATAAGGATGGATGTGTGGTACTTCCCACTAATTTACTAGCAGTGAAATGACCAACAATCACATTAACTATAGATCGTCATTCTTAATAAAGTTACACATAGCTGTGAGCTTATTAAACACCGAACTGTTCCCATCATGTGAGACTTTAATTTTACACAGCATATTAAACTGAGCATTCCTGTGACTCTGTTTACATTTTACTGCATGTAAATATCATGTTGGGTACTTTACCTCAACATAATTTGTCTTAAAATGTGTGTTTTGGAAATGTCTTTAATGCCATTTTTTCCCTCCAAACATTCATAGTAAGGAACAACCTGAACATAGATTATACATTAAGGCATAAAGACGAATGTTGAACCACCGACAGACACAAATAAAGGCACACAAACATACACATACAATTCTAAATTTTCAGCTGCGGCCTTCCTCAGGAAGAGAACACTCATTGGGGAGCTGGATCATTATGAGTAGGATTGTTTTTCTTAGTGGCAAGGTGATATCTCCAGGACCTGGTCCTGTTCCAAATCCCATGACACTTTCTTCTATGTCGACCAATGGCCAGCTTCACACATCCATCCCACTAACAAACAAAAGTACCTCCATTATGGCAGCTGCCAGCCATTCCATATCAAACGGTCCCTTCCTTACAGCTTAGGTCTTTGTGTCAAACGAGTCTGCTTCAGTCCTGAATCCCTGAACCAGTACACCAACAACCTGATAACAGGTGTGGGTGTGACAGTTTTCTTTTTCTTTATGTAGCTCTGACTGAAAAGTATTTTAAATATTGAGAAGTGTATTTTATTGACAGATGTGTTGCACTCAATTTGTAACTGGTTCTTGCTATGTTTTTCATTCTCCTCTCATAGCTATTTGTATTGATTACACTAATATCAACATCCTTACTGTTACTGTAAAACCTAATTCCACAAATTAAACAATATCAAAAACTGCTTGTCATATTTCATTTCCTAAAGCCTAGTAAAAATTTTATATTAACATTAAAACATAAGTCTCACATAAATGGCATTACTACATTTAAATTACATGCCATATTTCTTGACGGTATGAAAGATACATTTTCATTGGCTCTCTGTGACACTGATTGACTGCCTTCTGCTACCAACATCTGCACGCCAACAAGAAGCATTTGCCACCTTAAATAGGATTTAACCAATGAATTCAATATAATGGTCTCACCAATCCAGCTGTCTTGACAGTTAAAATCCATTGCAGAAGATAACTCCCCCCACCATGGGGGGGAGAAGACAAGCTACAAGACGTGAATGAAACAGTTTATTGAATAACCTATGTACTAGAACTGCTGGAGGTTCTTTCACATAATTTTTTGAGGTGTCGTAAAATAAGAGAGAGAACTGTTTCTTTGGAACAGATGTGAACTGGAATATTGTTGATTAAACTATCCACTGCTGTGTAATGTCAGACATATTAGACATTGGGAATTTAGAGATACGCTTTAGAACATTTCTCCACATGGAAGCTCGTGCACATGACTGCATTCTCCAACAGCTCTGACTGGTACTTTATTATTGAGTGGGGAGGGGGGGATGCAGGGCAAGGTGGCAGGGATGGAATGTTCTGCATTGCCGGCATCGTTGTTCTGTATCCTTCCCCTCCATACCACAATGTGTGCTTGTCTTCTGATTAAGGCTGTGGCTGAAAATTTTAAGTTATTTGAGCCAATTATAGGCAAATAGCTCTCATATCTAGCCATAACTTAGTGAAACTATTCTTTCCACACTCTATTATTGTTATTAATATGGCTTGGTGGTAAATGACATTCCTGGAAACTTGCTGGATTAAATCAAAGTCAAACCACTGAATATATCTGTCAACTTTAACCTATCTTTTGAGACATAAAGTTTGCAAGTAATGGCTTGTTGTTTTGATTCTGCACTAAACTATAATTTTGGAATCTAGAATTCTTCCTTTTCTGATAGCAGTGGCAGTTCTGGAGAACCTGAACTAAGTTAGATTATGTCACATGATTATTGATGGTTTTATGCAAAGCTGGCTTTTTGTCACAATATTATTTCTAATGTACAAGACATCGGACATGACACAAAAGTGTCACTTTTATCAATGCTGATCAGGGTGATTTTTGAGAAAATTTGTCCATCTTTTTTGCAATATGTTGAGCTCTTACATTGTTGATCATGGGGGGAACAACCATACTTGTCAATACTTCCAGGGAAAATGAAGTTTCGCAGGGATCAATGTTGAATACCACCTCACTAAACACAGTAAAACCTGCAGCCACACCAGCATTAAGTTGTATGCTGACCATATTTGTTTGTGTTACACAGCTGACTTAATTCCAAAGACTCGTGCACAAGACACAAAAATGGAGTCAAAATCATGAGTTATTACTTTCTACCATCTAAATTGTCATACATCTACTCGTTGTTGTGGGTAAATAAATTTAGAGACTCTGCTGCTGGCATTGGTGGATCAGCATCACTCTCTAGAACTGGTTTTGGCAATAAACTTACCTTTTTTTTAATGCTGCAGCAGTCACTATTTATAAATAATTTTTTTTAATAAACTTACATGTCTATCATGTTGTTTCCCAGAGCTGGAAAGCCCTGTAAACTCGATACCTGCTGTTTATTCGGAAACACTTGGGTGGTAACTTGAACAGTCTTACTACACTTTTTTCAAAACAATAATTGTATCTGATTTGGACTATTTGAAGCCACAGTGGGCCAAATGGCATGCGTGCCAGCTGAGCAGGTCAAATGTCTCTCTGACAGTCTTGGCTTTGGTCGGCACTTCTTGGAAGTTTTTCATGTTGCAGTGCAATGGGTTCTGTTTCTTGCAGATTATATTGAATATTTTTCCAAGTTCCAGCAGCTCCCTAAGCTCTCTGGTATTAAAGAAAATAACATTTTTGGAAAAAATCATTTACGTTTAAAAAAAAAAAAAAAATGCAGGGACAGTTATCAGATCTGTTTAGGATAATGCCAATGTCGTGATCTGGTTTTGTGCATCGTTAAGGCCATGTCCTGCATCAATTGAAAGTGCCCCTATTGGTTTGCAGATGGCACTGATAAATTTGCAGTGTAATTTTTGGTTGAAAGACAAGTTATGTCAGTTAAAACTATTCAAGAGCTCTAGAAAGTATTTACTCAAGCTTCCATATCTTTGTAATGAGGGTGAAAAACGTATATGCATGTTTGGCGCAATCTAAATGTGTATGAAAGATTTACTGTAGTCATGATACTGTCGGTAGAGAAGTGCTAGGTACTTCCACAATGCTACAAACATTTTATTAAGTACTTAGTTTGATCAAAGTTATAATCAACTGGATACCACACCTGTCCTTTTTAGTCAGCTCAAATATCTGGTTACTCAAAAATTACTTTAGGAATAAGACTTAAACTCTTGATGAGGGAGTTTCCTATGCGTACCTCTATAAATGGATTAGGGTCATTCCATGCCAAGTGGTCTAGAGGCTCCCACATGACCCTCATGGATTTTGATGAAATTTTGTATGAACATTCACACATGTTCTCAATGAACACTGGTAAAGTTTCAGTTGAAAAAAATCAATACTTCCGGAGATACAGTCACTTGTTTAAGACCATAGCACAGCTTCCAATAGTGCATCCTTGAATTTTCAGTAACTTTGAGATGATATATCTCTGGGAGTATTTGCATGAAAGAAACAAAACTTGGCCATCTTATACAACTTTTAGAGCTCTTTAAAGTAAAATATCAAGAACAGGATTTCTGAGCAATTTTCATATAGAAAATTTGGGGCAAAGTTGGGCGAAAAAATTGCTGGTTAAAAAAAGTGCGAACTTTAGTTTTTTATATCTCCAGAAGCAATTGTGGGATGTACATGAAACTTTGCACAACATAACTCACCAACACAAGGTCTTATAATATAAAGTTTCATTCTCCTATTGCTTCCCATTATTTCACAAATCTAGGGTAAAGTTGACGATTTTTCAAAAAGTGCTAAAAAGGGGTATTTTCAGTCAAATTTTTCAAAAAAGTGTTTTCTCCAAATTCCTTTAAACTATGCTCATTAGAAAGAGCATATTCTAAACTATCTAGAAAAGTGGATTTGGTTTTGCAATGCAAGCATATAAGGCCCTAAAAAGTAGCATAATCCTAGAGGCGCACTGGAAGTTTGAAACCATTTTTCTGGCACTTAAATTATACCTAAAATCTTTTATTATGTCTAATAAATATTTGTTAATGCCTGGGATAAGTGAAATAAGAAGTCCTGATGAATAGGACGTAGCTCAAGTCCAAATAGAAAAAGAATAAAAATAGAAACAATGTTATTTCTTAACTGTCCCCCCCCCCCAATCCCACAACTCTCTCTCTCTCTCTCTCTCTCTCTCTCTCTCTCTCTCTCTCTCTCTCTCTCTCTCTCTCTCTCTCTCACACACACACACACACACACACACACATACACAAAATGATAATTTAGAATGAATGTAAATTGTAAAATTTATTTGCACAATCATTATCTAATTATTAGTAGCATTTTTAATTAACACCACCAGCTTACTGAAGGAAAATAAGTATATAAGTGAGTTGTTGTGGTTTAACCACTGCTAGATTCATTTCACCTGAGAAAACCAGTATCCCCATCACTGTAGGGGCTACGCTCCAGCATCAACAGCTATGGGTGAGTTTCTTTACACAGGTTTCCAAGCCTGATGAATGTAAACAGGAATGGTGTATTGCCGGCCAGACGAATTTACTGATGGAGCTGGAATAAGTGCAATAATGTGGTGTGATGGAACCCAGTACTTGTCACTTATTGGTGGTCAATAAAATGAATCTGCTGGACCATGAGGGTGCATAAAGTTTATTAATGCACCCCTTTGCTCAGTGGAAGTCTCACAGATGTTCCCAATCCACCAAAACTTTTCTTAGATGCATGCAACATATTGTCCAGCTTGGAGAGCAGACATTAATGTGCCTTCTTTAATTCTCTGGATGGGGGGGGGGGGGCAGTTAAGAAATAAGATTGTTTCTATTTTTATTCTTTTTCTATTTGGACTTGAGCTACGTCCTATTCATCAGGACTTCTTATTTCACTTATCCCAGGCATTAACAAATATTTATTAGACATAATAAAAGATTTTAGGTATAATTTAAGTGCCAGAAAAATGGGTTCAAACTTCCAGTGTGCCTCTAGGATTATGCTACTTAGTAGGGCCTTATATGCTTGCATTGCAAAACCAAATCCACTTTTCTAGATAGTTTAGAATATGCTCTTTCTAATGAGCATAGTTTAAAGGAATTTGGAGAAAACACTTTTTTGAAAAATTTGACTGAAAATACCCCTTTTTAGCACTTTTTGAAAAATCGTCAACTTTACCCTAGATTTGTGAAATAATGGGAAGCAATAGGAGAATGAAACTTTATATTATAAGACCTTGTGTTGGTGAGTTATGGTGTGCAAAGTTTCATGTACATCCCACAATTACTTCTGGAGATATAAAAAACTAAAGTTCGCACTTTTTTTAACCAGCAATTTTTTCGCCCAACTTCACCCCAAATTTTCTATATGAAAATTGCTCAGAAATCCTGTTCTTGATATTTTACTTTAAAGAGCTCTAAAAGTTGTATAAGATGGCTAAGTTTTGTTTCTTTCATACAAATACTCCCAAAGATATATCATCTCAAAGTTACTGAAAATTCAAGGACGCACTATTGGAAGCTGTGCTATGGTCTTAAACAAGTGACTGTATCTCCGGAAGTATTGAATTTTTGAAACTGAAACTTTACCAGTGTTCATTGAGAACATGTGTGATTGTTCATACCAAATTTCATCAAAATCCATGAGGGTCATGTGGGAACTTTTCTCGATATTAGACCACTTGGCACGGAATGGCCCATTAGAGATCACTGTAGTCCCAAGCCCCCCTCCCCCCTACATATGGAAAACCAAAACGAGATATTTTTCGAATGCTAAAGGACACCATGTCTTAAAGAAATAGGAATAAGAATAGCTCAGTATACAACCTGCAAACAGTTGAAAACACCACCAAGGTGCCATTATGAAGCTGAATATTGCCTTTCTTCATCTTCGAATTGGACATACAAAAATTTCTCAAGATTTAATATTACTTTAGCGAAGACCTTAGTATGCTGTGAAGCAGTCCCAACAATTGCCATACATTTGAAGATTGCTTGTCTGCATAAGATATGGTACATCACTTAGACCTAGGAAAATACCTACTATGGGTTTTAATGGATGACATAGTAATCAGAAATCATGTACTACACTTCGAACGGATGAGTTAACATTATAATGTGAGTGTATAAGTTAGCACCATTAAGTGTTGGTTCAGGTAGTAGAATCTGAAGGCATCTTGGCACTGGTGCAAACCTGAGGCATCTCATTTCCACATACCTACACATTATGAAATATAAAACATCTATCCATGGCTCTAGATAACAACTTTAATGGTTACACTAAAGTATGGTACAACCCAGAACTTGACATAAATTGCAACTATATAACACCACCTACAGATTCTAGCAGAGGCTGTAAGAGCCAAGGTTATGAACTTTGCTTGCTGAAGGAGTGTGTATTGACACAATTTAGTGTCTGCACTGTTGCGTATACACTAATTGGCCAGAACTTCATGACCACCTACCTAATGGCCAGTAAGTCCACCTTTGGCACAGGTGACAGTGGCGATGTATCTTGGCATGGAAGCAGTGAGGTCTTGGTAGAGTGCTGGGTGTACTTTGAACCAGCTGATTGTATTCCTGGTGTTAGTGACAAATGACACTGCTGCTATTGCAAAACAATATTGTCATGGATTGTTCATGGTCTGTAACCAGTGTACAATACTTCTTGGGCATCATAGGCCTTGCATGAGCTCCACTGGACCTGTGGATGCCTATGTAAATTTTTCCCATAGCATAACCAAGCCACTGCCAGCTGTCTCCAACCCCAGCACAGTGTCTAGGAGCTGTTCCCCAGAAGGAGGTGGATTTCCACCCTCCCATCAACTTTATTAAAAAGGTATCAGGCTTCATCAGACCACGCAATGCTGGGCCACTATGCTAGCATCCTGTAATAAGTCACATGCTCATTTTGGTTGTTGTTGTCTTTGTAGTATTAACATTGACGCACAAACAGGTTATCAGTTGTAGAAGCCCATTGTTAGGTTTGTTCAGTGCTTAATTGCTAAGATACACTTGTACTCTGGCTAACATTACAATCTGATCTTTGTTGCACTGCTTTTTCCCACCTGTTTTGTTTTAGCGGCCTGACCAACATATCACTGTTCAGGAAGAACAATGATAATAACATTATTGCATGAATCGTCTCGGAAATAAGTACCGCATACAGTTCTGACAGTGTTCACTTTAGCTGCTACCTATTTCTGAGAAAATGGATGCAAATGTCAATTTATTGAATTTAGCAGTTGTCATTTTTATTCCGGAATGGCGATACGGCGTCAGACATCTGTAATGACAAGTGACTACCATGGTTTCAGCACTTGTTAAAGGCACTTGCCACAGCGCACTTACCACAGCACTCCTGCACAAATTGAGCAGTTTCCAAAAGGCTCTTGCCAAATGTTTGGCATATTATAATCTTCCCTTGGTCAAATTCGGAGAGATTGTGTGTGTTACCATTTTACATAAACACAATATCCTCACTAATACTACATGCACCATGTTTGTATGTGACTGTCTGCCATTTCTTATTAGGTGAGGATGCTATTGCAGGAATGGTTGTTGTTGTTGGTTTTTGGAAGGGACCTAACAGCGACGCAGGAATGGTTATATTGATAATAGATAGATGGTCATAATGTTCTGGCTGATCATTGTAGTCTTCTGAGGAGCCTCTAACTGCCACTTTAGTCCTGAAGTGCAGCTCAGTCTGTTCTTCACTCCTGAATATGACTTAATAATTGAATATCTACTCTTCAACACACAGAATACAAATTAGATGTTTTAAAATTTTTGTTTTTCAATGCTTTGTCAAAGTTTTATTTACATGGAAATAAAAGAATTTGAAATAGTTTTAAAAGCTGTAAGTTGACACAAGGCCATTGGAGGAGAGAGATTCCCACTGAACAGCTGATATCCATAGGAGATCCAGCAATGACAGAACTATCCCACCTGGTGTGCAAAATGTAGGAGACTGGTGAAATACCCCCAGGCATCCCAGAGAAATGTATTGATTCTGATTGCATAGGAACTGGATGCAGGCAGGTGTGAATATTAGAGAATTATAACTTCAATAACTTCTGGTTGCCAAATTCCGATACCAATTATTTACATAAGACTGGAAAAACTGGTAGAAAATGATCTCAGGGAAGATCCGATTGGATTTAGGAGAAATGTAGGAACATGTGAAGCAATAATAAACTTAAGACTCATCTTAGAAGGTGTATAAAAAAATCAAACCTATCTTTAAAGCTTTTGTAGATTTGGAGAAAGCTTTTGATAATGTTGACTGTAATACACTCTGTAAAATTCAGAAGTTAGACGGGGTAAAATAAAGGAATGAAAAGTTGTACATAACTTGTACAGAAACTAGACTGCAGTTACATGAGTCAAAGAGCTTGAAAGGGACGCACTGGTTAGAACATTGAGCAAACTGTGAAGCAAAGAAAAAGGGAAATTGGAAACTGAATTAAAGTTCAAGATGCAAAACTTTACGGTTTTCTGATGACATTATAGTTCTTCTGGGCACAGCATAGGAAATGGAAGGTCTATTAAATGGAACTGACAGGTCCTAAAAGGAGGCTGTAAGATAAACATCCACAAGGTAATGGACTGCAGTAGTTAAGTTAGGCAACATTGGGGACTTAGATTATGAAATGAATGGTTTGGTTATTTGGACAGTAAAATAACTTCTAGTGACCATAGTTAAGTTAGACAACGTTGGGGAATTAGATTATGAAATGAGTGGTTTGGTTATTGATGTGTCAAGTCTACACCAGGTAGTGCATAGGTATCCGGGCCATGTAATATTAGTCGGAGACTTCAACCTGAAGATTATAGATTAGGACCTCGCTAGTTACATTTCAGGCGGTACAGACAAGCAGTCTTGCGAGCTACTTTTGGACACATTCTCCGAAAACTGTCTTGAGCAGTTAAACCGGCAACCCACGCGCAATGGAAATATTCTAGACCTTATAGCCACAAACAGGCTTGACCTTATTAACGATGTCTGTGTGTAGAGACAGGAATTAGTGATCATGATATTGTCATAGCGTCGATGGTGACCAAAGTTCATAAACCAATCAAGAAGGCTAGGAGCTTGTTTTT
This sequence comes from Locusta migratoria, assembly GCA_026315105.1. NCBI lineage: Eukaryota > Metazoa > Arthropoda > Insecta > Orthoptera > Acrididae > Locusta > Locusta migratoria. The sequence goes on along the minus strand of CM048746.1, from coordinate 104,982,608 downwards.
GTTGGGAAGAGCCAATAAGCAAATGTTACGATCGCTCTTAGAAAATGAATGGGCAGCGTTTAATTCCGGGACTATGGATGTAGAGGAATTGTGGACTAAATTTAAATGCATTGTTAATTAAGGGTTAGAGAAATATGTGCCAGTAAAGACGATTAAGGATGGAAAAGATCCACCGTGGTATAATAATAATGTTAGAAAGCTGCTGAGAAAGCAAAGGCTGTTGCACTCTCGATTAAAAAAAGAACACGCAAATGATGACAGGCAAAAGTTAGTAGAGATTCGTGTGTCTATAAAAAGATTGATGCGCGAAGCATACGATAATTATCACAGCCATACCTTAGCTAAAGATCTTTCCAAGAACCCAAAAAAATTCTGGTCCTATGTAAAATCGATAAGCGGGTCAAAGCCCACTGTTCAGTCACTCGTTGATCATTCCGGGGCAGTAAGAGAAGAAAGCAAATGGAAAGCTGAAGTTCTAAATTTAACCTTTAAGAAATCTTTCACGCAGGAGGACCGCACAAATATACCATCATTTGATCAACGTACTAACTCCGAAATGGGGGACATAGCAATAGGTATTTCCGGAGTAGAGAAGCAGCTGTGAGAGCTAAATACGAAAAAGTCTGTAGGACCGGATGGAATACCAGTTCGGTTTTACAAAGACTATTCTGCGGCATTGGCCCCCTACTTAGCTTGCATTTATCGCGAATCTTTAATTCAGCGCAAAGTTCCTAGTGATTGGAAAAAAGCGCAGGTGACTCCTGTTTATAAGGAAGGAGAGAGAACTGACCCACACAGTTACAGGCCAATATCGTTGACATCAGTTTCATGTACAATTTTAGATCATATTCTCAGTTCGAATATAGTAAATTTCCTTGAAACGGAAAAGCTTCTTTCCATGAATCAGCACGGGTTTAGGAAACATCGTTCATGTGAAACTCAGCTTGCCCTTTTCTCACATGACATCTTGCGAGCTATGGATGAAGGGCAACAGGCGGATTGTGTTTTTCTCGACTTCAAAAAGGCATTCAATGCAGTGCCACACTACAGATTGCTAACAAAGATACGAGCTTATGGAATAGGTTCACAGATTTGTGACTGACTGGAAGACTTCCTAAGTAATAGAACGCAGTACGTTGTTCTCGACGGCGAGTGTTCATCAGAGACGAGTGTATCGTCAGGCGTGCCCCAGGGGAGTGTGATAGGACCGCTATTATTTTCTATCTATATAAATGATCTGATGGACAGAGTAAGTTGTAATTTGCGGCTGTTTGCTGATGATGCTGTGGTGCATGGGAGGGTGTTGTCTGTAACTGACAGTAATAGCATACAGGAAGACTTAGACAAAATTTCTAGTTGGTGCGAAGATTGGCAGCTAGGTCTCAATGTAGAAAAATGTAAGGTGATGCGCATGAGTAGAAAAAACAATCCCATAATGTTCGAATACAGCATTAGTAGTGAGCTTCTTGATGCTGTCGCGTCGTTCAAATATCTAGGCGTAACATTGCAAAGCGATATGAAATGGAACGAACATGTAAGGACAGTTGTGAGTAAGGTGGACAGCCGACTTCGGTTTATTGGGAAAATTTTGGGAAGATGTACTTCACCTGTAAAGGAGACCGCGTATAAAACGCTTGTACGACCACGTCTTGAGTATTGCTCAAGTGTTTGGGAACCGCAGCAGATTAGTTTAAAGGAAGACATAGAGGCGGTTCAGAGGCGAGCAGCTAGATTTGTTACCGGTAGGTTCGACCAATGCGCGAGTGTCACGAAATGCTCTGGCAACTCAATTGGGGATCGCTGGAAGAAAGACGACGTTCTTTTCGTGAATTTCTGTTGAGTAAATTTAGAGGGCCGGAATTTGAAGCTGAGTGTAGTACGATCTTACTGCCGCCTACTTACATTTCGCGTAAAGATCACAAAGACAAGAAAGAGAAATTGGGGCTCGTACGGAGGCATATAGGCATTCTTTTTTTCCTCGTTCAATTTGGGAGTGGAATAGGAAAGGAAATGCCTAGTAGTGGTACAGTGTACCCTCTGCCACGCACCTTACGGGGAATTGCGGAGTATGTATGTAGATGTAGATGTATTTGGACAGTAAAATAACTTCTGGTGACCATAGTAATGAAGATGTAAAATTCAAAATGACAATAGGAAGAAAAGCATTTCTGAAGAAGAGAAATAGCTAATATTAAGTGCTAGGAAGTCTTTTCTTAAGGTCTTTGCTTTAGAGTGTAGCATTTTTCAGGTGTGAAACATGGACGATAAATAGTTCAGACAAGATCAGGATAGAAGTTTTTGAAGTTTAGTTTTGCAGAGGAATGCTGGAATTTAGATGGGTAGATTGTATAATTAGTGAAGTATTGAACAAAATGGTGGAGAAAAGAAATTTGTGCATATCTTGACTAAGAGGAGGGATTGATTGGCAGGAAACATTATTAGACGTCAAGGAATTGTCAACTTAGTATTGGAGAGAATTTGGGGGTAAAAATCAGGTAGGGAGTAAGCAGTGTCAAAAGGAACTTGGTTGATGTTCTTATTCAGAGATGATGAGGCTCGCACAGAGCTGCATCAAACCAGTCTCTGGACTGAAGATCACAATTGTTAGCCATTCATGTACCATACCAAATGTAATACATTAAAAGTATTATTAATATGAAAAAAGAAAGAAATAATATCATACCTGTGTCTTTTAATGGTGTGAAATGATTGTCTAAATTAAAACAAAGTAGTAACATATCTTTAAAATCATCACTTGTAATACTTGGTTTGTTTTACTCTTTCGATTGTAGTTTTAAATGTAAAAGTAAAAGCAGATGTAACAGAATAAGTGCACAGTACAGAATTGTGCATCTGTATATGTCCAATTGGAAAAGTATCTGTCTTGGCATCTCACATCTCTAAATGAAAGTGAAACCAGAGATTTATTGGTTATTTTGCAGGTGTTCCACAAGCCATGCAGAAAGTTATGATAAAAGGACTTGCAAAAGATGAAAGGACATTGAGGGAACTTGGTGTTGTTAAAGGTGCTAAAGTAATGGTTGTAGGGTCAAAATTGGATGATGTGTTGGCAGTGTCTACCCCCAGCAAGCAGGTATTGTTTTAATCTTGGCAACAATGTAGCCTCTGCATGTAAGATAATTATTAAGAAAAAAAAATTGAATAAAGTAGCATTGGCACCTCTCTTACCTACAGATTAAATAACTGGCACACTTTGATCCTTATCAAGTAAAAATGCAACCCATGTTGCCCCTCCCTCCCCCTCCCCCTCCTCTCTCTCTCTCTCTCTCTCTCTCTCTCTCTCTCTCTCTCTCTCTCTCTCTCTCTCTCTGTGTGTGTGTGTGTGTGTGTGTGTGTGTGTGTGTGTGTGTGTGTGTCCATTTTTGTAATTTTCTGAAGCTATAGTGTTTTAACATTATTCTAATTTAGTTTGTGTGAATTTTACATTTCATGGTATGGGTTTCTGTAGTTGTAGTTTATGAACCATGGGCACCATATGAGTGGCCAAGTGGACCTGATAGTCGGGATACCAGTTACTATGAAATAATGTTGGGCATCTTGGACTTATTTGGAGTCATGGCCATGTTTGTGCTCAAACCACAAAGACACCAAATCCACCAGTTAGTCCCTCAATCGTTATAGTTGGTGTCATATAAGAAGGCGCTTCCGTGCATAAAGGCGGAGCAATAGGGAAAGCATCGAGGGGAGGAACTACTGCCGAGCACCAACAGTTGAGCCTGTTGGAGAAAAATTGCATAACACGCGTGTACAGAATGAACATTATTGGCTGTCATTGCGGTAATGGAGGTGGATGCGGAGAATGGCTGAAAACTGAACCGCCTTCTTAGGTGACACCAACTATAGTGGTAAAACACAATGGGACCTTGGACAAATAAGGCTAGCAACATGCTTCCCAGTTAGTTCGATCTGATGCTGGCAACAATCTAAGCAAAATGCCTCAGACCTTTGGAGCTTGTGGAGTACCACCTCCAATTGACAGACCAAGGGTTCCTCAGATAAGACTTGGCAAACCATCTGGAATGAAATGGGGAGCTATTAATATCATTGGGGCTACACTGCGAAGATAGAGCTGTTGGAGGCTGCAAGTTAGATGGAGTTTGATGTTTTAGCTGTTAGTGACGTTTGGAGAGAGAAAGATGACGGAGTGGGAGGATACAAGGTCTCTCTCTCAGGAGTCAAAGCAGGAAGAAAGAGCGGGGTGTAGGGTTTTACATCAGGAAAGCAATCAAACCCGACATCATTGCAATAAGGTATTTAAATGAAAGACTGATGTGGATAGATTTGGCTACCTTCAGCAAGAAAATCAGGATTTTGTCAGTTGGTTCACCCTGTATGAATATGAGATGGACAGATTTTACAATGCACACAGTGTTGTAGTTGTTAGAGTAAAGGACAAGGACAGTGTTTTGTTCATGGGTGATTTCAACGTCAGATTAGGAAATGGAACGGAATGGTATGAAAAAGTTATGGGTGAGTTTGGAGAGAACATTCATCGGTGTACTTGGGATTGTAGGGAAACCAGATCTGTCATTGGCTATATAATAACAGATCAGGAATTCAGAAAGGCAGTTAGGACATGTGTTTTCAGAGGGTTCTATAATGACACTGGTTATTATTTAATCTCCAGTGAAATTGTTTTTGTGAAACCAAAAGTGCAGAAAGTCAGGTCCATATGTAGAAGGATAAGAGTGGAGAAGCTTCAGGACAAGGAAACCGGGCACAAATACATAACAATGATCTCAGAAAGATACCAGTTAGTCAAATATAGTCATCTAATCATTGGAAGAAGAATGGACAAGGTTCAAGGACACACTACTTGAAGTGGCTAGAGAATGTCTTGGAACTGTAGTGTGTAAAGGAAGGAAGAAGCAGACAGCTTGGTGGAATGACACAGTCAAGACAGCTTGTAAAAGGGGAGGTGGGGGGGAAGATATTTCAAAAAATGGCTTCAGGCAAACAGAGAAAGTTATGTCCAATAAAGGGATAAGGGCAAACAGGTAATAGTAGAAATCACGGGAAGGCTTTGGAAGTAAGTTAGAAACTTCGACAAGCTGCAGGAAAACCATTCTGGAGCATAGTTAGTGTCTTCGAAAGGGAGGGAAGAGGGAATTGACAAGTGTTTTGGACAGGTTAGGAAAGTTGTCAGTGAATCCTGTGGATGCCCTGGAAGATGGAGAGAATATTTTGAAGAGTTGCTCAATGTAGGTGAAAAGTTCATTGACGTCAAATTTTCAGGTAGAGCTCGCGCAAGAAGTCGTGGTTCGTGAATTCCTGAGTTGTGCGCAGGCTAAGTCCATTCCTTTGTTTCGGAGGAGCGGCTGGCTCAGTTGCACATTGCCTGCTGGACCATATGATTCGTCTGTCAGTCAGCTGCCAACTGTGCCCAGTGACCAGTAAGCAACATGAAACTTAAGTGGCTGCCTCTCCAAAACAAAGGAATGGTCTCACCCAATGCCCAAGTCAAGAAAGCAGGGGCCACAACTTTCAGCATGAGTACTACTATAGGATAGGAATGATGATGGTAACATGGTCACATATGAAGAAGTAGAGAGAATGGTCAAAAGATTGCAGTGCAATAAAGCAGCTGGGGTACATGAAATTAAGTTGTAACACATCAGATACAGTGGAAGAATAATTGAAATGGTATGAGAGACAGGACAGGTTCCATCTTACTGGACAAAGCAGTATCACACCAATTCTGAAGCAGGGAAACAGGAACAATTGTAACAACTACAGAGATATCGCTTTAATTAGTGTTGTGGGCAAAATATTCTCCGGTATTGTTGAAAGGACAGTGTATTAGTGGAAGTCAACTTGGATGAAAATCAGTGTGGATTTAGGCCGCGTAGAGGCTGACAGGATCAGATCTTTAGCTAATGTCTGATAATGGAGAAGTGCTATGAGGGGAACAGGGAATTGTATCTATGTTTTATAGATCTACAAAAGGCCTTGTTCCTAGGAGAGAGCTATTGGCAGTTCTAGAAAAGGCTTATCTACATCTACATGGGATACTCTGCAAATCACATTTAAGTGCCTGGCAGAGGGTTCATCGAACCACAATTATACTATTTATCTCCCACTCCATTCTCGAAGCGTGTGGGAAGAAAGAACACCTGAATCTCTCTGTTCAATCTCTGATTTCTCGTATTTTATTCTGATCATCGTTTCTTCCTATGTAAGTGGGAGTCGACAATATATTTTAACATTTGGAGGAGAATGTTGGTGATTGGAGTTTCGCAAGTAGCCCACGCCGCAGCGATAAGCGCGTTGTTGTAGTGATTCCCATCCCAGATCCTGCATCATTTCCGTAACACTGTCTCCCCTGTATCGTGACAGTACGAAACGAGCTGCCCTTCTTTGGACTCTTTCGATGTCCTCCGTCGAACCCACCTGATAAGGATCCCACACTGGGCTGCAATACTCCAAAAATGGACGGACAAGCGCAGTGTATGCACTTTCTTTAGTAGTTCTGTTGCATCTTTTAAGGATTCTGCCAATAAAACGTAGTCTCTGGTTCGCCTTTCCCACAATATTATCTACGTGTTCTTTCCAGTTTAGGTCTGAAGTAATAGTAATTCCTAGGTATTTTGTGGAGTTTATGGCCTTCACATTTGATTGATTTATGTTGTAAACAAAGTTTAACGGATTTCTTTTTGTACTCATGTGGACGACTTCACACTTCTCGTTATTTAGAGCCAATTGCCAATTTTTACACCATACTGATATCTTATTCAGATCGTTCTGCAGTTGGTTTTGCTCTTCAGATGATTTTACTAGACGGTAAATGACAGCGTCATCTGCAAACAACCTAAGAGAGCTACTTAGATTTTCCCCTAAATCGTTTATGTAAATAAGGAATAGCAGAGGACCAATAACACTACCCTGTGGAACGCCCGATATCACCTCTGTTTTAGTCGATGCCTTACCATCGATTACTACGAACTGTGTCCTCTCTGACAAGAACTCCCATATCCAATCGCAAATTTGGGGCGATATACCATAACCACGCAATTTGATTAAAAGCCGTTTGTGAGGTACGGTGTCAAAAGCTTTCTGGAAATTAAGAAATACGGAATCGATTTGCGAACCTTTGTCGATAGCACCCATCACTTCGTGTGAATAAAGAGCTAGTTGTGTTTCGCATGAACGATATTTTCTAAATCCGTGTTGACCTTGGGTCGATAGATCGTTCTGTTCGAGATAATTCATAATATTTGAATACAGGATATGTCCAAAACCCTGCTGCAAATTGATGTCAATGAAATAGGCCTGTAGTTTAGTGGGTTACTCCTACTGCCTTTCTTGAATATAGGTGTGACCTGTGCAACTTTCCAATCTTTTGGTACAGATCCTTCTATGAGAGAGCGGTTGTATATGACTGTTAAGTAAGGAGCTATGCTTCAGCATAATCATATAGAAATCTAATGGGTATACAATCCGGACCAGAAGACTTGTTCTTGTTAAGTGATTTTTGTTGCTGCACTACTCTGATGATATCTACTTCTACATTACTCATTACGGCATCTGTTCGTAATTCAAAATCTGGAATATTGGTTTCATCTTCTTTGGTGAATGAGTTTCTAAAAGCTAAGTTTAGTAACTCTGCTTTAGTAGCGCTGTCATCGGCAGGATCGCCATTACTATCACGTAGTGAAGGTATTGTTTGTGATTTGCCCCGAGTATATTTAACATATGACCAAAATCTCTTTGGGTTTTCAGTCAAATTACGAGAAAGAGTTTCAGTGTGATAAATATTGTAGGCATCTTGCATGGAAATCCTCGCTAAATTTCGAGCTTCTGAGTACGATCGCAAATCCTGGGGATTTTGTGTTCGTTTGAATTTAGTATGCCTTTTCCTTTGCTTTTGCAACAGTGTCCTGACCTGTTTTGTGTACCAAGGGGGATCGCCTCCTTCTTTTATTAATTTATTTGGTATAAAACTGTCAATTGCTGTCGATACCACTTCTTTGAATTGGAGCCACATCTGGTCTACACCTATGTTTAGTGTTAGTAACGAGTGGAAGCTGTCTTTCGAGAAGCAATGTATTTTGTTTCCATCTGCTTTCCTGAACAAATATACTTTGCGTTTATTTTTGGTAACTTTGGGACTTTCAATATTCAATTTCGCTATGACAACTCTGTGTTCACTAATACCTGTATCCGTTTTGATGCTCGTTATGAGCTCAGGATTATTTGTTGCTAAGAGATAAAGTGTGTTTTCACATCAATTTACAATTCTAGTTGGCTCATGAACTAATTGTTCGAAGTAATTCTCAGAGAATGCGTTGAGTACAATTTCGGACGATGTTTTATGCCTACCTGCTGATTTGAAAATATAATTTCGCCAACAGATCGAGGGTAAATTAAAATCACCACCTACTATTATCGTGTGAGTCGGGTACGTTTTTGTAATTAGACTCAGGTTTTCTTTGAACCTTTCTGCTATTGTATCGTCAGAGTCGGGAGGCCGGTAAAAGGAACCGATTATTAACTTCTTACGATTTTCGGGTACAACCTCTACCCATAATAGCTCGCAGGAACTATCAACTTCAACTTTGCTACATGAAATACTACTTTTGACGGCGACAAAGACGCCCCCACCTATTTTGTTTAATCTATCCTTTCTGAACACTGATAGATCTTTTGAAATACTTCTTCTGAACTTATTTCCAGCTTGAGCCAACTTTCGCTGCCTATAATGATGTGTGTTTCGGTGCTTTCTATTAACGCTTGCAGTTCTGGTACTGTGTTCTTAGGAGGAAGCTATTGTCAGTACAAGATTATGGAATAGGAGGCAAACTTCTGCAGGCAATTAAATGTTTTTACATAGACTGTCAAGCAGAAGTTAGAGTTGACGGCAAATTGAGTTCATGGGTCACGGTGGTTTCAAGGGCAAGACAAGGCTGTAATCTGCCACCACTGTTGTTCATACATATTTATGGATCATATATTGAAAACAATAGACTGGCAGGGTAAAATTAAGACAAGTAAAACCGAAAGTCTCACATTGTAGTTATGAGGGCAGATTGAATTGAAAGGTTGCAATCGTAATATTTCAGCGTGAAATATTGCTCCCTTAGACATACATATAGCAAAAAAAAAAAAAAAAGATATTTTAAAAATTTATCTGCATATGAGATTTGTCTTGCTGTAAACAGAAGATTATTTTGGAGCAATATTTCAGGTAGGTAATGAAATCTGAATTTGGGTTTAAAATCTAGTAAAATTAATTTCTGAATTAAAATGACTGTTACTACTAATTCGCTGTTGAAAATAAAAGTTGCATCATCCCTTTCCCGAACGATTCCTCCATAGAACGTTGTGACAGTGATTGGTGTAATTATTGGAAAGTTTGTGGCCGAGTTTTGCCAAGAAAATTCCCAGCTAGCTGATTGGATTTACTGTTAATAATGAAAACCAGCCACGAATCTGTGTCGCTAAAAGTATTTGATGAAACATGAAAAGTTAATGAAAGGTGTAATGTTCATAGCACTATACTCCCCGCTCTCGCTAACATCACGAAAGTGTACGCTTGAAAATTAAAATTAATGCTTGGAAGTTATTAAATAAGGTGGAGGAATGACCATTAAATTAATTTCAACATGAGTCTGAAATTAAAGTGAGTAATTATTCAATAAAAAGAGACCGAATTAAAGTTCAGGGAGAAGAAACAAAAACCTCTTTGCTCTCCGATGACTTTGTAATTCTGCCTTTGGGATTACAAACATTTTAACATTTTGAGAGCAGTTTAGAGGGAGATCATCTTCTCAATTCAAATCTTTCAGTGCTCTGTCAAATTCTTCTCACAGTATCACATCTTTTATCTCCATGTATTTCCTTTTCCCTTTCTACAATACTGCCTTCAAATTCATTTCCCTTGTATATGCCCCAAAATCAAACATAGTTCTTCCACATTCAGCTTTCTCTTCTTTGCTTAGTTCTGGTTTTCCACCTTAGCTCTTGATATTCATGCAGTTGATTTTCTTGTCTCCAAATGTCTCTCTTTATTTTCCTGTAGGCTTTATTTATTTTTCCCCATAAATATACATTCTTCTGTGGACTTGCATTTTCCCTCTACCCACTCCTGCTTAGCCAGTCTGCACTTCATCTGAACCTCATTTTTCAGCTGTCTGTACTTTTGCCTGTGTCACTTGCACCTCATTTTTCAGCTGTCTGTACTTCCTTTTGCCTACTTGCTGCATTTTTATATTTTCTCCTTCCATCAACTGATAATCTCTTGTGATATCCAAAGATTTCTTGTAGTTTTGTCCTATCTACGAGGGTTGGAATTTAAATAGTGGCAACACTGATGTGGAGATACTATGCAATGGAAACTACTATTGTCACTGATAGCACATGTTTTTGAGATACCTACCTTACCTCTGAGCTAATGGACTCGCCTGTCCCATGTCATCGGCATGTGGACAATTGAGGGAAACACTGTCACTTGTGAGCGAGCGGTCTAATGTAACAGTGTCACTATTTACGACTGTGGTGTTATCCTAACGTCAGTGCCCAGTATTACTGCTAGTTTTTGGAGCATCACCTATGACCAGCTTTGTGAAAGAATTGGCAACACTTTCTGTGGAACCCACCCATAATTTTGCATGACAATGCGTGGGTACAAAGAGGTCAAGCTGTGGCTGCTTTGTTTGGTGGATGGGACAGGAGGTACTGTACCATCCATCCATACTACCAAGACTTAAGTCCTTGTGACTGATTTGATTTCGAAGATGAAGGAACCACTTTGCGGCATTCGCTTCAGTACTGTTCCAGAGATTCCACCGATAGTAGCCAGCTCCAGTCTCACCATCAGCAGAATTAGTCCAGTCAACGAGTGCTCAGAAACGGGGTGTAGAGTGCATGGAATATGCGAGAATTTTTGACTTCAGGACTTTGTTAGGGATAGTTAGGAGGTGAACATACTAAAAGTCCCTGCCCCTGGGGGGTGAGCTAAAGCGGGGTAGGGGGTGGAAAGGTACCATTTTTTAGTTTTCCGCTTATATCTGGGAAACAGTCGGCTTTAGGAAAAAATTGTTCCAAATAAAAATGAAAGATAATTGAATTTGCTATGAAATTGTTTCGATACATATATGTCGAATTCCCAACGGTTTTCGAGATATACGTTATTGAAAATCGAGAATTTCGGAAAAATCATCTTTACCTCGCTAATTTTGACAAACATTTACTTCTAGTGACTCACTCGATCGTTTCACAGAAAATTTGTCAGAAAGAAAGTTGTAGAGCATTAAATTTCCTTCCATTTGATATGCACATTTGCTACCTTATCTTCAGCCAATCAGAAGTTACATCATTTATAAGATGTGTGCTTCAGCTTCGATGTCCCTCCAGAAATGAGTGTTTTGAGGGGATGTGACGTTTCTGCCTTATGTAACATGCTAGCATGGTAAATAACAACAGTTTAGCAATGAAAAGAAGGTACTCGCAATTGAAACCTGTTCATAATTGTAGCTTTTATTACAATATTATGAATAATACAATGAAAGCTTTTAGAAACATATAGTATAAGTGCATTCAAAGTAACATCTTCGTTTCTCTAAGGAGGAATAGTCAAGGTTCAATCATCTTTGTTAGTATTGGAGACATCGTCCAAAGAGATTGGTAGAGTCTCGATGTCACTGTTGTCATCTTCATCCTGAATTAATATTACGACTTCGTTGTTGCAGTTACCCTCGCAGTTCAGGCATCTAACAGAGCAGTGTAACAACGCTTTTCTGCAACCACATCTGCCACTGTCACATCATTTCGTGCATCGACAAAAAAATCATCTTCAAGATTTCCTCTGGGGCAGCATCTAACTCTGAGAGTTTCAGAACTAGTTGACCATTCCAACCCAAATTCGGCTCTCCACCTTTAAGTTCCTTTTCTAACCAAATGCGTACTTGGTCGTAAGTTCGGAATGCATGCTGCTTAACAGCACGTTCAGCTGGAGGGAGAGTTTAGAGATTAGGCTTCATGTTCACAGCTGCTTTCATAAATGATTTGTAGCAGAAATCTATGAGGGAGTCTGCGGTGGCTGGAGCTCCATACCATAATAGAGTACTAGTGATTCCCGCTGTCTCAATGGAGTTGAGGAAAGAACTATTGGCAAATATCTCAGCAGCTGTTGTGCATTTTGACAAACCTCACTTTACTCTTGCAATATGCTACAGATGTTGTGTCACAGCCTGTAAATGTATGTAAGAATAACAAATGGGCGTTGTCCTTCATTTTCAATTCCTGCTGCAGCTATTGTGAGAAATATAAACACGTCTTAACCTTTCCTCTTCCTGGTTCTACAAGCAGAATGTTACGATCAGTTGGAGATTTTGCTATTAAGAGCTAAGTCTACATCCTCTCTGATAATGGCAATCGAGGAATTGTTTTGACAGCTGTCTCCAAAATATCAACGTCAGCATCACCTGAAGCTTGAAGGCCATTTATCCTATTTTTCTGTAGTTCCATCATCAACAGGTTTACCAGCTGATTCTTATTGTTAAATTTGGAGAGGAAATCCTCTTCCTTCACTATAATTTTAGTTTCTAGACTGACATTCATTTACCCACACCTCCTTAGCCGATATTGTCAGAGCTTTTATGCTCTCTGATATGTCAGAGTACCTATTAAAAACCACTGTACAACCTCTCCTAAGACAATTGGTCTTCAAAAATCTAACATAACCATTCCAACCTGATGTAACTTTTTCGACATTCAGTTTGAATCAGAAGGAGTGCAAACCTTCTAAAGATGAGCCATTGCTATCTCCCCTTTCTACACTAGCTTTGATGAGTGATAGTATTCCTTTTTTTGTCGCTGTGGAAACACCTGGTCCATCTATTGTTTCGTTACATACAAAACACCGAGTAGCCATTGAGAGCACTACACAGTCAACATTTTCATAAATAAATTAAAAAATCTCGAAAACTGGCACACAATACCAACACACAAACTTTTTCTACGATTCACGAACATTTGAACTGAACTGAAGTATGAAGTGAGTGAGAACACCCATTCCACTCCCCAAGCCAGTGACAGGCCGTCGATGTTCATCGTGGGGATTCCCCATCGTTAACCCTCTCTCAGACATTAGGTACTGATGACCTTGACGACACATCCACTGCAGGTGACAATAAAGGAGCCTCGACTCCTCCGCCTCAGAAAAATGAAGATGTTGTGTTGAATGCACTTTTTTTTTTCATTCTGAATCACTTTCAGTGCTTGTGAATACTTTTATTGTATGGTTCATATCAGAAAAGCTACATTTATAAAAAGCTTTCTGTTTCAATTGCAAGTACCTTCTTGTTATTGTTAAACTGTTGTTATTTACCATGCTAGCACATTTCATAAGGTAGACATGTCACAGCCCCTCAAAACACTCATTTCTGGAGGGACATCGAAACTGATGTAACTTCTGATTGGCTGAAGATAAGGTAGCAAATAAGCATATCAACTTTCTTTCTGACAAATTTTCTGTGAAATGATCGACTGAGTCACTAGAAGTAAATGTTTGTTAAAATTAGCGAGGTAAAGATGATTTTTTCCGAAATTGTCGATTTTCAATAACGTATATCTCGAAAACCGTTGGGAATTCGACGTATATGTATCGAAACAATTTCATAGCAAATTCAATTATCTCTCATTTTTATTTGGAACAATTTTTTCCTAAAGCCGACCGTTTTCGAGATATAAGTGGAAAACCAAAAAATGGTACCTTTCCACCCCCTCCCCGCTTTAGCTCACCCCCCCAGGGGCAGGGACTTTTAGTATGTTCACCACCTAACTATCCCTAACAAAGTCCTGAAGTCAAAATTCTCGCATATTCCATGCACCCTACAGTGCATTCATTGACTGGACTAAATAGGCTCTGCTAACGGTATACTATTGTAAACATGTAATGCCTTTGTATCAGTTGTGAATTTACCACTATAAAGTCAATTTGGTACCTTCCAATATCTCCTGGTCTCTACCATGTATACAACGTACTTGTATGGTGCTTTAACAAAGTGGTTGTTCAAACGTTTGTAAACCTATGGGATCAAACTGCTATGGTCATCAGTCCCGAGACTTACAAACTACTTTAGCTTACACTAAGGACAACACACACACACACACACACACATACACTTGGGAAGATTCGAATCTTGATGGGAATGGCCACCTGGTGATCAGCAAATATCTTAGACCATGTGGCCTGTAGTGTTTGTGATGATTAAATTGTGCTCCAGTCCCCCATCATGATAAAATTTTCCTCTCCCTTAAAATTTCTGATTATCTTCTTTTATTTTCACTCTCTTCATCGGCAGAGCTAGTTGGCATATAAAATTGTACTGTTGTGGTTGGTGTAGGCTTTTCTTGTCTTTGCTGTGGTAATGCGATCACTATGCTGTTCGGAGTAACATACCAACATTCCTATTTTCTTATTCACCATCATCATAGATGTTTTACATGGAGGGGGGGGGGGCGGCAGGGAACCCTTAGGAACAACTTCAAATTTCGTGGTAGCTGCAACAAATAACAACAAAGTTACTCAAACCAAGCAAAATACTAATACCGATAAATAATGTCACATGCAGACCTCGTTACAACAGTATTTCGATTTCCACTGCTGATGACATCAACATAAAAGTTTAGGCATTAAGCTGCCTGCTACAGGAGTTACCACAAAAGTACTAGTTAAATAAGAATGCCCTCAGTATGCAATTTGTCAAAAGTTTTTATTTTTGTGTGGCAATTTTACCATACCACATAAATGGTACACAGGGAGAAGTTGATAGCATTGCAATTTTCGATGTTTACTTATCACAGTTGGGTATTTTAAAGTATAATAAGAAATGTAATATCGGAGTTGTTCTCATATATTCTGTAGCACCGACTTTCCAGGCCTTCTAGCTATCTTCTCTCTTGTTTTCCCACCGTCCAAATTCTGAATAGGGTCACAATCCAAGCAAAAACTTTTATTATTCATTTGCTTATTTCCAGACTGATTCTTTCTGGTGCGTAAGTTCTTTCTCGTATTGAAAGCAATTTTGGCCCTCCGTGTTCTGCTTGCAATATCTTTCCGGCTTTTACCATTCCTTGTAATTTTGTATTTCAAATTCTAAAATTCCTCCATCAATTTCAGCTCCTCTCTTGTTATTCTTAAAGATTTACAATCTGCTTCAGTACTATATGCCATAACTTTCGTCATTTTCTGTTTATTCTTATTCCATACGGAATAATTAAAATCATTCCTTTGTTCTGAGGACTTTCTCTGTATCTTTTCTCATCGCCGTGACATCATCATTATAATCATCTGTGTAACAGCATGTCCATCTTCTGCTCATTAATTTTGATCCCCACTTCATAGTCCGCAAACTTGGTATATAGCTTTCTGGATGTAGATGTTAAATACAAGAGTGGAGAACACATTCTTTCCTCACACTTTTTCTGACTTTGTTTCTTGTTACAGGTAAGTCGCTAATCACCACCACCTCATTCTTATAGATACTGAGTATCACACAAATGTCTTTGAACTCTATATGTGTTTCCTACAGGAGTCTGAATGTTTCTTGCCATATAACGTTATAAAAGACTTTTAACAGATCTACAAAGGTAATATAAGTTGGTTTCTTTTTCTGTATTTGTTTGTTGATAATGAGCCTCAGTGCCAGAATCTCTCCTCAAATTCCCAATCCCCTTCTGAATCCAAATTGATATCGATTTAGCATATCCGCCACTTTCTGTTTTTTTGCCTTTTATATTAGTCTTAAAGTTTTGTACTTATTCACATTTTGTAGCTGTTGCCTTCTTCGGTATTGCAACAGTGATGCATTTTTAGAAATCTGTCATTATCTCTCCTTTGTTACAAATGAACCTTATCAGTTTAAGCAGCATCATTTTCATGCTGTCTCCAGTGTTCTTGATATTTTCTGTTGGGATGTCATGAATATCCTTTGCTTTGTTGTCCCATTTGTTATACTCTTCTTGCAGGATGTTGTCTCCATCATCATTGCTTGCTCCCTCTTCTTTTCCTATTGCATCCTCCAAAAGAGATTATCATCATTCAGTTCCTCAATTTATCCTCTTCTTCTCTTCAATAAACAGCATATTCCCTGTAGCCGAAATATGTTATTTCATTTAGCATTTTTTCTGCGACTTCACTAAACATTACAACACATTTTAAAGAAGGCATTAATTGGTAGTGAATTAACTGCGGAAAATATTGCCCACCAAGTTATTTGAATATATTACCTTTTTTTATAGCTACATTTTGTCAAATAAATGAGATAAATTTATGTGTGGGGGGGGGGGCACCTCTAGTTGTCTATCCATCATTCTCACTGCTTTCTTCTGCCTTCTTATGCATAGATTAAAAAAATCTATAAATAGGCATTTGTCTGCATACCCATTATACAACATAAGAATTAACAAAGTATCTGTTATTTGTTAATAGGAATTGCTAGAAGAGAAAGCAGTATCCACTAGCAAGGAGCCATTTTGCAAACAGAAACAACATCGGAAGGTGTTGGATAAAGGTGTCCCAGAAGATGCAATGCCTGGAATAAAAAATGCAAAGGTGAGATCTAATTACTTATTTCTTAGATTCCTTTATGTCACTATTAAAAAAAAAAGATAATTTTCATTTTCCTCTTCTGAAATTTTGTTCCAGTGTACATTAGTACCTTAAAATTCTCTCTCTCTCTCTCTCTCTCTCTCTCTCTCTCTCTCTCTGAATCTTTCTGGTAGCTCTTTATTTAATGATTGGGATTCCTATGATTGGGAGTCAGTAAAGTGAATGGTAGTGAAGGGAAATTGATGTGGGTCTTGTTTCTCTGTGATTTCCATATCCTTGATTCATAAGCCTCCAGCTATATAATGGAAGTTTACTTAGAATATTTTGTGTCAGTTTCAATTTTGAATTCACGTGATGGTTTTTCACCAAGATGCCATTGATTTGGCATTTGTCCACATTTACACGTTAAGTGCTATTTTAAACATTTATGTCACATCTGATATACTTAGTATTATACATTATCATTTATTAAGACTGATCTAAGTGGGACAATATCCTAGCCATAAAAGTTGTGGTTTGTTATGTGAACATCTTGCTAACAGTGATAACTCTGAATCACGCAGAATTGTACATTATCTTTGCCAAAACTGGAGAAGGAATGAAAATGGCTTTTATGTGTGATCTAAGAGTCATTGCTCAGGTGTCATAAGGCAATACCACCAAAGAATGTAGAGTGCTATTCTGTGATTTGCAGTTAAGTTTGTTTCATTGGGAGCAATAAAACAAATGAATATGAGATTGGGCAAGAAATACTCAAACTAGTTAGTCCTGTAATAGACGTTTCGTGAAATTCACAGATACTGTAGCAGAAACCTGGGAAGTAAAGCTTTGAGGCCAGGTCATGAAACATGCTCAGCTAGCTCAGTTACTAGAGCACTTGCCTGTGAAAGGCAAAGGTCCTGAATTTGAGCCCCAGTCCTTCATGCAGTGTTAATCAGCCAAGAATTTTCATTGTGAATGACAAGGCACTTGTTTTTCACAAAGTGCGGAACCGTGATTTATTTATTTTTCTCTCTTTTAATATAAAAATTTGGCTCAATTTATTTACCTTTACTCAAAACCAAGAAATAATCAAAATTGTAATTTGAATTTAACAGCAGAAATTGAAGTTATGGCAATGAAATTCGAATATTGACAGGGTGTCCACTATCTTGGAAAACTGGGAAATCTCTGGGAATTTTTTTGTTCTGGAAAACTCTGGGAATTTTTGTATTTTTCCCAAAAACCCTAGAAAAGTCGCAGTACTCAATATGCTTTTTGACAGAAACATTTGTTTCCTTCTACTTGGTTCGATCCATTTCCTCAAAAATAGTTTTGTTCGAGTTGTGAGAAATTTACTTCGCCAGTTTCTTACTACCTTTAACACGTTGGCTGCCCCAATGACATCAGAAGCGTGCCAGAGCCGCCTGCTGTAGCTGTCAGCGGCCACACGGCAGCGCGCGTGCGCGGCCTCCGCCAGTTGCAACTGCAAATGCCAACTTGAACACCTGTTTCTCGTGCTATAGCTATAGTTGACTCGTATACTCTCTAACTTGCGTTGATGAAAGGTTTACACGTGTCTTTATTTGTAGAACCATTTTCGAGTGGTACTGTGGCTCTTGCCTCAGGTGTATTGTATAATGCGGCCTAATATCACATATTCCTAGAAAACGGCAAAGTACTTTTGACAAGCTACACTGTAGATTTCTATTCTGACTGACAAAAGTACTATTTTCTTTACGAATATAAAAGATATCATTAGGCAGGAACCTTAGAGGACAGCTTAAAGTATTGCGAGTGAACAAGCAGTGATGACATCTACAGTCTAGCTGGTCAAAAGTACTTAACCCTTTTCTACAAATATCTGATATTAGGCCTTAATATACGATATACCTGAGACGAGATCGACGGTACCAGTCGAAAACGGTTCTACGAATACAGGGACGTAAGGTTTATGACTTAAATAATGAAACAGTGCAACAATACTTCAGTATGCCTTTTGAGATTTTACTGGATGGTTAAGTACAAATATTTATGTGACATTCACATATATTCTGCATATTTTGATCCATGCTGTGTCGTATTTTAGAGGTTATAAGATACAAAACCACTGAAACATCCATATGGAAAACAGTGGTGGTGATGTGTGTGTGTTTAATGAAACATGCCGTACTTCACAATCTTGAGTTGATTACAGTGTGATAGAGGCAATTAAATCCCAGAAATAGCCTTCATTATGTACGTAAATGTTTGATCTTCATCTCAAAAGTTCTCAATACATTTTCATGTAAAGCATAACATACATAACTCTTTCAGTGTTTCATTAATCAAGTAATAGCTACATAAAAACATCTATTGTATTTCATGAAATTATATAAAATTGTTAAAACAAAGCTCTTAATAAATAAATCCAGACAGTAGTTTCCCCATGATTGTCCTGTTTTACTCTACATTTTTTGATTAAAGGAATCGGACAAATTAAATTATTCCATTTATTTTGTCAGAAATTACGCCGTTGATAGGTACTAATTATCTGCTATTATTGTCAATATTGATAAACTAAAATGTTGTTCTTGCCTAAATATAACCAGTGCTGTAAATTGTCTCTTTCCAAGAAAGAAAGATTAAGATTGCAAATGTACAGCTGGTGTTAGAGATATTAGGGATATTGTTGAAATTGTTCACACACTAGGGGCTTGCAATATGAAAGCTATTTGTATTTAAAAAGAAACAGTGGTCAGTACCATACCTCAGAATGCTTTTCAGAGGTACATTGTTGCTTTCAAAATGTGGTCTTAGCACAGGGCAAGCTTTTTATAGTAGGTCAATGAGTAGTACTGTAATTTTGATCAAAACATTTAGCACTTCTGTTTCTTCGCAAATAGGCGTTAAAAGAACACAGGTGCGTATTTTTGCATACCAAGACCTCACTGGAATACCGGTTGAGTATCTGTATCCATGTTAATTTCATCGATTTAAATATAATGCAAGCAGTTTGCTACATATACCGACTTCCCTCTAAAATTGGGGATGTTAATGTGCACACGTCACTTATAGGAACGATTGTAGTGACTCACAGTCATTGGATTTTGTGATCCAATCACTGTAAATGACAGATATCTGCAGAAAATCCTGTCGCAAACGGTTGCAACTCGTTCCGCAACGCAACTGGAATGCCTCGCTGGCATGAAACAGTGGCAACCAAAACTTGAACTCACAATGCAAGTGACGGCCGTCCACACACGGGTCGATTGGCACTTGTTGCGGGCGTGATTTTCCTTCACTCAGCTTGTAGCTTCCGACAGGGAGCTACAAAACGGTGTTGGTTATTTCCTCCAATAGTTACCCTATAATGAACAGTTCTAGTGATTAGGGGGACGCTGTGATGCTTTACTGGTACCGGCGCAAGAAAAGGAAGACAATAGTGTGTTTTGGGTGCATCTGTACATTGAGCAGAATGTTCATCATCGGTTGTTCGTTGCTGCTAAAGAACTGCAAGACACTGATACCAAAATTTTTAGCATCTTATAGAATATAAATAACGTGGCTTGAGAAAATGGGATGTGCCCAAAACTAGTCGTTAATAAAAAAGTAAACATCAGCAGCTCTGGTTGAGATATATATATATATGAAAAAGGTCTTTTCTTTAATATTTGTGAGCTTCAAGACACGACATACTGACCCCCCAGGGGGCCCACAGCTCTTTTGTGGGTACGTGTGTGGCACGCACGGGGCCCTGAGCCGAAGCGGCTTTTCTTCTGTATCAGGCCCCCTTCCCCCCCCCCCCTCCCCCTCGCCCGGAGACGGGCGTTTTCAATCAGTCTAAGGTTTGTTTTTCGCTTCCTCTAACACTTCTCATTTTCTTGGTTCTCTTCCTTTCCTGTTCTTTCACCTTCCCCTCTTGTTCCTTTCTCCTTGTCCTCGACCCACCCTTTTAATCTCTGCCTCGGCGTTTGAGATTCTCCCTCCTTCATCCCTTTCTCTACTTCCTCTCTACTTTCCTCCCTGTGCATATCTGAAGGTCAACCCACGCTCTGCTTAGCTGGTGACGGGATAAGGCATAACTCACCGCCCGTGGTAGACACGTAGGGCACGTACGTACCCCACTGGTACAGGCCGGGTCCAGGGAGGGGTGATTACCTGAGCTGGTACCTTCCGAACATGCCGATTGGTCCCTCCATCCGTTCTCGGGAGGTGTGACCTGAGGTGCGAACAGTCACCTAAGGCGGGTGCGCTCTCAGTGAGGGCCCCCACAAGGAAGGAGCACGCCATCAGAGACGCCGGTAATCATGGGGGACACTTCCGCTATGAAACCTTCCAAATCTATTATAACTTTGACCCAAAAACGAAAACATGATAAATCTCAGTCCAAGAAAGTCGTACCTAATATTCCCAAGTTCCTTGTATTATCTCGTACTGATGATCAGGACTTTTCTTCTGTGAATCCTTTTCTTATTCAGAAGGGTGTTGATGGGATTGCAGGTCCCTTGAAGACCTGCTCCAGGCAGCGTAATGGGATCTTGTTGCTCGAAATTGAGAATGCATTTCAGGCACAGAAATTACTCCGGACTATGCTAGTGCATACCTTTCCTGTGAAAGTGGAGGCTCACCGCACCCTCAACTCTTTGCGGGGGGGTAGTCTTCATGAGATCCCTGGATGGGTTATCAACGAGGATATACTCAACTATATGTCCGATCAGGGAGTTACGTCTGTTCATCACGTAATGAAAAAAGTTAATAATGATCTTGTGCCGACTCGTACTGTCTTCTTGACTTTTGACAAGGTTGACCTACCATATAAGGTGAAAACGGGCTACGAAGTCATTTCCATTCGCCCGTATATACCCAATCCTACATGCTGCTACCATTGCCAGAGATTTAATCATACTAGTAAATCTTGTCCTAATGCGCCAAGTGCGCCACCTGTGGCAGGGATGCCCATGAGGGAGAATGTCCACCTCCATCCCCTCGCTGCATTAATTGCATGGGTGACCATGCTGCTTCTTCACGGGACTGCCCCGTCTATAAAGAAGAGCGGGTCATCCAGGAGATTCGCGTTAAGGAAAAGGTTTCAACCTCTGCAGCTCGGAAGTTATTAGCGAGTAGGAAGCCCGCTGTACTCCCAGCAGCCAGGTCCTCACCTCCCCTTGACCAAGGAGGTAGGCACTCAGACCTGCGATTTCACCTTCTGTGACACTGTTGTCAGATCGGCTAGCCCGAAAATTGCTCGTTCCACCTCTCCGATCCCTTCTGCCCGTTCTACAGTGCATTCGTCGACCAGTTCACACACATCCTGGGCACTTCCACACAGCTGCTGCCTGGAGTTAAAAAAAAGAACCTGTTCATGACAATTTCCTCAAAGATCCATCTTCTCAACCGTCATCCGCTTTTTCCACTTATCATGCCTCTAAGAAGGCTCACAAAAAGAACAGCCCCCCCCCACTTCCCCGCTGCGGCTTGACTCTTCGGTCACGCCATCCAACAGTTGCCGGCCTCGGCTGTCTTCATTTTCACTGGGACGCTCTGTCAACCGGGCACCCAGCCCTTTACTGGCTGTGGAAGCTGCCCCTCCTGATCAACTCAGGGAGGTGGTAGATGCGTCGGTCGAACCCGTGGAACACGATCCTTTGCCCCTAGATAGCGATAGCAGTGCTACCTCGAAGTCCGGTTCTCAGCAGCCGTCGAGGTGATCCCGCTTGCTTGTTCCTTCTTTTCTTCCCTCATTTTTTTTATTATGGCGCTCCTTCAATGGAATATTTGCGCCATTCGTTCCAATCGGGAGGAATTAAAACTACTCCTTCGATTGCACTGCCCGCTTCTAGTTTGTCTCCAAGAAACTAAGTTACGTCCATGTGATCATGCAGTCTTCCCCCACTACACCTCTGTGCGTTTCGACCTGCCCCCTGTGGAAGGTACTCCAGCACATGGAGGGGTTCTGGTGCTCATTCGGGATGACGTTTATTACCATCCCATTTCATTGCATACTTAGCTACAGGCAGTTGCCATCCGTATCACTCTCTCCACCTTTCCCTTTTCCCTCTGTAATATCTATTTGCCATCGTTGTCCGCCCTTACTAGGGCAGATGTGCTACACCTTGTTGACCAGCTCCCTTCACCTTTTGTGTTGGTAGGCGACTTCAATGCCCACCACCCCCTATGGGGTTCTCCAGCACCTTGCCCCAGAGGCTCCCTTCTAGCAGACCTCTTCAACCATCTTAATCTTATCTGTCTCAACACCGGTGCAGTGAGCTTCCTTTCCGACACAACACATAGTTACTCCCACTTAGACCTCGCAAATTGCAGACCTCAGCTTGTGCATCGGTTTGAGTGGTATGCACTTTCTGACACGTACTCGAGTGATCATTTCCCTTGTGTAATCCACTTCCTGCATCATACCCCATCTCCTCGTCCCACCAGTTGGAACATCTCTAAAGCCGACTGGGGACTTTATTCTTCCATGGCTGTTTTGCACCATCAGGATTTTTCCAGCTGTGACAGTCAGGTTGAATACCTCACAGTGGTTATTTTCACTGCTGCCGCACATTCCACACCTCATACATCCTCTTCTACACGTCGCGTCCTGGTCCCTTGGTGGACTGCAGTCTGCCGCGACGCTCTTGGAGCCCAGCGATGTGCTTTACGCACCTTCCACTGCCACCCGACGTTGGAGAATTGTATCATTTATAAACAATTGCGAGCACAATGTCATCTTGTTATAAAAGACAGCACAAAAGCTTGCTGGTCTGCTTTTACCAGTTTTTTTAACCGCTCTACTCCCTCCTCGGCTGTCTGGGGGTGGCCTACGCCGTTTATCCAGCATCAAGGTCCACTTCCCGATTTCTGGCCTGACTGTCGAGAACACAGTCCTTTTGGACCCCATTGATGTTTCCAACGCTTTGGGCCGCTCCTTTGCGGAGGTTTCGAGCTCTGCCCATTACCATCCTGCCTTCCTCCCTCACAAACAGGCAGAGGAGGCACGGCCGCCTTCTTTCCACTCTTTTAATCGTGAAAGTTATAATGTCTCCTTCACTATGCAGGAGACACCGCTCTGCCGCTGATCACCTCATTACCTTGTCGACCTCCATTATGAATAACTTTCTAAGGAAGCGTCAAATGGTAGCAGTGTTCTTCGACTTGGAGAAGGCTTACGATACCTGTTGGAGGGCAGGCATTCTCCACACTTTGCACACATGGGGCTTTCGTGGCCGCCTCCCTCTCTTTATTCAAGCATTTTTGGTGGACCACAAGTTCCGGGTACGGGTGGGCTCTGTTTTGTCAGCTACCTTTCGCCAGGAGAATGGGGTGCCACAGGGCTCCTTCTTGAGTGTGGCTCTCTTTGCCATTGCAATCAATTCGATTGTGGATTGCCTTTCAGCTGATGTTTCCGGATCCCTTTTTGTAGACGATTTTTCAATTTATTGCAGCGCCCAGTGGGCATGTCTCTTGGAGCGTTGTCTACAACGCTGTCTTGACCGCCTATATTCCTGGAGCATTTTGAACGGCTTCCGCTTCTCCACTGAGGAAACGGTGTGTATAAACTTTTGGAGATACAAGGAATTTCTTCCACCATCTCTGTGTCTAGGCCTCATTGCTCTCCTATTCGTGGAGACAACAAAATTCTTGGGGCTAATGTTGGATCAGAAACTTTGCTGGTTCCCCACACGTCTTACCTGGCTGCCCGTTGTGTCCGATCCCTTAATGTTCTTTGTGTCCTTCGTGGCACATCATGGGGAGCGGATCGTACCGTCTTGCATCACCTTTACCAGGCCATTGTTCAGTCAAAGCTGGACTATGGAAGCTTTGTATATTCTTCTGCACGGCCGTCCCTTATCTGCCGTCTCAACTCCATTCACCATCAGGGATTACACCTGGCGACCGGTGCCAGCCCCGTTGAGTCTTTATGCCGAAGCTACTGTATTACTCTTGACCTCTCAAAGTGACATACTCTTGTGTCGGTACACATGCCGACTGCTGTCGATGCCCAACCATCCATATTACCCATTATTCTTTGATGACTCCCTCAATTGCCAATATTGACTGTCTGTGATAGTCTTGCTTCCACCTGGAGTTCGGTTTCACCAGCTGCTTCAGCGGCTTTATTTTACCCTTCCTTCCACCTTTCGGTTGAGTGAGAGCACATTGCCACCGTGGCATCAGGCCCAGGTTCACACCCACCTTGAACTTAGTTCGCTCCCCAAGAAGAGCACTCCGGATTTGGTATATCGCTCGACGCTCATCGAACTCCGTTCGCAGTTCGATAATGCCATATTTATCTACACTGATGGTTCCAAGAGCACCGATGGTGTCGGATCTGCCGTCATCGTCGGGGCGACCTGTTCAAATACAAGCTCCCTGACCGGTGCTCGAATTTCACGGCTGAGCTTTTTGCCCTCCACCAGGCTGTGTTATACATCCGCCGTTGCTGTCATCCCTTTTATGCCATCTGCTCTGACTCCCTTAGTGCCCTGCAGAGTCTTAGGGACCTTTTCTCGACTCATCCTGTCGTGTATCTAATCCAACGCTTCCTTCAGTTGCTAGCAGATAACGGCTGTCACGTTTGTTTTCTGTGGGCCCCTGACCACGTGGGTGTGCCCGGGAATGAGACTGCCGACATTGCAGCCAAGGCGGCAGCTCTTTTGCCTCACATTGCTACTTTTTGCGTCCCATCCGCCGATGTTCAACGGGCTCTTCGCCAGTGTTTTGTGTCGTCCTGGCACAGTTCATGGTTCTCACTCCGCGACAATAAACTGCGAACCGTAAAACCGATCCCGACTGCTTGGAGGACCTCCTCATGCCCCTCTCGGCGAGTGGTCATCCTGGCCCAGTTGCGGATCGGTCACTGCCGATTCAGCCACTGTCATTTGCTAACTGCTGACCCTGCACTGCTGTGCTCCTGTGGTGGATTGCTGACGGTGCGACATGTTTTACTGTCTTGTCCTAATTTTAATCATCTCCGTGTAGCCCTTAATTTGCAGACTACTCTGGAGGCACTTTTAGGTGATGACACACAAGCAGCTGCTCGAGTATTGCATTTTATCAACATGGCTAATTTATCAAAGGATGTTTAACCCTTCTATTTTTTTTATCCTTCTGGCAGTTATAAATTATTTTGAGATCTAGCGAATCTCTGTTCCGATCTGGGCGCTAATGACCTGAGAAGTTGTGCGCCCTAAAACCACGGATAGTTTAAAGTTATTGTTTTCACACAAAAATTTTATTTTGAAAAAAATTGTACTGTTGGTACCACCTAAGTTGATATCCGGCAAACGATCATATATGGGACATGTATTTACAGTTGCTCCCATCAGCCACTGCGCTGTGTATAATTATATTAATTAGAAATCTTAACACTAATCAGGGATTAATTAATGGTGTAAGATTAGTGGTGACTGTGATAAAACTGTGCTAACACCCTGCATTAACCTCATATCTTCTGATCCAACCATGCCTTTCCAAATGATAAGAAGACAATTCCTAATAAAAGTAGCCTCCACTATGACCATAAATAAATCACAAGGTTAGACGCTTCAAGGGCAGGATTATATTTACCAGAACCTGTTTTTCGCATGAACAGTTATATGTGGCTTCTTCAGTTCATTCTTTCAGTGACATTTACGTTTTGCTTCCTAGTTGGAAATGATAAAAGGAAGAATTCCAAAATTATACTGAAATTTATAAGTATATCTAAACCTAAGACAAATATAGTCATTTTTTTTCTTTTGTAGCTTTCGGTAAATGATTTAGTTTACCTCAGACAGTACAGGTAAGGTCAGTAAAAGATGAGAAGCGTCTGCCACTTTATTTCTTGTTGTGTTTTGCATTTTTGCTTCTTGGTGGGCTTGTCCCCAACAACAAGGTACCTTCACCCAATGCCAGCTGAAGATCGAAGGAAACACGGTGGTGACCAAAACTTATTCACTGCTGTCTTCTTAGAGCCAGCTAACAATTCATTGATCTTGTTATTTTATTCCAGTTGTTCTCTCACTGTAGTGACTAATTGGATTTTAAGCAGACAAGGAACAAATGGTAATGGACTCATCCATGAATATCGACTGACATTTAGGAGAGTTTTTTCCTTATAAACAGCTACAACAACATATTGAATTTTGTATACTTTTATGGAATTAATAGTAATACAAGAAAAAAAAAAAAAAAAAAAAGAACATATTTTCACAAGTGTTATTTTTAAAAAGAAGCTATTATGCAGAGAGATTTGTACTGGAAACAGGCTGAAGACGTGAGATACTTGTGCTGCAGGAGCAACTCCGTAGCCCAATCGGCTCGCGGTGAACCAGTTGAAGCGGAGTCGTCTTGGCCCGGCCGGCAGTGTGAACAGTGCAGTCGAAAACATTGGGTTTGGCTCAGCTTGGCCTGCCCAGCAGTGAGAACACGGCCTAATTCTTTATTTCCCTATTCCTGTCACTAATGTCTCGCGGTAAGAACAATTGATGGTAAACTCCATGTGAGCTGGAATCTCTCTAGTTTTTACCTTCATGGTCTTTTTGCAAGATATACACAGGAAAAGGCTATATATATTGATTGATTCACAGAAGAAAACTGAAATTAACATGAAAGTTGTCACACGTCTGCTATAATCTCAACAAAATGTCTGAAATCGGTTAAAAAAATTTCACGTGCACTACACCAAAAAACACAAAATAATTCTTTAAATATTAAAAAAGGCAAACCTGTTTTTAAAACCTAGTTAAAAGTATAATATAATTTCTCCTAAGTGCAAAGAAATTCCAAATCCCATGCAGATAGCCTAGACCTATAGTTCACCCTTAGCTCTTTGTGAAGTGCGACAGCCCGCCATTCCTGGAATTCCATGGGCAGACAGCTGGGACTTTCCCAAAGTTACTTGCTATTTGGAAGAGAGAGAGAGAGAGAGAGAGAGAGAGAGAGAGAGAGAGAGAGAGAGAGAGAGAGAGAGAGAGAAAACAAACACAAACTTACAGCTACATACTGTAACAGTTCTTCAAGGAGATTTACAATTTGAAATCATATGTTGAATTACAGTATTTATCTGTCAATAAATACATCAATTTATTTTGTAAGATATTTATTAAAGTAGTCATACTGAAATCAAATGGTGGTCTGTTCACCTTAGTTACCTCTCTTATTGCTTTTTGTTATGTAAATGGTCTGTCTGTATAGACTGCTGGTGTTATACACCCACTCTCAATACTGTACTATACTGAATATGCAGAAGTTTCAATGTGAAATATGTTTGCTTTAAGGTTTTATAATATGAGGGTTTGCGACATGTTGAACTAAATACATGTTTATGCTTAATTTCTTACATATATGTTCCACACAGTTCTATTTCTAAAAAGTGCAATTTTTTACTGAAGCAGGTAATTGTATCTTTATGTCAGTGAATAAGCTCTCAACAACTGATTGTTTCTAATCAATATGTTTCTTTAATACTGTTTCACCTCATTTGCCACCTAGTCTCCTTTCAATTTTCTTGTAGTGGTTTGTTCCTACTACTTTTGACATGTAGTTCTGATGGCGGATTCTGGTATGTTTGTAAAAATGTGCAAATGTTTGTAAAGCTTAAAGGACTTAACGGTGGGGTCATCAGTCCCTAAACTTACAAACTACTTATAAACTACCTTATACTAAAGATGACTAAAACATCCATGGCAAGGGGGGGATTTGAACCCGAAACAGCCTTGCGCATCATAGCATAGCGCGTCAGTGCGCTCCGCCGCGGTGGTATGTTTGTATTGATGCCTTATTTCAGTAGTGTTGGTTTAACTAATGTTGATATAATGAGGCTTAAACATAACTGGACGAAGATAATTCTGCGATTAAGACACCTGAAATATTACAAGCAATTGACTGCAGTATTTCAGGTATCTCAATCACAGAATTATCGTCACACAGTTATGTTTAAGCTTCAATATATCAACATGAGCTGAAGTGGTGGTGTACCACTATTGAAAATTTGTAGATTCTGTCACAAAATAAATCAAACTAAGCCCAATATGATCCTGTAAAAATACAAAAAATCCTGGAAAACCTTGGAAAACTCAGGGAATTTTATTTTTAAGAATCACTGGACACCCTGATTAATTTCACTAGATTCAACACAATTTTGATGGATATTGGTATCTTATATCATTTGGAGTATTACTAATTTAATTTTCTATAGAAACTTTCAACAATGATCCATGCTTTCTTTGATATGGTGACGTATTGCTGATTGCCTCATGCATTCAAGCTGTTGTTGATTTCCTGATCCATTTAGTATTATGTTTTGTTTTTATGCTCCAGTTTCTTAATACAAGGTTTTTAATCCAGACAAAGACTTTTTTTTACAAGGATTTTACATGTTTGAGGAAACTGGAAAAATATTTACGTATAAATACTGCAGTTTGTGAACTGAACAGCAGGGAAAGGACATGCACCCATAACAACAACAACAGCAGTAATTATGAAAATAACAACACAAAGCTAATGCCAACAGATGTTCAAAGTCAAGTTACTCTGATAGAAATTAGTGCAGTGGTAAAACGAGGAGAAAACTATAAAGAGCTATACACTTTATCAACATCTTGAGTTTTTGTCACAGCTAACATTGCACTGGAAATATTCCACTCATCCAATGCTGAGAAAGTTGGTAAACAAATACCTACTGTGTTTGTGTAATGAAAATTTCCATGGAAATTTTACTAGGATAATTAAAAATAGGGAGTCAAGATTTTATGTTGGCAAATGTTGCTAGGAGGGAAGATGATTTCTTCATACTTGCCTAGAACCATGACCAACTAGAAAGACAGTCCACAATACATACATCATATCAGAATAGGCTTGAGCCATCATGATTGTATAACTCAATTGCTGCTCACTATGACACATTGAAGTTTGGTGTGGTTTACGTATATCCTGTAGGCTATGGCTGTGCCCTAGCTAGAGATGGGAAAATTGACTGTTTCAGAACAAAAGAAGTGATGCAGTATGAGGATTTGAAACAATGT
The DNA here is from genome assembly GCA_026315105.1 of Locusta migratoria. Taxonomy (NCBI): domain Eukaryota; kingdom Metazoa; phylum Arthropoda; class Insecta; order Orthoptera; family Acrididae; genus Locusta; species Locusta migratoria. Next base: position 104,953,070 of record CM048746.1, on the reverse strand, counting down.
GTGTGTTCTAATAGTATGGGCCTGTATATTGTACCATTGTCAATGTATACTGCGAGACAGAGAAAGTGTAATCTATTGTCTCAATTACTGTGATCACTACTCAAGTACACATGTTCTGTCACTTAGCAGTGCTAGCTCCGATTTATGCAAAACACTACCACACAGTAAAGTTACACTTCCATGTTCATACCTCTATTTTTCTTCTTATAAAGTCGCAATCTCATATATGTTATGGGTACGTATTTAAACCCAGACACAGTACTGATAATTTCTTTATTAATATTGTTCCGACATGCAAACAGAGAACATTGCAGTGACTTCACATACAGAACCCCAAAAGTGCCCTTCTTGTCACTGGATACTTTCTGGGTCTAGATTGGACTCTGAATGAGGCTCTCCAGCAACGATACGACTTCCTGAAATTCTGTCCCGAAATGAAATCCATCCTTCATGGCATATTTCCCAATCTATCAAGAGTGTCTTTCCAACGCCCACTTAATCTTCGTAACCTCTTAGTTCATCCCTGTGAAATCCCCAAACCACCTTCCCTACCCTCCGGCTCCTACCCAGGTGTAAAACCTGCCCTATGCACTCTCCCACCACTACTTACTCTAGTCCCGTAACCCGGAAGTTGTACACGATTAAGGGGAGAGCCACTTGCGATAGCACCCACATGATTTACCAACTGACATGCCTGCACTGTGAAACGTTCTATGTGTGGGAATGACCAGCATTAAACTGTCAATTCACATGAACAGAAACAGGCAGACAGTGTTTGTTGGTAATGAGGATCACCTTATGGCTAAGCATGCCTTGGTGCACTACCAGCACATCTTGGTACAGTGTTACACCGTCCGAGTTATCTGGATACTTCCCACTGACACCAGCCTTTCAGAACTCTGGAGATGGGAACTTGCCCTTCAGTATATTCTTTCTTCTTGTTGCCCACATGGTCTCAACCTCTGTTAAATTCAAATTCCCGCCCACCATTCAGTAACATCTTCTCTGGACAGAGCCTCTGCCTCGACTGGGATCTCTGTCCAACTTCTTTGCTTTTTACAAATGTCTGCCTTGGTATGTTCGCATATATATATATATATATATATATATATATATATGTGTGTGTGTGTGTGTGTGTGTGTGTGTGTGTGTTTGTTTGTTTGTTTGTTTCTTTACCTTTCCTCTTTTGCCCTAAGGTAAGTCCTTCCACTCCAGGTATTGGAATGACTCCTCATCCACTCCCTTAAAACCTGCATCCTTTCCTTTTCCCCCCCTCCTTCCTTCCTCATTTCCTGATGAAGCAACAAACAGTTGTGAAAGCTTCAATTTTTGTGTTCATGTGTGTTTTTATTTGTGTATTGCAAACTAATTGACCAAGTTGTCTCATCTTTGGTAGTGTGATAGTTTGTAGTTTCGGCAATCACTACACAAGCGTTGCATTGCATTGTTTTGTTTTGTCAGATGACAGTCGCTTGATAGTGTTTTGTTCTTAGTTGCACCTATGTACACGAGTAAACGTGCCTGGTGCAAGGCTTACATTCGTTGAAAGGAAGTCAGTTTTGAAGTGGTATTTTAAGTACGAAAACATTAATAAGGTTCAACGGCAATGGCGAAATGAGTATCAAACAGAACCGCCGACACATTTAACAATTCGTTGCATTGGAAACAAATTTGAAGCCAAAGGCTGTGTTAAAGGTGTCCATGAACATTGATCTGGATGGACCTCTAACAGTAACATGTCCAGCTAACTACTGCCGTGTGTTACAACAATTCACTCAGTAACTACAGAAGCCTGTGAGACAGTGTTCACGTGAACCTGGAGTGAGTCGCTCAAGTGTTTGGCGAATTTTGAAGACAGCAAAGTGGAAGTGCTGCATCCATGATTGTTACACACAATGAACAAGGATGACCCAGATCTTAGAATGGAGTACTGCAAGTGGTTTACTAACATGGTGCGCAACGATGAAGAGTTTGCAGAGATGATCGTGTGGTCTGATGAGGCACAGTTCAAACTCAATAGTACAGTAAATCGTCACAATTGCATCTACTGGGGCACCAAAAATCCGAACGTCCATTTAGACAAAGCCGTGAAGTGCCAGGTGTAAATGTGTGGTGTGGGTTGTCTTACCGGTGCTTGATTGGGCCATTCTTCTTTGTTGGCACAGTTACCGGTGAGGTGTACCTTTAGAAACTTCCACCATCTTCCACCATTCCACCATCACTTACCTACCATCTGAGACTGTTATGGAGATGGAAGATTTTACTTTCAACAAGATGGTGCACCAGCCCACTACCAAAATCGTGTTATGGCTTATCTCGGTGAAAATCTACCAGGAATATGGATAGGCCGCAGAGGTGCTGTGGAGTATCCGCCATGTTCCCCAGACTTAACTCCTCTGGACTTTTACTTGTGGGGAACACTAAAGGATGTCATTTATCGACAGACGCCACGCACATTGGATGAACTTCGAGAATCCATCGTACATTCATGTGCAGATATCCAACTGAACACGTTGCAATCAGTACTTCGTGCTGCAGTTCGGCAGCATCGTTTGTGTGTGGATGTTAATGGTGACCATTTTGAACACCTACAGTGATATATTTTAGTTGGACTTTTAAGCTACACTTTCACCAAAAATTAGACAACTCTGTCAATTAGTTTGCAAGTTAAGGACTTAAACATTGGATATATTTTTTTGGACCCCTCTGTATTATGTATCACTACAGTTGTGGTCTGATGATGGTCATGCAAGTGATGGAAACCAATTACTAGTGAAAAAAAAATGACTTTCTTTCCCCTAGTTATGCATTCTTCTATGGTTCTGCATTTGTCCTCTAGCCACTCCTGCTTAGCCAGTCTGCATTCCTGTCAATCTCATCTTTCAGACGTTTGTACTCCCTTTTTCCTGTTTCACTTGCTGAATTCTTATATTTTCTCCTCTCATCAATTAAGTTCAGTATATCCTGTGCTATCCAGGGATTTCTATTAGGCCTTGTCCTTCTGCCTATATGGTCCTCTGCCGCCATCATTACCCTATCTCTCAGAGCTACCCATTATTCTTCTACTGTGTTTCTTTCCCCCGTTTCAGCCAATCCTTGCCTAATGCTCCCTCTGAAATTCTCAACCACCTCTGGTTCCTTCAATCTGTCCAGGTTCCATCTCCTAACCTTTCTACCTTTCTGCAGTCTATTAAGTTTTAATAAGTTCAGTTCATAACCAATAATTTATGGTCAGAGTCTATATCTGCCCCTGGGTATGTTTTACAGTTTAAAACCTGGTTCCTAAAACTATTCCTTACCATTATAAAGTCAATCTGGTACCTTCCAGTGTCTCCTGGTCTCTTCCACGTATACAGCCTTCTTTCATGATGATTAAACCAAGTGTTGGTGATCATTAAATTGTGCTCTGCGGAAAATTCTACCAAGCGATCTCCTCTTTCATTCCTTTTTCCCAGTCCATATTTACTTACTACATTTCCTTCTCTTCCCTTTCCTACTACCGAGTTCCAGTCCCCAATCACAATCAAGTTTTCATCTCCCTTAACTTTCTGAATGATTTCATCTCCTCATACATTTTTTCGATATCCCTTATCGTCGACCGTGCTAGTTAGCATATAAACTTGCACTACTGTGGTTGGTGTTGGCTTCGTGTCTATCTTTACTACAATAATGCGTTCACAATGCTATTCATAGTAACTTACCTGCATTCCTATTTTTTTATTCATTATCAGACCTACTCCTGCATTACCACCAACTTATTTTGTATTGATAACCCTGTAGTCACCTGACCAGAAATCCTGCTCATCCTGCCAGTGAACTTCACTAATCCCTACCATATCTTAACATTAACCTATCCATTTCTCTTTTCAAATTTTCTAGCTTACCTATGGGATTAAGTGTTAGAACATTCCATGTTCCGACCCGTAGAATGCCTGTTTTGTTTTTCTTGATGACATCCTCCTGTGTAGTCCCCGCCCGGAGATCCGAATGGGGGACTATTTTACCTCCGGAATATTTTACCCAAGAAGACGCCATCATCGTATAGTCATACAGTAGAGCTGTATGTCCTCGGGAGAAGTAATGACTGTAGTTTCCCATTGCTTTCAGCCGTTTGCAGTAACTGCATCTCAAAGCCATGTTACCTGATGTTACGAGGCCAGCTCATTCAATCATTCAGACTGTTGCCCCGGCAGGCAAAGGCTGCTGCCCCTCTTTAGGAACCACATGTTTGTCTGGCCTCTCCGCAGATACCCCTCCACTGTGGTTGCACCTATGGTACGGCTATTTGCATCGTTGAGGCAAGCCATCCCACCTCGGCAATGTCTGTGGTTCGTGGGGGTGGGAAACAAACTAACTAAAGTAAAATTAAGTACATATTTTCTTTAAAACACATCACAGTATTAATAAATAATCTATATCCTTCTAATAAGTAGTTATTGTTTCTCACTTGTTAAACTGAGGTGAAGGAGATCTGATGCAACTGTCAAATAACTATTGTTACACTATCTATAAACAAGCCCTCCCCCCGCCCCCCCCCCCCCCCCTCTCTCTCTCTCTCTCTCTCTCTCTCTCTCTCATATATTGTTTCACTCTGTGCATAGGACTACTTAAAAATTTTCTATTACCATTCTTGTGTAAAAATTCATGTATTGACTTGTTCCATGATCACGGAGTCTCACTCCTCAATCAGGTCCTATGGAACAGAAAACAAGTCCATGTGAGTTTACAACTCGCCGCACAGACTTGGCAACGAGTTGTGGCTGGCACAAACAAAAGAAACTCACATACAACACTTTCAGCTATTGGCCATGGCCTCCTTCAGAAACTAGAACATTCACGCAAAACACAGGCACACAACAAAGTCGTAAAACCATCACCTTTGGTTGCCGCGTTACTGATGATCTTGTAATTTTTGGGTATTTCATATACTTGACTTCTTTATAAATGTAAAGTCTACAGCTAATATCCATTTTGTCTTGTTTCATTTGAGGATTTATTTTATTCTGGCTGCAATATCTTTAACAATACAGGAAGTTTGAACATTATCCGTTTCTTCTGTGCCACCTGAGACGAATAACGGCAGTGAATGATTGTGTGGAGTAGAAAATTGAACATATTTTGCTTTTTGTTCTAGACTCTGTGTCGATTCATATTCCACATTGAGGAATAGAAGTTATTTGTACTGAAAATAATAGCCATTTGTTTGGAAATACTACGAAACATAACCTAAACATTCTTTTAAAGTTATTGTAAGTTTTTGCCTCACTAATATTTTTTAACATTGTTTTTGAAGAAATATGGTATACCTGATTAGTTCTCAAGAGATGCAGTTGCAGGCAACTATTGGTGTTTGCTAGTGTAAGTTTTATATAAATGTTGAAAGCAATATTAGGCACGGTTTTTTTATAAATATGTGCTGTGTTTGCCATGCTTTCATATAAATACATTTCTCTTTAAGGCCATCTTCATGACATGTTTTAATATAGTGTAATGTTTTCAGGATCCATTGCCACCTTTTCCCCTGTCAGGAATGTTAAATAAAACTGGTGGAAAAGTACGTCTCACTTTCAAAATGGAGCAAGATCAGGTGTGGATTGGCACTAAAGAACGGACTGACAAGATACCCATGACATCAATCAAGGCAGTCGTTAGTGAGCCAATTGATGGCCATGATGAGTATCACATAATGGTAATAGCCTTATTTCATTCCATATATCTTCTTAGTTTTAGCCTATTTATTCTGTTACTGCAAATAAGAATCATCCTAGGCTACTATGCCACTCTGTTTAGTGATATTGCTCCACAGATGCAGAAAGATGCAAAGTATTGAAGATACTTGTTTATTATATTGACATACTAAATCTTTCTGTAAATTGATTCCCTCCTTGCTCACCCCCATATGCTTGACTTATCACTGTGCTGAAGAAAATGCAACATCCTCAAGGACAAGGTCAGGTGATTGATAATACATTATTGGAGGAGTGTAGGATAAATTCATACCAAATGACTCACGCCAGCGTAAAGGATACCAAATCTTTCACATCAATACATGGTGTATCCTCATCTGGCAGCAATGGAAGGTGTACATTTTTGCATGCAAATGATCTTAAAGGTGCCGAATAGCAGCCTGTAGGAAACTATCTCAAATATCTTGGGCTTTTGTTGGAATTCTGCAAGATACACTGATGGCTTTAGACTTTTCTCTGTTTCATCAGTATGGAATACATCTCTGTTAAACCCTGAATCAATTTAATAATTCATAATTTCTCCTTGCTGCTTGATGCCACAGTCACAGACTGTGAATTATAATCTAAATCTCGGGACATTTTAGAAAGAAGTTGGACTAAGAAAGTAGATGCTCTGTCACTTATTTTCTTTATTATCCTGGCAAAGAATTGTGAGGAAACTCGAACCAATCCCAGCTGGGATTGCACAAAGAAGTATAATTAAAATTGAAAGTTTAGTTTATGTAGTTGATGTAGTGGTAAATGGAAAATGTGACATGGAAATTATATATTTATTTACAACACTTTAAGAAACAGCATTTAAAGTTGGCGTCAAAGTAAATGATCAGAAAACAAAATTATGATAGTTACACATGTTGAAAAGTTCATGTTTTTATTAACATTGATAGGCAAACAAAATCAATAGAACTAGAAGCAAATGTGAGACTGCAAAATACTGTGGTCTACATCCAAAAACTTGTTAGGTGTAAACTAATAATAAGGTAAACTAAAATGAAGCTTATATAACATCATTATCACACCAGTCCTAACCTATGGAGTCAGAACGTAGAGTTCAACTAAAAACAATTGTTACAAGTAATTGAAAACAAAGTTCATAGGAAAATTTGTGATCCATGTTGTCATTGTTGTGGTCTTCAGTCCAAAGACTGATTTTGATGCAACTCTTCACACTAGTCTAGGGTGACCAGACATTCCGTTTCTTACGGGATCGTGCTTTATTTAGCTTAAGTATCCCGTTGTTCCAACAAAACACTTATGGGACGTATTTTGCCCCCTTTTTTGTTAATTGTCCCATATTTTTGAATCGTTGTGTTTTAAGTAACATGTATCATAATAAAACTGAGAACTCTATATGTGATATTAGCGAAAGGATAAAGAAAAGTATACTTTTTGATTAAAGCAAAGTGTACGAGGAACAAATTATGAAGTTCTTTGTTTAGTACTATGTAATGCTTTCACATGGCTTCCGGACATATCATTTGGATCTTTTCTTAACCCTTTACTTTTTCACATATTTACCTGAAGGAATGTGTATTTTAATGACTGAATGAAGGCAAGTTTACATTTCCAAAAGTACAACAGCAAAGCGAGAAAGTATTTTCACTTTGAATAGTACTTTTTCGGGTGAGGTCAGTTTAGAATTGTACAGCACACATGGCGTAGCTCTTTAGAGCAAAACTTTATCTTTTTTTTTAAACGTTTTCATTTCATAACAATTTTCGGCATTTCGTAGCAACTTTGCGATTATTTCCATTCCCGCTTTTCGATATTTCCGTCTGTTTTTCCGACATTTCCGATCTTTTTTCTACACATTTTCACTTCTATTCATTCGTTAGATTATTTTTACCCTTCAACCTTATTCTACCAACAGTTTTTTTTTTCTCTCTCTCCATACTACACATGTCACCCTACATTGACCCCATTGGTGTAAATGTGTGGGTGTGTGTGTATTTGTTTACCCTCCTTTTTTCTCCCCAAGGTAAGTCTTTCCTGTCCCGGGATTGGAATGACTCCTTATCCACTCCCTTAAAACCCTCATCATTTCCTTTTCCCTCTCCTTCCCTTCTGCCTGACGAAGCAGCTAGGCTGCGAAAGCTTGTATGTGTGTGTGTGTGTGATTTTATTTAGTTTATTTGTTTCTATCGACGAGCCGGTCCTTTTGGTAAGTCGTCATATATATATGTCTGCCTAGGTGTACTTGTGTCTGTGTGAATGTGTGGGCATGTGTGCATTTGTTTACCCTCCATTTTTTCCCCCAAGGTAAGTCTTTCCTCTCGCGGGATTGGAATGGCTCCTTACCCCCTTCCTTAAAACCCTCATCATTTCCTTTTCCCTCTCCTTCCCTACTGCCTGAAGACGCAACTGGGTTGCGAAAGCTTGCGATTGTGTGTGTGTGTGTGTGTGTGTGTGTGTGTGTGTATTCATTTATTTATTTGTGATGCTGTCACACCTGTGCTCCTTCGCCTGGTGAGTAATCTTCGTCTATTTTTTATATTTATATATATAGTATAAAATAAAGATTTTTGACTTACCTAAAGTACCGGCTCATCGATAGAAACACCAAACACACACAAAAACACACAAACATTCGAGCTTTCGCCACCAGTGGTGGCTTCTTCCGGAAAAAGAGGGAGGAAGGAGAGGGGAAAGGGAAGGATACGGGTTTTAAGGAAGTGGAAAAGGAGCCATTCCAATCTCAGGAGTGGAAGGACTTACCTTAGGGGACAAAAAGGAAGGTAAACTAATACACACACACGTGTATTGTGTGTATACGTTTACCTTCCTTTTTGTCCCCTAAGGTAAGTCCTTCCACTCCTGGGATTGGAATGGCTCCTTTTCCACTTCCTTAAAACCCGTATCCTTCCCTTTCTCCTCTCCTTCCTCCCTCTTTTTCCGGAAGAAGCCACCACTGGTGGCGAAAGCTCGAATGTTTGTGTGTTTTTGTGTGTGTTTGGTGTTTCTATCGACGAGCCGGTACTTTAGGTAAGTCAAAAATCTTATTTTATACCATTTTCCCACCTGGAAAGTCTCCTTTTATAATATATATATATATATATATATATATATATATATATATATATATATATATATATATATATATATATATATTATAGAGGGAAACTTTCCCGGTGGGATAAACAAAAATAAAAATAGAAAACAGATGACTTACCAAAAGGACCGGCGCGTCGATAGAAACAAATAAAATAAATAAAATCACACACAAACACACATACAAGCTTTCGCAGCCTAGCTGCTTCGTCAGGCAGAAGGGAAGGAGAGGGAAAAGGAAATGATGAGGGTTTCAAGGGAGTGGATAAGGAGTCATTCCAATCCCGGGACAGGAAAGACTTACCTTGGGGGGAAAAAAAGAGGGTAAACAAAAACACACACACCCACACATTTACACAGACGCAAGTACACTTAGTTTATAAACAAAAATAAAAATAGAAAAGAGATGACTTACCAAAAATACCGGCTCGTCGATAGAAACAAATAAAATAAAATTACACACAAAAACACATACAAGCTTTCGCCACCACTGGCAGCTTCTTCAGGAAAAAGAGGAAAATAGGGGAGGAAAAAGGGAAGGATATGGGTTTTAAGGAAGTGGAAAAGGAGCCATTCCAATCCCAGGAGTGGAAGGACTTACCTTAGGGGGGAAAAAAGGAATATATATTTCTGACCAGGAATGTTTTACTCTATAATATTTGTATTGTAATTCATAAATTTAATGAGGTAGTTTGTTAATAACCTCACCTGACTTACTCCTTATGTCAATTTATCTGTCCACTTAGAATTGGTAAGCATTCTATGTACTGCTGGTTGTGTGTCTGCAAAATTTGTTGTTAATTTTTGCTTACTTTTTGTACTTCATAAATATTTTCTTGTCTTCCTACATATTTCTGGATTTAATTTCTGGGCCAGCAAATAGTTTTATTGGAGTAGGGAGGTTTTAACAGTGCACAGTTCACCAGACAGTTTTTTCAATTTGCCAATTTTACATTTTAAAAATTGTCCTGTTGACATTTAAAAATGATTCTTTCAGGGAATTCAGCTTGGGCCAACAGAAGCCTCAAGATATTGGGTATACTGGGTGCCAGCTCAGTATGTTGATGCCATCAAGGATGCCATTCTTGGAAAGTGGCAGTACTTTTGATGCTCTTCTGTGGTGACTAAAAATTCAGAGTGCATTATGGGTGCTTTCTGCCCTTTCAAGTAAAACAGTTTTGTGGTGATGTGACTGTAATAAGACGTGATGTGTGTTTTTCAGCACGATTTTTCATTCAATTCGATTGAAGTGGTGGCATGCATTTGCAGTGAGAAAGTTACCAGACACTGATGAGCATATGTGATTTATCTGTATTGAGACTTTTAGGTCTTTTTTATGTAAAGCAAAATATAATACTCTTACTGTTGCTAGCACAACAGATTGGACTGATATATGTATTTATGAGTTATCAACCTCGCCTTTGCTTTCGATAGCTGGACTTTATGATATGTCAGTTTATGAGATTGTTTGATTATGTTTTGTTGATCATAACAATGATTGCTGTTAAATTTTTATGTTTTGATTATATATATATATAAAATAAATGCACAAATTAAAGAACTTTCTTCTCTCATTAACTAAAATTATTAGTGAAAGTTAAAACAGCAGCTCATTCTATTTGATGTATATGGGTCATTTTCTTGTAACGGGTCAAAAGAATTCCTAATTAATGATTTCTTAAGTTACTTTCCTTTCAATTTCTGACAAAAATTATTCATTAAATGTTCTCTTGTATTAAGAAAAACATGCAAGCTGGAAAGTAACCAGTTTCCTTAAAAATTAATGTTTTCTTAACAAAAATGTCAAAAAAATTCTCATTTACATAATGTGCATAAAACTAGTTGCAGTACCTGTGGTTTTCATACATGTATGGGTGTGTGTGTGTGTGTGTGTGTGTGTGTGTGTGTGTGTGTGTGTGTGTGTATTTGTTCACCTTCCTTTCCTTCCCCCAAGGTAAGTCTTTCCTCTCGCGGGATTGGAATGGCTGCTTACCCCCTTCCTTAAAACCCTCATCATTTCCTTTTCCCTCTCCTTCCCTTCTGCCTGAAGAAGCAACTGGGTTGCGAAAGCTTGCGTCTGTGTGTGTGTGTGTGTGTGTGTGTGTGTGTGTATTCATTTATTTATTTGTGATTCTGTCACACCTGTGCTCCTTCGCCTGGTGAGTAATCTTCATCTATTTTTATATATAAACATATAAATAACTGTTAATACACTATTGGCCATTAGAATTGCAACACCAAGAAGAAATGTAGATGATAAATGGATATTCATTGGACAAGTATATTATACTAGATCTGACATGTAATTACATTTTCACGCAATTTGAGTGCATAGATCCTGAGAAATCAGTACCCAGAACAAACACCTCTGGCCGTAATAACGGCCTTGATACATCTGCGCATTGAGTCAAACAGAGCTCACACAGTGCCGCCACACAGTTAACCTCCATATCTACATTCATATCCTGATCTTGCATGGAGGGATGTGACTTGCACACCGATGAAATATGACCTTTTTTGCTGCACCGATGACACGTGGCCCAGCTCCGAGGGCAAGTGGACCGATCGTGACTGACAAAGCAAATTTTTGGCAGATAATGGTGGGATTGTCAGATGGAAGGCGGAAAAAACTGGGTGAGGCAGGGTTCATCATTGGGATTGGGTAGGATTTGGTTGGAGAATTGTGGTCAGGAGAGTGGTTCCAACGTAGTTAAGCTTGGGCATGGGAATGAACTTGAGGCCTTTGCGTAGTACTCTACAAGCTGAAAAATTCAAAAAGGCATATATGTTCCTGTTTAAAAGAAAAGTGGGGAACCAGATGCCAACGCCAAAAATGTTTGCTCTTTTACTACAAGTCAGACTAAATCCTTTTATCCGGTCTGTCACTGTAATGGAATATACAGACTAAAAGATGAATACTGCAAGCCTATTCAAAAGGGGGCAGGTTGCACTAGTTATTTGGAAATGAAGACACCTGCAGAGGTAGAGGGGTGTGTAAAGCAGCATCAAAAATGTCTTTGAGCTGAAGGCCACAACAACAAGAAGTTGACTTCCAGATTTTTTTATGTGTGGAACTATGTCACAAGATGAAGCAAACTCTAAGATTCTAGAGTTAATATTTTTTGATAAGGTAATTTCAATACACTAATTGCATAATTTCATACTATTATTGTAGTAATAGTTTGTATTGAGAATATCTGGATGTTTACATGTGTAGTAGTTCACCACAAAATCACAGGTTTGTTAGGTAACAGTGATGGAAGTGTAGTGTGCAGGGAGACGATTAGATCTGAATCTGTTTTGAGGTTGTGTAAGTCTATACTTTCTTCCATTTAAAGGTTATTATCTTAGGGATGTGAGGCAAAATTGGAGGTAACAATTTTTTGGCAGATAATGATGGGGTTGTTAGATGAGAGGTGGAGAAAACTGGGTGAGGCAGGGTTCATCATTGGGATTTGAAAGGATTTGGTTAGAGAATTGTTAACATGAGAGTGGGTCCAACATAGTTAAGCTTGGGCATGGGAATGAAGTTGAGTCCTTTGCATAGTATGTTACCAGCTGCAAAATGCAAAAAGGCAAATATGTTCCTGTATAAAAGACTGAAAGAAAAGTGGGGAACCAGATGCCTCAGTCCACATTCCTACTAAAAAATGTTTCTGTTTCTCCCATTGGAACTTTCTATTCCCTTCTGTCTCCAATTGTCACTCTCTTCATCCCTTTCTCTAGATCTTCTTTTCCACTGCATTTACCACTTCCCCTCTCTGTCTGCTATTGTTGATGTTCCAATCCTTTATTATTATTATTATTATTATTATTATTATTATTATTATTATTATTATTATTATTTTCACATTGCCACTGTCTGTTTCTCACAGTCTGCTATCTGTTTCTTCAGCCACCATCTTCTCCTCTTTACATGTCATTGTGGATGGTTGAGTTTTTAATGGGGTTGGTTACAGGGGTAGGAACAGATCCAGCTGCAAAACCTGTCCTATGCATCTTCCTACAACCATACACTCCAGCCCCACCAAAGGAAAAACCTACTCTATTCAAGGCAGTGCCACATGTGAAACAACACAAGTCATTTACCAATACTGTGTGTCCACTGTGGGGCCTTTTTAGTCCGCAATCTGGTATAAGAAATATATACCCTCGTCTGTTATTTAATTTTAATGACATATATATGGTAGACAATGTATAGATTGATATATCGCTAATAGGTTGCCTAGCTAAATCTGGTACCGATGATGTTAAACAATAAAATGTTTCATTAATTTTTTTCGATCAACTTCCCCCATCTGTTATTTATGAAAGTCAAGCTTCAGCTGAGAGAATATACCCCAATGAACTGAAAAAAATAAAGGTTGCCTACTGTCACATGTTGCCAACTATAGGGTTGCCTAGGATGAAGAGGTAAGTAAGCATAGTTAATATACCCTCATATGTTATTTAATCGAATTACATTTCAAATGAAAGGTTATTTTATTCCAAATCCAACTGTAATATGTTGCCTTATCAAAAAGTTTGCAATCCATGGTTGCCTAGATTTAAGATGTTAACTTTTAGTCCAGTCAAATTAGGCTCAATTATGACAATTAGAGGAAAAAATTACAAATGAGCTGGATTTTTAGACATACTAAAAGTCCCCACCAATTGGGCTGGAGCTTCATCCGCCATATTGGAAAATGGCAGCAGAGAATCACATTTTCGCATTTTTAAGGAAAACGGTTGGATTTATGAGAAAATTGCTTCAGTACGAAATTAAAGAGGAAAACATTATCTACAAAAAAGGTCCGATATACTTTTCTCATAGGATTAACGGTTCACCTTCAAAACGATGCTTATTTGTCTATACTGACCGTATAATATTGTGAATTCCATTTCTGACTGCAGGTGTCAGTGAAACAGCTTCAGAAAAGTATGATATTACACATAGAATTTTATTTCACATTTATTGATGAAGTAAACATATATTCCACAATATTACATACATAAATATATAAATAAAAATTTTAGAAGGAAACTTTCCTGGTGGGATAACTCTTTTTTTCCGTAGAAGCAATAGCTTGTATGTGTGTTTGTGTGTGATTTTATTTGTGTCTGTCAACGAGCCTGTCCTTTGAGTAAGTCATCCGTTTTCTATTTTTTATATTTAAATATATACATATATTCACAGCACTCTTAGCAGATATCGTCCTCTGACTCACTATTGCAACCTCCTTGATCGTCTGGATCCTGGTCTGATGTTACACCACTTCCTTCAGCAGTAGTTGTTTCACTATCTTCTTCTTGAAGTGAAGGTGTTAAGCATTTGTTGAGGCAAGAGACACCTCGACAGAAGTTGCATATTTTGGAACACTGTGGAGTAGCCTTCCTACAACTACAGGTAGATCCACATCCTTTTACACATTTGCAGCTTATCAGTTTCAGCAGGCAGTGTGGGTCGGGTGGAAGCAGAGTATTGACTGGAGGTAATGTGTTGACACATTTTCTCCACCCCCACTCCTCAGGGGACTTTGCAACTCCCATCCACAACTGCACCTAATGGTACACTCTGTAGGAGTGTTGCCTAGCGGCCTCCTCCGTTGGCGGAAGTGATGAAAGGTTAACTTTATTTCTGGTTGCTGAGGCTATGAAACGGTGGTAACGCAACGTGTTAAGAGACATTTCGTTTAAAGAAGCCCTATACAGAGCCATAATCCATTTACAGTTGGCCTCAAATATGGTGTTATGTGATGTGGTGGGAACCTTGAACACTGGCGCAGCAGATATTGAATATTTGCATTTCTTCAGTATTTCCATGATTTTCTCTTTTCCTTTCATGAATACTGACGATTTGGTGTCAGATCTGCCGAAGGTATGAAGGAACAATATAATTTATGGTCTTGGAGGTCCTCATTTCCTTGCAGTTCCTGTGATAAGTATAATGTTTGTGCCTTGTTTTCTTTTCCTAGTTTGAAAAAGATAATATCTTTCTGAGGCGAAGTGAATGCCACAATCAAAACCAATAAGTCAACATACTCTCCTACAACTACAACTTGATCAGTTGGGTTGAAACTTATCTTAATTGCTGTCTGAAATATTAAAGTAACAGCATCATCCTTAGCTTGTCTCACTTTGATCCCATCCTGTTCAAGTTTTTTTTTAGATAGCAGGGATATGAGTTGCATTTCATTTGCATTATTTCCTAAGAATTTTACCTGACTAATTGGGATGACGATAGTTTCACTGGCTACCATTTCCAGCCACCAGCATGTACAATGAAGTCTGTAACTGCAAACTGACACTCAGTACTGTTTTCGATTATATTGAAGATTCTCTGCATCACCTCACCTACTTCCAAATCAGGAGGGTGACCTGGCTGTTTGTTTCCACCAGTTGGTTCCCTAAAAAAGTCAACAAAACAGCAGCTACTAGATCAGTGATGTTATCAAGACGTTTCTTAACACTTTTACTCCACTCATTGTTCCTCTTTTGAGCTGCTGCAATTATTAAATCTTTACATGTTACAGTTTCTACTTTTGTTAATTTCTGTCATCTTTGTACTGGTTTCTTGTTCTCCTTTTGAAATGTTTCCTCGTTTATTTCATCCAGGCATAACGAACATTTGTCTTTAATAGCTAATCTTCAGCAGATGTCAATATATCCTTGGTTGGTGAAAGAGTAGATATGTGTTGCTCGTACTAACAGAAGGTTGTCTCTCACACTTCTTTATACTACTCTCTCTTGTATAATCTTTCCGGCAATGTGCGTGGAGTTTAACACTCAACGATCTATTAAGAGCTTCACGTTTTCCACCACCACATCTCACACTGGCATTTATCGATGTACGAAGGCCTTTATCTGAACTGTAAAAGTAGTCCATTCAGAAAGTAGTCCCTTCAGAAAGTAGTCCATCACAACTCAAACACTTTTCGTGATTCTATATTGCAAATATTGTTATTTTTCACCCACTACCATTTTCACAGTAAAAGATCAGTACTGAAGCACCTAGAAAGTGCATTAAAATCATCATGATGTCTTAGCTCATTGTCACTCTGCGTTTAATTCCTGCAAAATAGACATAGAGGAGAAATTAATGGTGCATCTCTTAACAAGACACTATATACACGTAAATATTTAAATTTAACATACAAAAACATTTTAGTTTTTGTGTGATACCATAAGAATAGTTTTGCAAAATGCAGCGAGGCGCTCTTTCTTAACGTATGAATACAGCTCAATTGTGAGAAAACCATTAATCCTATAAAGAAAGTGTATGGGACCTTTTTAGTAAACAATTTTGTCGTCTTTAATTTTGTACAAAAGTAATTTTCTCATAAATCCAACCATTTTCCTTAAAAATGCGAAAATGTGATTCTGTACTGCCATTTTTCAATATGGCGGACGAAGCTCCAACCCCATTGGTGGGGACTTTTAGTATGTTGTTTACAAAGGTGCAAGAATCATCTGTGCAAAAATCCAGCTTATTCTTAATTTTTTCCTCTAAATGTCAAAATTGAGCCTAAGTTGACTGGACTAAAAGTTAACATCTTAAATCTAGGAACCATGGATTTAGAAAACTTTTTGATAAGGCAACCTATTACAGTTGGATTTGGAATAAAATAACCTTTCATTTGAAATGTAATTCGATTAAATAACATATGAGGGTATATTAACTACGCTTACTTTCTTCATCCTAGGCAACCATATAGTTGGCAACATGTGACAGTAGGCAACCTTTATTTTTTCAATTCATTGGGTTATATTCTCTCAGCTGAAGCTTGACTTTCATAAATAACAGATGGGGGAAGTTGATCGAAAAAATTTAATGAAACATTTTATTGTTTAACATCATCGGCACCAGATTTAGCTAGGCAACCTATTAGCGATATATCAATCTACACATTGTCTATCATACATACTTGATCAAAATTAAATAACAGATGAGGGTATATATTTCTTATGCCAGATCTTAGCCTATTTATGTTGGTATGACCACCAACAAATTGGCTGAACAGATGAATGGTCACAGACAGACTGTTCACCTGGGGGACACCCAATTTCCCGTGGCAGAGCATGTCCCCCAGCGTGATTCCAGGGACATTGGCATGTGTTACACCATACATGCCATTTGGATACTACCACCAAACACCAGTGTCTCAGAGCTATGGAGATGGGAGCTTGCCCTCTAACATATCCTCTCCTCCTACCACCCTTCTGGCCTAAATCTACGCTAACCTCTGCGCCTCCTCCATCCTCAACTCACTTATCCATTACTAATTTCTCACCCCCTTCCTCTTGTATAAAATAAAGATTTTTTGACTTACCTAAAGTACAGGCTCGTCGATAGAAACACCAAACACACACAAACATTCGAGCTTTCGTCACCAGTGGTGGCTTCTTCGGGAAAAAGAGCGAGGAAGCAGAGGAGAAAGGGAAGGATACGGGTTTTAAGAAAGTGGAAAAGGAGCCATTCCAATCCCAGGAGTGGAAGGACTTACCTTAGGGGACAAAAAGGAAGGTAAACAAATACACACACACTCACACATATCCACATCCAAACACACCTAGGCAGACATTTGTAGAAACCAACTGAACTTCTTTGGTACACAAACGCAAGCTTTAGCAGCCTAGCTGCTTCGTCAGGCAGAAGGGAAGGAGAGGGAAAAGGAAATGATGAGGGTTTTAAGGGAGTGGATAAGGAGTCATTCCAATCCCGGGACAGGAAAGACTTACCTTGGGGGGGGGGGGGGAAGGAGGGTAAACAAATACACACACACCCACACATTTACACAGATGCAAGTACACTTAGGCAGACATACTGTAGAACTACAGTATGTCTGCCTAAGTGTACTTGTAAATGTGTGTGTGTGTGTGTGTGTGTGTGTGTGTGTGTGTGTGTATTTGTTTACCCTCCTTTTTTTCCCCCCAGGGTAAGTCTTTCCTGTCCCGGGATTGGAATGACTCCTTATCCACTCCCTTAAAACCCTCATCATTTCCTTTTCCCTCTCCTTCCCTTCTGCCTGACGAAGCAGCTAGGCTGCTAAAGCTTGCGTTTGTGTACCTTCCCTACCCTCTGGCTCCTACCCATGCAACCGCCCCCGTTGTAAAACCTGCCCTATGCACCCTTCTACCACCACTTACTCCAGTCCAGTAACCCGGAAGGTGTACACGATCAAGGGCAGAGCCACTTGCGATAGCACCCACGTGATTTACCAACTAACATGCCTGCACTGTGAAGCGTTCTATGTGGGAATGACCAGCAACAAACTGTCCATTCGCATGAACGGTCACAGGCAGACAGTGTTTGTTGGTAATGAGGATCACCCTGTGGCTAAACATGCCTTGGTGCACGGCCAGCACATCTTGGCGCAGTGTTACACCGTCCGGGTTATCTGGATACTTCCCACCGACACCAACCTTTCAGAACTCCGGAGATGGGAACTTGCCCTTCAGCTTATTCTCTCCTCCCGTTGCCCACCTGGTCTCAATCTCCGCTAACTCAAATTCCCGCCCACTATCTTTAGCATCTTTGCCTTGGTTCTGTGGACAGAGCCTCTGCCTCAATTGGTATCTCTGTCCAACTTCTTTGCTTTTCACAAATGTCTGTCTAGGTGTGTTTGCGTTTCGATATGTCTGAGTGTGTGTGTATTTGTTTACCTTCCTTTTTTTCCCCTAAGGTAAGTCCTTCCACTCCTGGGATTGGAATGACTCCTTTTCCATTTCCTTAAAACCCATATCCTTCCCTTTTCCTCCCCTTTTTTCCTCTTTTTCCTGAAGAAGCTGCCAGTGGTGGCGAAAGCTTGTATGTGTGTTTGTGTGTGATTTTATTTGTTTCTCTCGACGAGCCGGTCCTTTTGGTAAGTCATCTCTTTTATGTGTGTTTTATGTTTCTATCGATGAGACTGTACTTTAGGTACGGCAAACAATCTGTTTGGGATACAGTATCTCTGACTTCCATTATCGTCAAACATCAACCTCGTGACCTAGGTAGTGAATGACCTTCCCCTCCTGTTCCCATTCCATTTTTCTTCCTTTCTCTCCTACCACCTGTTGAAGGAACTCTGTTCTGAAAGCTTGTCCTATTTTTCTTTCTTTCTGTGACTATCGGCAGTACAGCACGAAGGTAAGTACTGACCAGCCAATCTCTCTCATTTGAAGAATAATTTATTTTTGTAATCTTGTGCATAGGTATGATAACTGGAACCTTGGATTTTGGATGGATAAAAATATCAAAAAGATTTTATGGTAGTTTGAGACTATAGTCTTAAGAACATATTGTAAAAATTGTGACAATTTGTAAGGAAAAAAAGTATAGACGTGGCCATCCCTACAATTTGTACATTTTGTGTCCAAAAATCATAGTTTTTCGTGGTTTTCTGAGAAACAACCAATGAACAAATGTTTTTATAAGCTATATAAAGACATATATAGATGACATGTACTTTGCAAAAACCAACAGATTTGCTACAGGAGGTGTGCTATATTTAAATTTTGGTCTTAAACTGTTCAATGTGTATAAAAATGGCTGAAGGCTGTCCAAAACAGTTTACCCCTTACCTCTGTGACCAAAAGAACCTGAAATATGGGGAGAATCCCTATTTTATATGCAGAATTTTAAAACATTGATACTGCACATTATATGACAGAGTTAAGAAAAAAAGAGTAAAATAGGTTCTATCTTAAATAACAGACAGTTTTAGGTCTGACCTACTGTCACAAGGGTGTGAAAATTTACAGAATTTGAAGTCTTAAGTCAGGTTATTGTATGCCCTCACTTCAATGACTGCTTTACAACATGTGCCATCTGCATCTCCTCCTATCCTCCTCCCCTAATACCAGTTTCTCGGAAATATATGGCTGTACATAGTCCTTACAACACCTTCAGCTACATAGTCCTCGTCGCCCCAAACTCAGCTAGCCCCTGTCTCCTTGCTGCTCCTTTCCATTCCTCTATTGTTGCTGTGCATTACAAGCATTCCTCCCATCTGTGCTAGACTAAACTCATTGGTGTACATACCTATCCTGTGCACTTACTACCTCCCTCTGTCATCTGATAGCCATCTTTTCCTTGAACATTCTCTCTTCCTCCCTACCTCATTTCTCCCCCCTCATATATTCTTCCTCAACCTACACAACCCTTCACCTCAGATCACTAATTATTTTTACTGTACACTCTGAACGATGTCTCCAAAAGCTTAGCAACATTGCCAGTTTTGTTTGTGTACCACACCCAGTAGTTGAGTTTGTTACCTTTTCTCTTCCAAAGAAAAAGGAAGATACGGGTTTAATATTCTGTTGACAGTTTACTCTTTCCAGTACTTTATCAATGGATATTCAGTAAGGAGTAACAGTGTGACCTTAAACAACCACAACAGTATCACTTGGGGCCAGATCTAGGCAGGGGCAAAGGGGGCAGTTGCCCCGGGCGTCAGAATTTAGAGGGCGGCAAATTTTGACACTCTCTTTTTCCTTATGTATATTTCTGGTATAATTTAATAAAATTAACTGACACACAATTATTAAAAGGAAAATGACTGCAAGAAATACCGCGGTTGTTCGCTGTGGAGGTTCGAGTCCTCCCTGGGGCATGGGTGTGTGTGTTTGTCCGTAGGTTAGTTTACCTAGGTTTAAGTAGTTTGTGTAAGCTACGGACTGATGACCACGCAGTTTGGTCCGACAGATTTACAGACATTTGAAGACATATCGAAATCATTTAATAAAACTAAAATTCCTGGTTGCTGACTTCAGTGTTGCCCAGTCACAGGTACTTCAGCTAATCAAACTTTAAAAATCTACTAGATATTAGCCAGAATGAGGGAGATGTTTGCGTTATTGCACAAGTAAATGCACAATGTTTATTAATTTGCACAGATTTCCTTTTTCAGATAAATGAATATTCATCTTTCATATCATCAAGGTAATATTTTGTAGAACAGGTGAATGTGAATAATATTCCAGTCGTCATTAAAAAAAAGTATTTAAGGTGAAACACTTCTTATTGAAAGTCAAAAACATTAAGGATCTAGAGTCCTGTCTCGGTAGCAGTGGTATTGATAGACATCTGCACAGCATACTCTGTAAATCACATTTAACTGCCTGACAGAGGGTTCATCGGACCACTTTTATACTATTTATCTCCCATTCCATTCTCGAATAGCGCGCGGGAAGAAAGAACTGAATCTCTCTGTTCGAGCTCTGATTTCACGTATTTATTCAGATTATCTTTTCTACTTATGTAAGTGGGAGGCAACAATATATTTTCACATTCGGAGGAGAATGTTGACGATTGTAGTTTCGTAAGTAGCCCACGTCATAGTGATAAACGCCTTTGTTCTAATGATTCCCATCCCATGTCCTGTATCATTTCCGTGACGCTGTCTCCCCTGTATCATGACAATACAAAACAAGCAGCCCTTCTTTCCACTCTTTCAATGTCCTCCGACAAACCCACCTGATAAGTATCGCACACTGGGCAGCAAGACCTGATAAAACAGGAGGAATCTCACTGTATTATTGATGCTGTCCTTTTTCTAGCTAAGCAAGGAAGTCCTTTTAGAGGAACAAAAGAAGATGGCAATTTTGGTGATCCACATAGCGGCAAATTTCTAAATATAATTGATCTCATATCTTACTATAGTGTCCCCTTTCGTCTGTGTTCTTGAACGCCACAAGAAAGGTCAGATTAGCTATTTTTACAAAAATATACAATAAGAGTTCTGTGACTTGATTGCTGACAAAATAAATGAAACAAGATATAATTAAAGATATTTTAGCTGCTAAATACTTTTCACTGATGTTTGACTGCACTCCAGATATCAGCCACAATGCGCAGATGACACAAGTAATTCGATATGTCAAGTCGAATGACTCAGAGGTTGCGGAAAGTTTTACTGACTGTTTTACAGTTACATAGAAAACAGGAGAAGGCCTTAGTCAAGAGATACTGCAAAAATTGGAGCAAGAGGGGTTGAACATTAAATATTGCAGGGGGCAGTCTTATGACAATGGGGCAAACAGGGTTGGAAAGTACAAAGGGGTCCAGTCAAGAATACTTCAGAATAATGAACTGGCCTATTTCGTACCATGTGCTGCTCACTCTTTAAATTTAGTAGGAGCAAATTCAGCGAGACTAGGTGATCTGCAAGAGTAGATGTGGTTGAAGCTGTTTACAAGTATTTTCATAAACTTTTGATGGCCCTGGAAGAAACTAAAACTTATAAATTGTCAACACCAGAAACAAAATCAGAGACAAGATCTATTTTAAAAAATATGAGAAAAGTCAAATTCATTACTTTAACTTGTTTCTGGTATGCAATATTAAAATAAATTGCTCATGTTAATCAGTTTCTGCGAATACTTTACAATTGATAAAGCTGTTCGAAACATTCGAGGACTTTTGGGCTTTCTCAAAACTTCCTGGGATTCTTGTACCTCTGAAGCTATTTCCGAGGCCAAAGTGCTAGCAGAGGTATCAATGGTATTCTCTGAAAAAAAGGATTCGAAGAAAGAAGAAAATGGCCGATGAACTCTGTGAGGATGAAGTATCCAACATTCACCGAAAAAATAAGGAATAATTGACAGAGCTTTACCAGGTTTACCACACTTGAGAAAATTGGTGCAAAAAGTAGTTTTCTGTGTGGCGTGCAAATTCGAGAAATGGAGGTGGAGGACTTGAAGGCCAAAGCAGCGGAACTGGCAGAAGATCTTAGTGAGGAAGAACTTGAAGTTGAAAGTTTCAGACAACATGCACTGGCAGTAAACAGAGCCTTGCAAGATTCCACTTCATCATCAACATTAAGTTTAATTAAAAAAAAAAAAAAAAAATTTGGTAGAGGGGTATCCCAACCTTACTACAGCGTTAAAATATATCTTGCCATTCTAGTTTCTGTTTCGTCTGGAGAAAGAAGTTTCAGCAAGCTGAAACTAATTAAATACACTTGAGGAGCACGACTGCTTAACAAATCTGAATATAATATCCACAGAGCACAAACGAGCTGCTTCTCTAAACTATGATGATATCAAAAACAGTTTTGCAGCCAAGCAAGTTCGAAAAGTGAAATTTTGAATCGATTTTTGTATGATGAATAATCTTTTAATATTTTTGTATGTATTAAAATTGCTCTGTTTTCCTTTGATCTTAATTCAGTCAATAAAATAAGTTCATGTTGTGAGACTGTGACATTTATTTAGAAATATGTAATCCAATTAGTGTCAAAAAGTTGATTCTTACAGGGGGGGGTGTGAAAGAAGGGGCATCAAATTTAAGCTTGCCCCCCCCCCCCTTGACAAATGTCCTAGATCCGGCCCTGGTATCACTCAAATGGATCAAAAGTCATTTGCTTAGACCACAACTATCCAATAAGAGTTGACAATATCCAGACACAGGTTACAGTCTAAATAGCCAGTGTCAATTTCTTTTTCATACTAACATTATTGTAAATGGAATGGTCATTAAATATTATATTGTGACTGTGGTGCTGTCATGGAACAGAAACTGATCCATCCTAATACATGACATGTAAATATGAAGTTCAATATTTCTTAGTTGCCTTGGGGTACTATGCAAGAGTCAAATCCCCCCCCCCCCCCCCCCCACCACAAGGTGTCTTTAAAATATCTCCTGTTTCCTAGCAAAAAACTGTAGAAGCCATTTATTTCACTTTTCAACAGTTATGTTTGAATAAGTTACAGGTATGCAGCCAGGTGACAATGTTGACATCCTCTCATTTTTAAGGTACAAATGTGAAGTGCATGGCAAATGGCACACACAAACTAAGTTTCCATTTGCAAAATGGCACACACAAACTAAGTTTCCATTTGCAAAATTAAGTATAAAATTCTTGTGCATTTTGCCTTGGAAATGGCAGGGTGTAATACTGCTGAAATATCAATGGCCATTAACATTGTTTTCTGTTAGGTTGTTCAATTATTTGATACATTAGCAGCAGCTCAGGGTTGAAACAGTTACGTTTGTAGTTGCATTTTATTTTATGGTCTATCATTGAACCTCAATAGTGGTTTAATTATTCTTTCCTGTACATATTTCTACTCCTTTACCACTTTTTCTATTGATCAAAATGAATCCTACCACAACTAAACAATCGTAATAAATTTTTAATTTAATAACAGCACATGTATTGGGTAGGGAGAGGGAAGTGAGCATTGTTGACATAATAACAACCAAACAATTAATAGAATTTGAAAGGGGGGAAAAAGTGTTCCCTGCATTTGTTCTACGCACTATTAGTAATGAAAATAACAACAATTTTGTGTTTTCACTGTATATAGAATCTTTTTATTGTTGTATTTCTTATTTTATTTGTAAATATCTTTATTCTGTCTCAAGCAGAATTTATAAAAATACATATGATTTAGAGCACAATATGTATGTCCGTATTTACAAAAATGGGAAAAAATGACATCTCTATCAGAGTAGATGATTATTTACAATGTTAAAGTATTTTCATGATACATGTGGAGAATACTTTTGGCAGAGTACAAGTGTGGTAACTGATTATTCACAGCTTTATTCTGTTTTGATACACCTTTTTACCAATACTGAAATCATAAACTTTACAGAATATTCAGCATTCTGGTTTTTGTGTCTATAACAGCATTACAAAAACTCTTTTGGCATATTTCATTTCACATTATAAGTTAATTCCAGTGTAATATTATAAAGTACTTATCTTTCGATGCACCATACTAAAGGTTTAATTAAATATCTAATGAAGTAAAATACAATATTAGTTTTTTGGCGAACTTATTATTTACATTATGTACAATTGGCATTTAAATCAGACTCAAGATTTTACTATGGGTATCAAACTGAAGTATCATTGGCACATAGAGAGTTCTGTTTTGTACAATTACTATAATGAGCACCATCCAGCACTATATTTGCAGCATGTTATGTAATGTGAAAACCTTCTTCAGAACTCTTTACAACTACATTTCCTTCCTTAGGTGTACATATGCACTCTCACCCCCTCTCTTTCACACACATACTCACTCACTCTGTTTAAAATATCACTTTAAAGTCAATAATTTACACTTTTTACACTAAACAATAATCTGCATTAAAGTGTACAGATAAAAAATCACTTCACAATTTACATATGAGGCACATTTATATGTTGACACCCACTGATTTGAGTTCAAGGAACTGAAAGGGCACATGAAGACTCATGTTGTTGTGCTCTACTATGAGGTGCCCGCGACGTGGAGAAGCACCGACCACCAAGACTGTGTCTCCCTTCAGCAGAACCACTTCTCCACTAGCATCCTCTGTTAAAATATGTCAACAGAATGGATTATCAGCATAGATAATAAACATAAAAAATAGTAATGCTTCAAACAAAATTAAATAATGGAAATTCCAGCTTGGAATTCAACAATATAGTAATAGGATAGTTTACAACTCACTGCAAGGATGTAATGTTAAGCTGCGACAAGCACGTAGAAAAACACACACGTACAACACTTAAGCTATCAGCCAGGGCCTTCTTCAGAATAAAGAACATTCACGCAATCACACAGGCACACTTTGCAGTCAGACAACCATGTTCTCCGGCTGCTGCACTCGGAATCAGCAGCCGGGGATGACGGTTACGTTATTGTGAATGTGATTGCATGAATGTTATTTAATCTGTAGAAGGCAATGACTGATGGTTTAAGCCTTATATATGTGTGTCTCTTTTAAGTGCCTTTTGCACCTTGTCATTACGTCTCTGAGGGGAATTGTAAACTGCACTTATTATATTGTTAAATGCAAACTAATTTAGATATTTTGTGACATGTTATTCAATGTATCAAATGCTCAGCCTTTCTTTTTATAAAGTAAGAAAATTATCTTTGTAGTATAATTGCTTACAATCTGTCCTGGACTTTTCAGTATTTTGTTACAAACAAACAAGTATGGTAAGGATAATTTTAATGTTTGACTGTAGGTCAGCACCACTGAATAAAATTGTAATTGTAAAAAAGTATATTGAATAGAAAGGAAGTGGAATGAAAATCATTCTTTAACTTAAGCCTCCATTTTATCTATCCTATTCATACTCTGGAAAGAAGGTAAACCTCAAATAATGTAAAGCAATTCACAGAACATCTTATTGAAGAAAAGTAGTTATCGAACAGCATTGTTTACAATTATGCAAAATGATCTTTCTACTGATATACAAAAATGGTCCTTTGGGGTGGAGTGTGAGGGGGGGGGGGGCAGTGCTGGATCTCCGACATTTCTCAGCCAGGGCACAAACTTCTTGTAAACTTAAAAGTGTCTGTATCTGACAGGAGGCACGCTTATGCAGTCCTTGCAGGTGCGGTGAGCACTGTGCGCCCAAGCGGGAGACCCGGGTTTGAATCCTGGCTGGGTACACATTTTCGGCTTTGCCCATTCACAGTTGATGTCATATATTCTGTGAATATGAAATTTATATTTTTGTCTGAGATATTCACAAAAATCATAAGACTATACCAGTGCCATTACTTGGAGATAATTTGGCACCCCTTGTGAGTGTCACATGGCACAGACTCCCCGATTGGCCCGTCCCCCTTTAGATCTGGAGCTGAGGGGGGAGAAAGGATGCTCAACATTTTTATCAGTGTAAGTTGTATTTTTTGGTCAGGCAATGCATATCTCTCTTATGACAAAGGTTCATCGCTACGTAAAAAAATCGCACTGACGTGTTTTACGGCCCACTTTAGATTAGTAGTTTTATAAGTTTTGCATACATTTTGGACCAAAATAATAATCTAAATAATAATTAATTAATTAATGAGAGTGTCTGAAACCATTTTAGGAAAAAAAAATTAGGTAGTGGCAGGTTTCGAATCACCGACCTTTCGCGTCAACAGTCCAGCACCTTGCCCACTACGCTACGGCTATAAATCAAAACAGGAGTTCTTTAATGCCATATATTGATGGCCGTTGTTAACTGATGTTAATATGGCATTTGCAGACATTAGATTATCATTTATTGTATGAAGAACAATGTGTTTTTGTTAATTCCTCAGTGTGCCGTTGCTTTGAAATGACAATGAGTAAGTTACAATAAAAAATCTTCGAATACTCATGGATTGTCACGTGACATCTCTGAATGGCTGGTTTTCGTTACTTCAATTGAGGGTGTCAAATCTCCGTTATTTTTGCAAATATCTTTGAAACACTACGAGATATGAAAAAAATATAAGAGAGCAAAGTTGTAGAGAATTTTCTCCTCTACAAATTCGGTTATTCAATTTTCGTGTCAGATAAATATTTAAGCCTTTATTTTCATTTAAATTTCGAGCTGTCAAAAGACGATTGCAAAGGCCCACGTTTAGTGTTACTACCGTAACCTAAAGTGGGCCAAAATATGAACTGAACTGTGGTTTAGGTTTCATTTTATGCAATAGTTTAGCAACTAATATGACGAGTGCATTCTCTGGTTGGAGGTAGGCAAGGCACTTACAATACAACTTTGGTGAATTTAATCACTGTCATATGTCTGCCTCCACAGCCAAGTGGTTAGCATGTCTAACTACATGTAAAAGACTGTTTCAGTACCAATTCCATCATATTTTTTCTTGGTGGGAGCACAGGAAGTGGGTTATAAATAGTGGCTCCAGGGTCGTTTGAATGCTAGCTTGAATGCTGTTGTTTTTGTTATTGTTTATTTTTATTTCTTTTTTTTTTTTTTTTTTTTTTTTTGGGGGGGGGGAGGGTCTAAATGTTTCTTCCCTGGGTAAGTACTAGTCAATCATACTGCATAGCCATAATTTTAAAGTTTTTTTCAGGTGAATATTCTTTTGAATGTAATGTTACAAACTCAGAAAAGAAGAGAAAATCTAATTTCCTGATGCGAAAAAATGAAATTATTTGTCTAACAGATGAAGAGAAACAATGAAAACAAAGGTTGTACAAGGCGTAACATGCTGCAGAACACAAAAATTTGCTCCAAATCTTTGTTTGGGAAAGGTATGATTGTTAACGGAGGAGAATAATAATATAGTACATGTGCAAAAGGAGAAATGTATTATGTAGAAAAATATAAAATCCAAGAGAAATAATACTGCTAAATTAAGAGCAGATGAAAGTAAAAGTACTGTCACAGAGCCACTTCTCAAATGAAATTTAAAAGATTATCCCTTGCCTCCTTTCTTAATATTCTTCGTTTGTGTGGCCATAATGTCCGTAGTTGCTTTCATAATTATGAATAGCAGTGATTTTCCGTCTTTGCAACTACAATAAAATGCGATTTTTTTCACACCAGACGCGTTTCATTTTATTGAATGTAAAACATCTTCAGTGGTCTGAAATAATAGAAATCTACAGTTTGTTTTTTCTTTAGATCGAAAACAGTTCTTAAATGGACCATGAAAAGTAGGCCTAATGTTTGGTACTTACGGAAATTTTGTCTTCTTTTCGCTTCACATCATGGAATGCCGGTTTGTTTAGTGCAATACCGCCGGTTCTTCATGCTGTGTCGTTTTCTCACTACTTTCACTGTCACTGTTTCACTGTTCATAGTTGTTTTCCACAGATCAGAAGTGTTTGTTTTTGTTTTTACAACACTCCAATAACACACTGAGCAGAATCAGTAAAAACAAAAACAAACACTTCTGATCTGTGGAAAACAACTATGAACAGTGAAACAGTGACAGTGAAAGTAGTGAGAAAACGACACAGCATGAAGAACCGGCGGTATTGCACTAAACAAACCGGCATTCCATGATGTGAAGCGAAAAGAAGACAAAATTTCCGTAAGTACCAAACATTAGGCCTACTTTTCATGGTCCATTTAAGAACTGTTTTCGATCTAAAGAAAAAACAAACTGTAGATTTCTATTATTTCAGACCACTGAAGATGTTTTACATTCAATAAAACGAAACGAGTCTGGTGTGAAAAAATCGCATTTTATTGTAGTTGCAAAGACGGAAAATCACTGCTATTCATAATTTCTTAATATTGTTTACACATTTCTAGAAATTTCATTCTTTTAGGCATCTCACAAATTACCAGCAGATCTGTGACTGACACACTTTATAATTTCAACATACATTTTGGTGAATGGCTCATTCAGAATTGCTTGCTGTATATTTTCTTTGCTTATTTTGTAGCTGTAGCAATTTCAACTTTTTTCTATCTCAGTAGTCTTTTTTACTTTCATATTAACATTTTCTCTAATGAAGAAACTTTTAATTTTGAGCAGCTAGTCTTAACCTGAGAGGTGCAGCCTCCTTGGGGCTACATAATAATACTAAACGAGATGCATAGAAATATATAAGGATTGATATACTGAATACAAAATTAAAACTCACATTTTTAGCTGGTGTACTGTCTTAAATTGGACTGTATGACTACTGCACAATACATTTAATAATTATAATTAACTTTTCAATAATTAACTGAAATTTAGTAATTATTAGTGAGTCCCTTGGGCCTCACTTGTAGAGCAAAGTATTTGAAGGAGTTTTTAATATTAGAAATAGACACTCCGAGTTCTTTTTCGTGTATAGTGGATTATCATTTCAGAGCAATCAGTATAAAATCCTGTTTTGCAAAGGGAGGATGTTGAAAATGATAACAGTACTAATATGTTAAATGCTCTTGTTTTCCTGCATCACTGATTTCCCTGAGGCAACAAGTCAGCTACCTTAAAGACATACACCAATAGCAGGGCATTGATTCTCCTTTTGCAAAGTAGAAGATTGATGTTTTAGTAGCTTAGGGTCAGTATACTTTTATATTGTTATCAAATGATGGCTGGATGAGATATTTTGGGCACATGACAACTAGTTCGTAATGCCCGTTATCAAATGAAGACTGATGGGGGAAAGGGGAGTGATGAAATTATGATTTAAAATGGAGTTGGGTATATTGAAGGATTAAGAAAAGATGATTTATAGTAATAATCACTATTTGAGAAGTTTTTAAAATACAAGTGTGTGCATTCAAAAGTGCCTGCCTCCACACAGCTCTGGCTGTTGTGTTGACACTCTCCTTAAGCTACAACTGTCATAATAGTACAATTTTTATCTATTTTCAACATAACAGTTTAAACATGCCGATGAAAAATACTCTTCCGCCAATCAAAACACTGTTAAGATTACAGATAAAGTGTCACTATGAAAATTTGAGTTTTTCCTCCATATTTGTACTGTCTGTGTGTGTGTGATGATGAGATTGCAGTTTAACTATTCTCTTCAGGAGAGGTAACAATAAAGTACAACAAAATACATATATTATGTTCTGTTCTAATACATATATAATATCATATTTGGTAGGCCTCGAACTAAAGTGGTCTATTTAGCAGTAACACAAAATTTGTGTTAGAGTTTTTTAATTTCTTTAAATTATTTATTTTTAACCAGCAATGATCTAGACTCAAATGTATCTAAATTGTTTCTTTAAGTCTGTTGAATTTGAAAACACATTATAGGAATTGATGTACATTTGAATTTCATCTTAGTCCTAAATGTTTTCACCTCTATTGCTATTGGTAATTTAAGCCGTTTTAGTTCTAGGCCAGCTATTTCTTATTATTACAAAGATGAAATTTTCAAGTTTTGTGGCACTCATATTTATCATATTCCATGTGCAAAATGTGCTGAATAAAAATGCATACCAGGAAAGGTCATCTTCATGACTCGTGTCTGTGGGTAACCTAGTTTTGTGTTCCCTGCCACAGTGTATGGCCGACTAGGCGGAACAGGGGGAGGCCTCTCCTGTACAAACAAATACAGAAGTGTAAGACAAAACACAATCTCTGAAAACAGCAATTTATCATGATTTATGCTAATTTCTTTTCATACACACACATTTGACACAGGTAACTTACAAGCTCACTTAATTTAAAAAATTGCAGAAGGATTTTCCACACACTTTCATGGTAGTAATTTCATTTACTTTTGCTATTCTCCTATAATATGTAACTTAGAAATTAAGAAATAATTAAACTACCATAGTAATCAATGACAAATATGAAGATCCTTTTGATCACACTTCCATTTCCTCCATTTGTATTAGTCTGTAATTTAAATTATCTTGACTGCTTATCTACTATGATGCTTCATGCATACTTGTTAAAAAAATCTAATAGCAGCTTCTGTTGTTTCTATGGCATGTATACAGATACCAGCTGAAAATGCTCTTGTCAGTTTGTCAGTGCACAAAAAAGGCAAATAAGTTCCTGTTTAAACAACAACAATACCGGCAGAAAAGTGGGGTACCAGGCACAAGAGTCCTCATTCTGCCTTCCTCACTAAAAATTTTGCACAGAACATCCCAAATCTCTTTCATCATAAAGAATGTTTCATACACAACACTTCCCTTTCAGTGGCACTGTATAGATGTGTCTCTCTTCCACTGTCTTGCTTTCCTCCCATTAGCGCTTTCTTCAGTCTATGTCTTCCACTGCTACTGCCTTCATCCCTTTCTCTTCATTTTACTGCCTTATTCTGTCATTGCCTATGTGCCAATATTCTCCTCTTTCATTGCTACTACCTATTTCTTTCTCACAGTTTGCTCTCTGTTTCTTCAATTGTGATTATCTCTTCTTTATAACCATCCTTGCATATGCTTTGAGCTTCTAACTCCTTGACCAAAGTAACTAACATGCAAGTATGGGATATGGGGGAAGGCAGACAAATTCTTTGTTACTGAAGTTCGCTATTTTGGAGGATCCAGATCCCCAAAACTTGTATATAGTCTACATTTATCTCTCCTATTTTGCTTTCTCCTCTCTTCTTTGCTCTCACTTTTACTTTCTCCATCCATTTATCATTTTTACTGTCACTTCCACTCTCCCCAAATGACTATCAGTTCTCTCCTACTCAGACTTTCTTCCACAACCACTCTGCTAATCTCTTTCATCGCAAAAAAAGTTAATATGTTTGCATGCCAGAATTTTTGGTGTGGAAGGCAGAATGAGGACCGAGGCAGCTGGTTCCCCAATTTTCTGTCAGTGTTCTGTAAACAGCAACATATTTCAATAATTTCAGGCATGCAGCCATGCAAGTTCAGTTTCTTCCAATATTTTTGGTTGAATAACGTTCAGCTGTCTTCAGGGTGAGTCGCAAGACTGCCAACAAGATGCAAAGTCCGGCCTTATATGCTCCACCATTGCAGCACTGCACTTACGGGTCGCAGATGTTGCTTGGTGGCAAAGATGTATGTATGCTTACATGCACGCACCCCTGTGGTGGAAGCAATCAGCTATTTGATTCGCCTGTTGATGTACGTTTGGCAGCAGCAGCACTGTGACAACGTCTCTGCAATTTCATTACACTTAAGAGACGGGTTACACACCTTATCTAAATTAAAACCAGTGTCTCTATTTATGAAGTTTTCTACTAATCTAATTTCTATTGTTTCCTGGAAAATGGAATCCCAGAAGGAAGAGGTCAGTGTTTAAATTTTCATGTCACTGTAGTTCATAAAGTGACCTGTACTGATACAATGTCTGTACAGTGGTGGACTAAGGGGGGGGGGGGGAAGCAGAGGGGGGCGGACCGCCCCTGGCCTCTTGTCTTGGGGAGGCCTCCAAATACCTCAAAAGCATGACCCCTTTTTCTTTTCTTTTTGAGCAACCTTGTCCTCTCGTCGTTCTGGGGCTTTCCAATCCTGAAAGCTGTTTTTAGACTGTCCCATAGCTCTCATTCTGGTGGACCTCATTTTGTTTTGCTGCCACCCCAGGCCTCCAACAGCCTTAATCCACCACTGGTTGTGTCACAGCTGACTTGTCTGGTTGTAAAAGAAGTGTGTATCTTCAGTGTTCAATGCATCTTTCGGGACTTGTCTGACTATATTAGAATTTTTACAGATTTCACTGGGAATCTGATATACATCTGCATTGCAAAGTAACAAATTATCCTTCACAGAACTGAGTAGAGCTGCAATTTTCTAAGGTCATAGGTCGGAAGATCACTTTTTAGGTATGCGACTTATCTTTGACAAAAGAGCACCCACATAAGGCAAAAACGCTTTTGCTTTGAAGACATTGCTTTTTTCGTCTTGTAGCTGATGTAGTTGCATACTAGGTTTCACAATGAATCAATGAATGCTCTTCGAATTTGTTGCTCAGTATATTCGTTTGCTTTGAAAATGTTCTTCAGGAGATTGAGTTCCTCTTGCAAGTTCTCACTTTTCTCCTTTTCTATTTCCCGAAGATCAACGAAGATATAACTAATAAGGCGAGAACAAGGACTGCTGCCTTACTAAATGCCTCATCACTATCAAAGGAAGTTATAAAAGATTTGAAAGTGAGAGGTGCAGTACCACCAAGATTTTATGGACTTCCCAAAGTTCATAAGTTAGACGAGAATGAGCATCTGGAAGATTTGTCTATGCGGCCAATAACGAGCACCATTGGTTTACCAACGTATCTTGCTTCTAAGTATTTTCTTTATTATTGAAACCATTGGTGGGAAAGTGCAGACACCATATTCATAATTCTATGGTTTTTATTCAGAGACTTAGTAACATCAGGCTCAATAGTACGGCGTGCTGGTGAGTTTCGACGTGGTATCACTATATACCAAGGTACCTTTAACTGATTCTTTATTTTTTATTGGCCAACACTCTGAGCAAAACACTACTGCCTTATTTGAACATGTACTCCAGTCATCTTATTTTCAGTTTAACAATGAATTTTACGAGCAGACGGACGGAGTTGCCATGGGAAGCCCCCCTCTCCCCTCTGGTGGCTAATTTATTTATGGAAGACTTTGATAAAAAGGCACTGGAATCAACAAGTTTCAAACCCACAGTTTTTAGGAGGTACATGGATGACACTATTGTAATATGGCCTCAATGGAAGGATGAATTGTATCAATTCCTAGACCACCTAAATTCCATCCACACTACCATTAAATTTACAATGGAAATAGAAAAGATGGCTGCCTGCCATTTTTAGATATCCTCATTCAATGTAAGAGTGATGGTACATTAGGGCATGCTTTGTACCGCAAACCTACACATACAAATTTGTATTTGCATGCCAGTAGTTGCTATCACCCTCCACAGACAGTATGTGTTCTCAAGACTTTGGTGCACACGGCACATCGTATATCTGATAGTGAGAACTTGCAGGAGGAACTTAATCACCTGAAGAACATTTTCAAACCAAATGGATATACCAAGCAACAAATTCGAAGAGCATTCAACGTGAAACCTAGTATGCAACAAGACGAAGAAAGCAATGTCTTCAAATCAAGAGTGTTTTAGCCTTATGTGGGTGCTCTTTAATCGAAGATCAGTCGCATATTTGAAAAACCTAGAGTCAAAGTGACCTCCTTTGAAAATTGCAGCCCTACTCAGTCCTGTGAAGGAAGATTTGTTACTTCGCAAAGCACTGAAGATACCCACATTTGTTACTACCAGACAAGTCAACTGTAGCAGAATATTGTATCACTAAGGGGCACTCTATGAACTACAGTGACGTGAAAAATTCAACACCGACCTCTTCCTTCTGGGATTCCATTTTCAAGGAAGCAATAGAAATTAGATTAGCAGAAAACTTAATAAATAAAGACAATGGTTTTAATTTAGATAAGGCATGGAACCTGGCTCTAAGTGTAATGAAATTGCAGAGATGTGACAGTGCTGCTGCCGGCAAACGTACATCGACAAACGAATCGAATAGCTGATGTTTCCACTATGGGCATATGCGCATCTAAGGATACATATGTCTTTGCTGCCAACCAACATCTGTGACCCGAACGTGCAGTGCCGCTGTGCTGGGGCACATAAAACCATGCCTGGCACCTTGTTGGCAGTCATATAACACAGGATGAATCGCAGAAAGGCACAAATAATAGACAACAATATTATAGCTTTCGGCCTTTTAGGCCTTCGTCAGTTAGAGATACACACACACACACACACACACACACACACACACACACGACCGCCATCTTTGGCCGGTGACAGCGGTCGTGTCTGTGTGAATGTGTGTGTATGTTTGTGTCTCTAACTGACAAAGGCCTAAAAGGCCGAAAGCTATAATGTTGTTGTCTATTATTTGTGCCTTTCTGCGATTCACCCTGAAGATGAATCTTACTTGGCCGAAATATTGGAAGAAACTGAATTCGAGCAGCTACATGCCCAAAATTTATTGGATTATACAATAAGCCATGAAAAGCTGAAAGTGCACAGAAACAAATTTGCCTTTTTTGTGCTTCAACAAGAGCATCTTTCAGCTTCTTTTCCTGAAACATCAGTGTATGCTGCTTATAAAAAAACAAATTCTTTTTATCAGTAAAGATGTGACAACTTCTTTCTATGCCTCCACACATTTATATACAGGCTATGACAAATAACAAAATGTATTGATAAGTAGTTTGCATTAGGCAGAGATGGGAAAGCAGAAGGGTTCCTCTGTTTGATATGAAACCAATATCTTGAGAATGTCATGAGATATATTTGTGCTCTAAGTTTTATATGCAATTTCAATATCTTCCAAGTCAACAAACTGTTTTTACATCACATCCAAGAATTGTCACATCTTTACTGATAAACAGAATTTGATTTTTATAAGCAGCATACACTGCTGTTTCAAGGAAAAGAAGCTGAAAGATGCTCTTGTTGGAACAAAAAAAGGCAAATATGTTGCTATGCACTATCAGCTTTTTGTGGCATATTGTATAATCCAATAAATATGTTGCAATGTTTAATTTGATGCTACACAGTAGCTGTGACGAATAATGAAAATAAAACCAAGCATTCACTGAGGAAAGATATCGAACTATAAGTTGTACAAAAATAATTTTTTTTCAGAGAGTACATTTTCTAAATTGGCTAATACGTTTCATAGCAGTTCGAATATCATCTCATAACTGAATTCACATATTTGTTATCCAAACATCAAAATTTTTTGGTGTATCTTGATAAAGTATAAGAATTTTCAAAAAGGAGGAAACGGAGTTTCTAGATAAACATCTATTTCTTCTAATAAAATATTGGGCTTGAAATGATTTTGAGAACCTAGGTGTTCACCATTGTTGTGCAAATGACCCAGGCATTCTACATGACACAATTTAAGCAATTAAAGTAAATAAAATTAAAAAATAAAGTAACTCCATGAGAAACATGCCTTTGAAGATGTTAAGGATTACCTTCAAAATCTATTCTATTGATCTGATGAAACTTTTAGAGGTTTCTCTCTTATTTGCAATTGATAGTGTCACTTTTAATCATTTCTTGAACCATGGTAAGTACATATGAATGTTTTTGCTGAAGAACAAATAGAGGAAGGGGGTGGGTGGTATACCAATGTTCAGCTACTTTACATTAAAAAATATCTGAGACTGGCAGAAATATTGTTGATCACTTTTCAGTCATGGTCGCATTATTTGAATACTTGTGAAATGTAGGGGAGGTACCAAAGTTAATCTTTTTTCTGAAGAAACAAACTATCACGGATACATACATGTAATAGGAGAGTTGCAGAGAAACGATTGTTAGAAACCATTTGTGGTGATAAGTTATGGGTATATCCATCAATGAAATTGCACAGTTTTTCAATACAACCTCGATGAACCTCCATGTACAATGGGTATACTGTCTTAAACGCACAATTTATTGTCATAGATAAGATTTACTGATATATCTGTGAAAAATCTTTGTCGCAGGCTCAATGTGATGAATACCTATAAAAACAGGAAATTTTTCAATCACAGGCCAAATACAGGATGATTTGTGACTTCTATAAATGTTATTGGTGAGTAAATGGCAATTATAAACATAGTTTCATGACCTCTGAACCAAGAAACCTTGTTATTTATTCCCTATGTTAATTAAAGCCTGTATATTTTGTGTAGATATGTAGGGTAACTTGGAATCTATGGATCTTGGTAACAGATAAGAACACATCGTAAAAACTGTGGAAATTTGCTGTGAATAAAATGTGTAGATGTGCCAATCCATACAACTAGTACTTTTGAAACAAAAAATATTATGATTTTTTCCTAACATATTGTGATAACAAATACTGATTTTTGAAAATGGAAAATAGATTTTCTAGGTAAACATCTAAATAATGTAGAGATAATGTTTCGGTAATTTGATACTCCACAACATACGACTCTTTAAAAAGCATATTTTGGAACATATTACTATTGCATGCTATCATGCATGGACTGATATCTCATGAATCAAATAATATATAATTCTGCTTTCAACTTTAAATAAAATTTTGATATGTTATTTCTACATTTATGACCTAAAATGAAACATTTGAAAAGCCTAATCAATGTGTTTTATCTATGTGAAATCTATAAAAATATTGCAGAACTAGACTAAATTGGATGCTGCATATTAAAAGTGCCAAATAACAAAAATAAAATCACCCTTTCACTGAGCAAAGATATCAATCTATAACATGTACAAAAAACAAATGTTTTCACCAAATAGATTGTTGCTAATTGAGTGGGAAGTTTTAGAGCAGCCTGAATGCCACCTTTCAGAACAATACACACTTTTGCTTAACATCATGGTTTTCTGTTTGTATCTGGATAAGGGAGAAAGATGTTCGAAAACGGAAAAATTCTATTCTAGATAATGTCTGCAGGACATATAGTTAATATTTGAACACTTTTCTATGCTTAATTAATTGGATATTTACAATTCACAATTGCAAAATTAGTTAGAAATCTGGTTTTGTGATTTTTTGCAAAAGTACAATCAGTGCAACCTCTGGATCCCTGTAATTTATACAGATGTTGAAAAAATTTAAAAAGAAATTTTGAGAATATCATCTTAAGAACATACAGTAACATTTGTAATGAAAAGAAAATACTGAATAATCCACCCTAACAATTGATGATTTTATGTCTTTTTGTAATTTTCTCAGGAACTACCCATGAATAAATAGAGCTATTGTAAACAAATATAAAAAATAGAAATCGGATGACTTACCAATAGGACCGGCTCGTCGATAGGCACAAATAATCACAAACAAACACACATACAAGCTTTCGCCACCACTGGAAGCTTCTTCAGGAAAAAGAGGAAAAAAGGGGAGGAGAAAGGGAAGAATATGGGTTTTAAGGAAGTGGAAAAGGAGTCATTCCAATCCCAGGAGTGAAAGGACTTACCTTAAGGGACAAAAAGGAAGGTAATCCTTTTTGTCCCTTAAGGTAAGTCCTTCCACTCCTGGGATTGGAATGACTCCTTTTCCACTTCCTTAAAGCCCATATCCTTCCCTTTCTCCTCCCCTTTTTTCCTCTTTTTCCTGAAGAAGCTGCCAGTGGTGGCGAAAGCTTGTATGTGTGTTTGTTTGTGATTATTTGTGCCTATCGACGAGCCGGTCCTATTGGTAAGTCATCCGATTTCTATTTTTTATATTTGTTTATCCCACCAGGAAAGTTTCCTTCTATAATTTTAGAGCTATTGTAAGCCATATAAAGCCCACATATATGACACAATCTGCAAAAACCAACCAATGTGCTCAATTTGGATGGGCTACAGGAAGTGTGTAAGATTTAAAATTTTGATGTTGTACTGTAGGACAGCTACAGTATAAAAAATAACAAAAACAAAACTTCTCAAGGTTGAACTGGGATAACAGATGGTTGGCCCACTAGATGGTGCTGCTGTAGGTCAAATTGACATAAGCTGCATTTTTAAAACAGGTACCCCCAGTTTATATTCATATTTGTGTTGTTGTGGTTTTAAGGCTGGAAATTGGTTTGATGCAGCTCTCCACCCTACTCTATTCTAAGAGCAAGCCTCTTCATCTCCTCATAAAAATGGCAACCCACATCCATCCATCGGAATCTGCTTACTATATTCGTCTCTTTGTCTCCATCTGCATTTTTCCCCAACACACTTCCCTTCAATGCTAAATTCACAATTCCTCCATGTTTAAGAATGTATCCTACAAATAGATCCCTTCTTTTAGTCAAGGTATAATAAAAAATTCCCTTTCTTTCCAATTCTGTTCAGTATTTCTTCATTAGATTTGCGCTCTACCCACCTAATATTCAGCATTCTTCTGTAGCACCACATTTCAAAAGCCTCTATCGTCTTCCTGTCTAAACTATTTATTGTCCAAGTTTCACTCCTATATAAGGTAACACTTCACGCGAATGCTTTGAGAAAGTACTTCCTTACACTTCAATTAATATTTGATGCCAGCAAATTTATCTTTTTCAAAAACACTTTTCTTCCCACTGCCAGTCTGCATTTTATATCCTCCATACTGTGACTGTCATATGTTATTTTCATATGTTCATTTTCGGTAGTACTATTTTAAGAGGTTTACTCCTGCGTACTTGCAGATTTCGTTTGTACTACTGTTTTAATAGTTTATTCTATCGTATTTGATAAATACCGTTGTGTTTAGTCTT
This sequence comes from Locusta migratoria, assembly GCA_026315105.1. NCBI lineage: Eukaryota > Metazoa > Arthropoda > Insecta > Orthoptera > Acrididae > Locusta > Locusta migratoria. The sequence goes on along the minus strand of CM048746.1, from coordinate 104,913,956 downwards.
CGTCTTTGACCGGTGTATTTCAAAACAAGTCAGAGACCGTTACTAAGCTCATTATCAGTCAGTCCAGTGCCAGCTGTCACCAGTGTCGCGGCGTTAACAGCGCTAAGCTGCCGGACTCAGTTTTGTTGATTCGACAGTGTAGTTACCACTGACCACAGTTAAGTCAGCAGCCAGCCGCCTTCATTATAGTACTAGGCTTCTTTAAAGTTGTTAACTGCTGTTAATTGTATCGATAGGATGGATAGGATGTGTGCCTGCTGTGTGCGGACGCAGGAGGAGTTGGCCGCGGTTCGCGAACAGCTGAGCGTGCTGTTGGCTACGGTCAGCCGTCTTCAGGCTGCTGTCTCGGGGTGCAGCGATGGTGGGGAGTCTGGTGCGTCGAGTGGGACACCTCAGGTGTCTCATGCTTCGCTCTCTGTCCCTGCTACCGAGGCACCTTCAGGTGTACCGGATGTCGTCGAGTTGCCTTCTCCGCAAGGGGAGTGGCGGGTTGTACGGCGTTCGCGTCGCTCGAGGCGGAAGGCCAATGTGGAGGCTGGACGTCCGTCCGCGCCCGTTCGTCCTGTGAGTGAAAGTGTGGCCACTCCTTCAGCAGGGTCCGAGCAGGTGCATGGGGGGAGGGGATTATTAGTTATTGGGAGCTCCAATGTCAGGCGCGTGATGGAGCCCCTTAGGCAGATAGCGTCCAGATCTGGAAGGAATTCCAACGTGCACTCGGTGTGTTTGCCGGGGGGGCCTCATCCGAGATGTGGAGGCGGCCTTGCTGGCGGCTATCGAGGGTGCGGGGTGCAGTCGACTGCAAGTCGTAGCTCACGTCGGCACCAATGACGCTTGTCGCTTGGGTTCTGAGGAGATCCTCAGGTCCTACGAGCGGCTGGCGGAATTGGTGAAGGCTGCTGCCTTCGCACGCGGGGTGCAAGCAGAGCTGTCGATTTGCAGCATTGTTCCCAGGGTTGATCGGGGTCCTTTGGTTTGGAGCCGAGTGGAGGGTCTGAACCAGAGACTTCGCCGACTCTGTGACAGTCATGGCTGCAGATTTCTGAATCTGCGTTATCGGGTGGGGAATTGTAGGGTGCCCCTAGATAGATCAGGGGTGCACTACACTAAGGAAGCGGCTACTCGGGTAGCAGTGTACTTGTGGAGTGCACATGGGTTTTTTTTAGGCTAGGCGCTAACTCTGATGAGCACTCGCCTGTCAGCATTCAAACAGCGAATTCAGGCCACGTTCGGAACAAAACTTCGAACATAAAAATATTAGCCGCGAACTTACAGAGTATTAGAAACAAAGTTCCCGAATTTGCAGCGCTGCACGGAAGTTATTGCGCTCAGATAGTTTTAGGCACCGAAAGCTGGCTAAATGATGATGTGGCAAGTTCAGAAATATTTAGCGAAGCGTGGAATGTATATCGGAAAGATAGATCTGATACAACTGGAGGAGGAGTGTTCATCGCCGTGGACAAAGATATTGTTTCTACTGAGATCGAGGTTGAAAGTAACTGTGAAGTTATCTGGGCACGCATAACAGGTCTAAAAGAAGTAAAGTTAATAGTTGGGTGTTTTTACCGGCCCCCCAGTGCTGCTGTAGCAGTTTTAGAATCATTCAAGGAAAGTCTACACCAGGTAGTGCATAGGTATCCGGGCCATGCAATATTAGTCGGAGGAGACTTCAACCTTAAGAGTATAGATTGGGACCTCGCTAGTTTCATTTCAGGTGGTACAGACAAGCAGTCTTGCGAGCTACTTTTGGACACATTCTCCGAAAACTGTCTTGAGCAGTTAAACCGGCAACCCACGCACAATGGAAATATTCTAGACCTTATAGCCACAAACAGGCCTGACCTCATTAACAATGTCTGTGTAGAGACAGGAATTAGTGATCATGATATCGTCATAGCGTCGATGGTGACCAAAGTTCATAAACCAGTCAAGAAGGCTAGGAGCGTGTTTTTGTTGGGAAAAGCCGACAAGCAAATGTTACGATCGCACTTAGAAAATGAATGGGCATCGTTTAATTCTGGGACTATGGATGTAGAGGAATTGTGGACTAAATTTAAATGCATTGTTAATGAAGGGTTAGAGAAATATGTGCCAGTAAAGACGATTAAGGATGGAAAAGATCCACCGTGGTATAATAATAATGTTAGAAAGCTGCTGAGAAAGCAAAGGCTGTTGCACTCTCGATTCAAAAAAGAACACGCAAATGATGACAGGCAAAAGTTAGTAGAGATTCGTGCGTCTATAAAAAGATCGATGCGTGAAGCATACAATAATTATCACAGCCATACCTTAGCAAAAGATCTTTCCGAGAACCCGAAAAAATTCTGGTCCTATGTAAAATCGATAAGCAGGTCAAAGCCCACTGTCCAGTCACTAGTTGATCATTCCGGGGCAGTAATAGAAGAAAGCAAACGGAAAGCTGAAGTTCTAAATTTAACCTTTAAGAAATCTTTCACGCAGGAGGACCGCACAAATATACCATCATTTGATCAACGTACTAATTCCGAAATGGGGGACATAGCAATAGGTATTTCCGGTGTAGAGAAGCAGCTGAGAGAGCTAAATACGAAAAAGTCTGCTGGTCCAGATGGAATACCAGTTCGGTTTTACAAAGACTATTCTGCGGCATTGGCCCCCTACTTAGCTTGCATTTATAGCGAATCTTTAATTCAGCGCAAAGTTCCTAGTGATTGGAAAAAAGCGCAGGTGACTCCAGTGTATAAGAAAGGAAAGAGAACTGACCCATACAATTACAGGCCAATATCATTGACATCGGTTTCATGTAGAATTTTGGAGCATATTCTCAGTTCGAATATAGTAAATTTCCTTGAAACGGAAAAGCTTCTTTCCATGAATCAGCACGGGTTTAAGAAACATCGTTCATGTGAAACTCAGCTTGCCCTTTTCTCACATGACATCTTGCGAGCCATGGACGAAGGGCAACAGGCGGATTGTGTTTTTCTCGACTTCAAAAAGGCGTTCGACACGGTGCCACACTGCAGACTGCTAACGAAGATACGAGCTTATGGAATAGGTTCACAGATTTGTGACTGGCTGGAAGACTTCCTAAGTAATAGAACGCAGTACGTTGTTCTCGACGGCGAGTGCTCATCAGAGTCGAGTGTATCGTCAGGCGTGCCCCAGGGGAGTGTGATAGGACCGCTATTATTTTCTATCTATATAAATGATCTGATGGACAGAGTAAGTTGTAATTTGCGGCTGTTTGCTGATGATGCTGTGGTGTATGGGAGGGTGTCGTCTGTAACTGACTGTAATAGCATACAGGTTGACTTAGACAAAATTTCTAGTTGGTGCGAAGAATGGCAGCTAGCTCTCAATGTAGAAAAATGTAAGGTGATGCGCATGAGTAGAAAAAACAATCCTATAATGTTCGAGCGAATACAGCATCAGTAGTGAGCTTCTTGATGCGGTCGCGTCGTTCAAATATCTAGGCGTAACATTGCAGAGCGATATGAAATGGAACGAGCATGTAAGGACAGTTGTGAGTAAGGCAGACAGCCGACTTCGGTTTATTGGGAGAATTTTGGGAAGATGTACTTCACCTGTAAAGGAGACCACGTATTAAACGCTTGTACGACCACGTCTTGAGTATTGCTCAAGTATTTGGGACCCGCAGCAGATCGGTTTGAAGGCGGTTCAGAGGCGAGCAGCTAGATTTGTTACCGGTAGGTTCGAGCAATGCGCGAGTGTCTCAGAAATGCTCCGGCAACTCAATTGGGGATCGCTGGAAGAAAGACGACGTTCTTTTCGTGAAATTCTGTTAAGTAAATTTAGAGGGCCGGAATTTGAAGCTGAGTGTAGTACGATCTTGCTGCCGCCTACTTACATTTCGCGTAAAGATCACAAAGACAAGATAAGAAAAATTAGGGCTCGTACTGAGGCATATAGGCATTCTTTTTTTCCTCGTTCAATTTGGGAGTGGAATAGGAAAGGAAATGCCTAGTAGTGGTACGGTGTACCCTCCGCCACGCACCTTACGGTGAATTGCGGAGTATGTATGTAGATGTAGATGTAGATGTACTACCCAAGTAACAAAACTCATTTACCACCTTCATTGTTTCGTTACCTAATATAATTCCTTCAGCATCGCCTGATTTTCATAGACTGCACTCCATTACCCTTGTTTTGCTCTTATTAATGTTCATCTTATACATTCCTTTCAACACACTGTCCATACTGTTCAATTGCTCTTCCAGGTCCTTTGCTTTCTCTGACAGTATTATAATATCATCAGAAAAATGCAATGTTTTCATTTCTTCACCCTGAACTCTTAATTCCATTCGTATAGTAAGTAAATAATTATGAAAGTTTTATTCAGAACATTTTGTGATAGATTGTGCTGTACCATTCGAAAACTTACTTCTCACATTTTTAGAAGAACAGTTGGTAACAATGTGATTTTTTAAATGAAAAGACAAAAAGTAGTTACGTTTGAACTTTTTATTTCAGTTGTTCCAGTATGATACATTATTATTATTATTATTATTATTATTAACATTATTAACTTGATTGGCCACATTGAACCATTTGAGTTGTTCCAGTTCACTTTTTCTTTGAAGGTTGCAGTGTTCGGTTCTTACGTTCCGCCAACTACCTCTTCATTTTCTCCGATTCTGCCTTTCTCTGTTTGTCTGAAATCTCCACAGGCTTTCTGTGTGTCATTTCTGCTGGAAATTTATGGTTCTTAAGAAGGGTGTTGACCACCTCTTTGTCCTTAGCAACAACAATTTTGAGGCCAACCGCTTCGAGATCGTGTTAAATTTTTTTACCCAATGTCCTCCTGTCTTCTTTCCGAGACTTCTCATCAATAGTTGTAAAATTCTGTTCTCTGGTAGTCTTAAGATGTGAAAAAAATAAGAGATTCTTTTCTTCTTCATTGTGCTGGCGACTGGGTCTATCTCCCAATAGGCAATTTCATTGGGAAGGATTCTCCAGACTCCTTCAAGCTGGAGTTTATTATTTATATACATTATGATAATTCTTCTTTCAGTTTTGAGGAGCCGATCAGTTCTTCTTTCATTTTTAATCTGGAACAGAGTTTCACAGGCGTATGTGGCTTCCGGGAGAGATACAGTTTTGTAGTGTTGGATCTTAGTGTCTATTGAGAGGCATTCCTTATTATATGTTGTCCAGGTTAAAAACTGTGCCTTTTTCATTTTGTTGGTTCTATTTATCCATGTTGCTTTCTCATTTAAGTTGTGTGTAATGATTTCTTCAAGATATTTAAATTGTTGGACTATGTTAAGTTTTTGATCATTTATGATGACTTTATCTATGCAAAGAGGTTTCATGGGCATGATCTCCATTCTCTCGAAGGATATTTGTAGTCCTATTTTCAGAGCAATTTTCTGGAGACTGATGATGTGGGCTCAAACTTCTTCCATGTCAAGGGCGAAGAGAGCTAAATCATCTGTAAACCCCCAGGCAGTTTGATCTTATTGAGGGTCTTGCTCCAATTTTTATTCTAGGTGGGTTTTCTTTTTGCTGAATCTTCATACAGTTTTTATTGTGAAAGTTTTCTACATTTCTCCCCTGAACTTTACCTTCAAACTTCTGTAATTTTAATGATTTTTTTCTAGTTTTGGGTGAAGGCCATATAATCTGAGGATTTTTAAAAATGTGGGTCTATAATACTATCATACGCCTTCTTGAAATCGATAAATGAAATAAATAGTTGTTTATTACTGTATTTGTAATATTCCATTATTAGTTTCAAGTTGAGAATTTGATCTGGACAGCTTCTATATGTGTGAAATCCTCCTTGATATTCTCCAAGTTAAGGTTCCAGAGTGCTTTTGATTCTGTTGTAAATTATGCGGGAGAAAATTTTGTATGTGCAGTCCATAAGGGTTACTCCTCTGTAATTATCCAGGTTGGTTTTATCTCCTTTTTAAAAATAATTCCTGAGGTCCAGTGCACTGGAATTTTCTCCATAACCCAAATTTCAACTAGAGTTGGTTGAGATTTATGAGTGCAGGCTTCCCAGCATTTTTCCATGATTTCCACAAAGACTACATCTTTGCCACATGCCTTGTAATGTTTTAGTTCCTTAACTGCAAATTCTAATTCATTGATGGTCTGAGGATCTATTAGATCTGGGGTTGTTAAATGCATGTGTCAATGTTTACATGGAAGGATTCCAGTGGGTCATCACAATTCAAAAGTTTATTGAATGTCTCTGCAAGGATCTCTGCATGTCTTTGTTACTGTGGGACAGCTTTCCATTAACGTTGGGATTCATATTTTTTAAGATATCTGTCGAAAGTTTTATAATAATCTCACAACTGTTTTTTTTTTTTCCTTCTTAAATTCTCTTCTATATTTTCTAGAGTATTTTTAAGATGTTTACATTTTGTTTGTCTGATGATTTTATGGGCCAACTTTCTTTGCTTAATGGGTTCTAAGTTTGAGTCTTCTGACTTTTGGGCATTATGATTTAGCCAAGCTTGGTGCTTTCTTTCTACTGTCTGATCGCATCTATCATTCCACCATTCATGTTTCTTTATGGGATATCTTGGAGCTAATTCTTCTGCTATGATTTTAGTTTTGTTAGATCCTTCCTCAGTTTTCCTATAGTACTGCTTATTTTGTATTAAGGTGGTAGGGTCAACTTTTCTCCTGGTTTTATTTGGATGTCTTTTCTTTACCATTGGAGTTAATTTTATTTTGATCTTCACCACATAGTGGTCTTCATTAATGTAATAAATGCTCAAAATGATGTCCTTAAACTTCAATGCATTTGGCAATACATTTCATGAAATGCCACTCAACAGCGAATAGTCTGCCTTCAGTAATTGTCTCACATGCATTGACAATGCGCTGATGCCTGTTTTCAGGCATTGTTGGTGAATCACGATAACACATATCTTTCAGTTTTCTCCAAAGAAATAAATCTGGAGTTAGAAGATCCAGTGAACATGCAGGCCATTGTATGGTACTTCTATGACCAATCCACCTGTCATTAAATATTCTATTTAATACTGCTTCAACTGCGCACATACTACATGCCGGACATCCATCATGTTGAAAGTACATCGCCATTCTGTCATGAACTGAAACATCTTATACACCAACACTTCCATATTTATTTATTTTTAACATGCAATTTATATCAATTTGACCTATAGTAGCACCATCTAGTGGGTCAACCATAGTGCCATCTATTTTCCCTTTCAAACTTGAAAAGTTTTGTTCTTATTATGATTTTCCTTTGATGCTTATTTCTTGAGATATTTGGCCCAGTCACTGTCAATGGACCACCCTGTATATGAATGATATTAATAATGCACATTGCCATTTGCAGTATGATTAAGTTTCTTAGAAACATAGAAAGTGATATAAAACATATGCACCTACAGCTGGAGAGAGGATGGCATTTTATATTATGCCTTTCCTCTCCCGGGATTAGAATGACTCCTGACCCACTCCCTTAAAACCCTCATCCTTTCATTTTCCCTCTCCTTCCCTGCTCTTTCTAAAGAAGCAAACTAAGGTTGCTAAAGCTCAGTTGTGTGTGTGTGTGTGTGTGTGTGAGAGAGAGAGAGAGAGAGAGAGAGAGAGAGAGAGAGAGAGAGAGAGAGAGAGAGATTACAGTATACATCAGTTTTTTATTTATTAAGAGCATAATTTCTTACTTCTGAACATTTAAAATTAGTAACTAATTTTTACACCATTCTGAAATCTTATCAAGGTCTGGCAAAATTTGTGTAGCTTTCTTCCAATAACATCTCATTACAGATAACTATAAAATCTTTGTATAGACTTAACTTGACATTAATATTGCCTGACAAGACGAATATACATTATGAGCAGTAGTGGTACAAATCCATTTTCACAGTACAGACATGAAGTTACTTCTACACCTGTTACTGGCTCTCTCACCCAGATAACATACTGTGTCCTCCCTAGAAATAAATACTCTATAATACAGTCACAAAATTTCTTTGGTACTTCATATCATTGTACATTTGTTAAATACATTGTTTTGGTGGTGTGACAAAAGTACTCATTGTGTTACCTATGACCATTGTTTCCAGAATCCACTCTGGCTATATTCAGTGTATGCTTTAACAACAGGAAGTCAGTGAGATGAATTCTCCTATGTTTCTTTTAATTTGGCTTGTGCTTTGGAAACAATTTTCATACAAATGAAATAAGATGTATTATGGTTGAAGGAGAGCCAACTTTAGTGCACATTCTGTATAGAATCTGGTTCTGTCAGCCCATGGAACCTTATTTTAATTGTAATGAATCCAGCTGTTTCTCAACGCTACTGGCACCAATGTCAATATCACTCATTCTTTTAGTCATATGAGAATTGAACTAGGTCAGATGATCTGCATTTTCTTTAGAAAAGGACAATTTGGAAATCAAATACAGCATTTATCCCCAATTTCAATTCCTGTGCCATACATGAAAATATCGAAATTAACTGTGATGTCAATGACAGATCTTTTGCAAGATTCTGCTGTTTTCATCCTTGATCAATCCAGAAATGCTCTGTCCCTCATGACCTCCACAGCAACATACCGTTAAACTCTACTCTTATTTCCTCACCTCTTTGTCTTTGGCCATGTTCCTGCATATGCAGGGTCAGCTCTTTGTTAAATCGGGATTTGGCATGTGTTAATATTTATGGGGTGGTCAGATGCTCTTCCTGTTGCCACCCCATGCCCGCCCCCCCCCCCCCTCCCGGGAGGAAATGTGTAGCCCAAATGTCTGCATATAGTGTTATATGTGTAAAAGTGTTACGAAATGTTTGTGACTCATGTAACTGAGACAGGACTTGGGAAACAGCCTGGTATTCACCTAGGGGGATGTGGAAAACTGCCTTAAAAGCCACATCCAGGCCGGCCAGCACTCCGACTCCCTTCGTTAATCTGCTGGGTGGATTCGAACTGGAGCCGGTACACCTCCCCTTCTTGGAAAGCGGTGTGTTAGACCACACGGCTAACCGAGCAGGTTTTCATTTCCTTACTGAGGGTCTACTTAATAAACATATATCTAATAAAGTATCTGTCTATCTACTTAGAAAGTGTTGCAATTTATACTCCCCATGAAAGGTTTTCATTACTGAGTGTCTCTTCTAACAGTCGGTGCATTTTCTAGTGTCCCCTTTCCCTCCCTATTCAGGTTGCAAATATTCATGATTTTGTACTGTGGCTGAAAAAAAATATTGTTAATTATTTCTGTCATCTGAAATCCAATGTCAGCAAAAAGCACAAGTTTCTTTCTCATTACCAAAAATATTTCTAAAATAGAATTTTACGCTCTGACTCAATGGTATGATTCCAAAATGGTACAATATCCATTTTAGCAATACATATTAAGAGGAACTGTAAAACAGAAAGAATAACCATTACTCCATCAGTGTCACCACTGCTGTGGGGCTCATTCTGACTACTACCACCATGCAGCAGTGTTGATGCGTCGCTACAGAAGTACTCTTAGGAGAGACACCCTGTACATTTACAGTAACTTAATTTTTATCCAAAAATTTTTGTGCTTCAGTACAAAGACATTTTGTCATTCCAAATCAAGAAATCCTGCAACATTTATTTCTTCCCCTCCATTATTCAGTTTCCCTTTCCTTTACAACTACAAAAGAGTGTTACTGTTTACGAGTCCAGGTGTAAACATGAAAATAGTTCCTAACACCTTACTGTGTTTACCTTTGATACATTCTTCATAAAAACCATGTAAACTTATGCTTTGGCTGGATGTGAGTGTTGAAGCACATGTAACTGACAAGCCTGTATGAGGTAAACATAGAAACTACTTATAACCAAGAATAAAGGAGAACATTTTGATTGGTTAACAGCTGAATTTGATGAAAATTGCATCCATACACAAAAGCTTAAAAATAGATTTACCAGGTCAAGTCCAAACAGTGTGCATGTTTGCTGAATCATTTTCTGATCACATTTTTCATTTGGATCTGGTGGTGGTGTGCCTGCAATTGGCTGTGGGCGTGGACGCACTGCCGAGGCCACTACCGATGCATTTGGTACACCTCCAGAGCCCACAGTCATTGCCCCAGAAACAGGAATCGAACGGACACCGCCGGACGCATGCTGCAGCTGCAGCTCGAGGCTTCGGCGCAGAGTGGGCCACCTCCGTCGTAGTCGCCATCCTCGCCACGTTGACTGAATCAGCACTGCAGCTCTGTGCCTCGTATCGGAACGCAGTGATTCCAGCTGCTGTCTTGCTCCTTCACTGAAATATCAAAATTTCACAGGGTTTAGTATAAAGGAAAGATTAAAAGTAACAAACAAAAGGCACTTAGTTAATGACAGTGTTGGAAGTTTTAGATTCTTAGACCTACAGATAGTTAGATCTTTTGCAGAACTGGAAATATATATCTTTACTGCTGCTCACATTTAAAGGAAAATGCCTTACTTTGCTTATTTTCATTCTATGCCACCATATTATGGGTTCACTTTGCATTTTCACAAACAATATTATGAGCCCACAAAATGGTAGTGGGTGTTAAATCATGCACTTATTGCAAGCTGTTGTTGAAGCATCTCAACTTCTAATTTTCTCATGGACTTTGTGGTTGATAATGTGGACACATTCCAAAAGAATTGGAAAATGATTTGCACTTTGATACTTTTATTACCCATATTCCACAGAAAGATGTTCACTATTTCACAAGATCAGTCTTCAATTGATTTCCTGAATAACTGAAAAAATATAGGTTGAATAATTTCCTGTCACAATTTTTTATTTTATTTTTATCACCATCTGTGAATTCTGTAATAACTCATGCCATAACTAAATAGCTTCCATGGCACCATGAACCTAAGAAAAATAATCGTGAGGACTACTTCCTACTTGATACAAAGAATATATATATGTACTGAAAGACTTATTTTACAAAATAGGTTAAAGGAAGAAAAATTAAGTTCATAGTATTTGTAGACTCAGAGAAATATTTTGACATTGATGACTGGAACACACATTTTGAAATTGTAAAAGTACCAAGAGTAAAATACAGGAGTAGAATGTTATATACACCTTACACAAAAACCAGACTGCATTTATGAGCTAGAGGATATGAAAAGGAAGCAGTTATTAAGAAGAGATTGAGACATGTTGGTGGCCTATCCTTGATGTTATTCAAACTGAACAATGAGTAGTAACTAAACCAAGGAGAAGTCTGACAAGATAATTAACGTTTAGGGAGATGAAATAAAAACTGACTTATTTCAATGACATTGTAATTCTGTAAACATTTATTTAGAATTTGAAAAAGCAATTAAATGCAATGGACATAGTCTTGAAAAGGGATATAAGATATATCTGGGATGATGTGGTTGAGGAGGAGGTGAGGGATGGGGAAGAGAAGCGGTAGCAGTAGAGGTGTGGGATAAGATGTAGTGCTGCTTGCAGAAGTGTTACAGGGTAGGGCTGTTAGGTGGAGTGTTGAGAGGTTGGAAGAGGAGTGGGGATCAGGGTGCAGTTAAGGAGAGAAGAGGAGGAAGATTAGCATTTAGTTAAATGAAGGACAAGGACTAACTAACAAAGGTTGAGACCAAGGATTATGAGAAATTCCCCCAATCCTTTTCTCCATCTACCTATTGCCTTCCTTGCTGCCATCCCATATCTACATAACTTTACATTCTGCTAAAGCACTCACTAGCCTTTTCTCCTTTTCTAATTCTTCTTAGACTCCCAAACTTCCAGATTCTATTCCTAGCAACCCTACCCTTCCCTCATCACATTCCTGAATTCTTTCACAAAAATCACTATACCTTCCCCCATCTTGCTATTATCCCCATAACTATGTTACGTCCTAGTCCACCCTCCCCCCCAATGATGACCACCACCTGTCCTCATCCTTACCTCCCTCATCACCTCCCATCCCCCCTCTACATCCCCTGTCCTTGTCACCACATGACACCCTCCATAGTTTGTTGCTCCCATAAGATGCAGTTGCAATCCACAGTCCAGCAACAATATCCATACATAGTGCTCATGTTTTTAGGATTTTTGTGAATGTGTGTATGTTTCCTTTTTAGGAAGAAGGCCTGTTGGCCAGAAATTTAAGTGTTTACCAGTATGTCCATTGTGCCTATTTGCTACTCAACTTCTATCCTTTTCATAATATTATTGTTATTTGGCAATGGATAAATACCTTAGAAATATATGCCTTTTCCCAAGTGCCCAGCTTGTGCTGACAGCACATGGTTGAGTCTTTGGCTGTTCTTCCAGTGCTTGTTGGAAGCTCTGAAGAATGAGCTGGCAGTCCTCTGTAGCTTTATCATCTACACGCCGTAGTTTTCGGAAAGGTGCTAACAGTCGATATCGTGCATTAAATGCTTTGAATCGCATCCGATGTGGATAACCTGAAAGTGAAAAATATAGATAACACACATTCTCCACTCTAACCGATTAAATATATTTATTTCATCATTGATTAAGCACAGTTTGAGATACTATAACTCCCAGTACCTCCTGCCATTAAGTTGACAGTTTCCAACACCTGAAGTGATCTGATTTGCCTCATTACAGTTCCTCTGTCAAAACGACCTGGTGTTTCACTAGAATTGCTTCGGAGGCATCGTACAAAATGTGGACGAGCATGCACCAGAGTCCGCAACAGGTTATCTAGCCTCGTGTGGAAGTCTTGTGTTAGCGTTGAAACTGGTTCATCACCATTTAGCCTGAAATTATAAGGTGTTTATCAATACAGCAGATTTTAGTCTTGACACATTTTGTTGTCGTTTAGCTACTTACTTTTAAAGTTTTATTGGAAGTATGAATTAATAAGTTACAGTCACAAAGAGCACAACTGTTAATAATTGTAGTCACGGAATGCTATTACATCACAACCTGACAATAATAATCTGTCATATTCACACACTTACAGCACATATTACTTTATTTTTAAATTATCTCGTCCTACTTACATAGCAGTACTGACATAAAAGAGCAATATACAATATATTTTGCTCCATACAAAACTTATGTGATGTATTAATGCATTGAACAACTGGAGAGGGGCCAAAATAATTTCTAAATTCACAAGTTTGGTTGTGAAATTTTTTTGCTGATTGAAATAACAAAGGAAAAAGAGACAAAGCATGCAGGGGGGAGGGGGGAGGGAATAGTTTTATGACCATTTCCTCACTCCTTAACTAATCATTTTATGATATATCTATGTCTTTACCTAATAATGTAGTAAGATAGTAGTTGATTTATTCCAATAATGCTGTAATGAATTGGCAATTGCAAAACACAATTTATAATCACTGTCAGAAACTTGATTTAGCACATATACACTGTTGAAATTATGAGACACTTTTCATCATTAATTTCTTTCAATGGAGTCTTGTCCCAGTCTGTAATTTTTTTGTAATGTAGTTGTATTAACAGCACTGTCTGATTTTGATGAGTAAAGAAGTACAATATCAGTTTAACTCAATATAAGCAGAATCAAACATTGTACTGTCCTGCACTGGTTGTATTGAAAATAGGTAACAAATTGACATAGCACTCCTTAAAAATCTAGCAAATCAATAAAATTAGTATTACATCAACCAAATTAGGTAATATCAATAACATGAGGATATGGAGCAATTCACCTCAAAGATGATCCCTAAGCCACAGGCAAGTACATAGGAAAGACAACAGCATTCACACAATCTATATATTTTCAGCTATGGCCATAGTGGCCAGAGATGGCAGTTATTTGTGCATGAATTGTGCCTGAGGGATTGTATGAAGGTATTCTTTTTCTGAAAATAATATGTGTGAATGTGCCTGTTGTGGCTCTGTGATTGTGTTTGCAGTGACTTGTTTCCCATCCTAATGTTATTGACATTCCAACCTGGATTTTCCATATTTTCCATTTTTTAAACAGACAAATTAAATGAAGAAATCAAAGTTTTTATATTACTCACAAATCTGTGTGAGATGTGGGAGATATCCTGAAGCTGACACCTCGGGGTACTGTTTCAATTGAATATAATGCTTTTAATTCACTCCCAAATAGATGCGTAGCAAACCCAAAGTTGCAACTATGTTTGTGGAAAACAGCCACCAGATCATCTGGCACTACATCTTTATTTGTATCTGCATAATAAATCATAAAACAACAATAAGGATGACAATATTAAAAATTCACATAAAGATTTGATACAGTAGATAAAAATTTACCTAAGAAGTCTGAAGCATCATATACAACACGACCAGCAAAATGCTGTATTCCAAAATTTCTCAGCTCCATTGGTTTTGGTTCAAACAGCCGTGGGTTCTGTTTGTGCTGCACTTTTATTTTTGCAATATAAGATTCTACTGTACCACGAATAGAGCACTCAACATCCAACATACTTAACAGTCCAGTACGCTGTGAACATAAATTTTGTTTCAGTTGGAAGACTGTTACATTGTGTTACAAACAACATTCTGATAACCATTCCAACAAACATTTATGTACTACTGAATTACCACAAAGTACACAAAATGAAATATATTTTAGCGATATTTAATGACATTAAAAGACAAAGGAGATTTCATTTATACATGGACAAAATGATATATACACAAAAGTGAGGTAAGAAACAAGCATCAGATGCTTGGAAAATCACCATCTAGCTTAAACTCTTTACTAGAAGACTTGGAACAGTTCTGTTTCTTACATTGTTGCTTGTGAATGTTTAGTGTACAGTTTTTGTATTTGATGCTTATCAGTTTTTTGGTCCATGTTTATTCACTTCAGTGCCTGTCCAGATATCAAATCAGTGCCACTGCACTAAAGACAGATGTATTTGTTAGCAAAGTGGGAAATATATTTTGGTTACTTCAATTTAAGAAGTGCACCCTCTCCCCCTATCTTTTATGTTTTCCAGTCTATGGTTGTTTTCCACAACAACAGTATTCCAAATGAAATAACAATTTACATGAAACTTCCTGGCAGATTAAAATTGTGTGCTGGAACCGGGGCTCGAACCTGGGACCTTTGCTTTCATGGGCAAGTGCTCTACCACGGAGCTATCCCGAAACGACTCACGGGCCATCCTCACAACTTCAATTCTCACCTCATCTAATTCCGGAACAATATCTACATCCATTACATTTTTTCTTTATTTCCCTTTATTTTTCACAATTGTTGAATAAGATTTTCTGCAATATAAGAAAGCTATATTTTTGAAAATATTTTAGGCAGATAAATATAATATGGTGTCACTGGAATTTCATGCTCTTCATTCACATTTACAGCGTAATGTTTTGTTAATTCTTGACTGTTGTGGAGTGATTGTAGGATGTCAATACAATTAATCATTTTGAAGTTATAAAATTGCCCAACATTTCAGCTACTACTGCAAGCTGCCTATCTCCAAATCATAGGAAAGGCTACTTGCAATAGTGGCCAAAATGTCAGTCAATTTCATAAATTAATTACTGAAAACCCAGTGTTGCCCAGGTATGTATTTATTCTGAACTCTCATAGTCCATATTTCCTCCCCTCCTCTTTCTCTCCATCCATCTCTCCTTCTCCTATCTCTGTTTGTCCATACCTTCCACTCTCTTGGCCCATTTCTTCCACTCCCCCTCCTCCCTCCCACCTACATCCCTTGGTTCATCTTCTCCCTCAACCCCAATTGAGGAAAGCTAATATATAGACTATCTGTTAACTTTTGTGGTGATCAGTAAAACAGAGTCAAAGTTTTTTGCAAGGTACACTTTGCCATGCACCATACAAACGTTTAAGTAGACAGTGACCTTCCACTTGGTTTAAAAGTCAAGTGTGCAAAAATTCATGATCACATCAAAACTATGGATTTTGTCAAATTTTGTAAGTAAAGTACCCTTCACCATTGCTATGTAACAGACAAAACCTACAGCAATATTTAAACACAGTTGCCACCCCATTTCCTGAACTAAACATACCAAATTGAATCTATATAGTAATAAGGACAGTTTACAACTCATCGCAAAAATGTGACGACAAGCTGTGACAGGCACATAAAAAAAAAACAACCCCCCACACACGCAACACTTTAGCTATCAGCCTTGGCTTCTTCAGAAAATAGAACATTCACACAATAGCATAGGCACACAACCGTAAGCTCCAGCTGCTGCACTTCAAATCATGCTCTGCGGTGTGGAAAGAGGGGAGGGGAGGGGAATAGGAAGGTTGTGTCACAGTGGTGGGGATGATACAGTATGACCTTACAGAGCATGTACATATTAGATGGGAGGAATGAGAAGCAGTTTACAAATGGAGCGAGGAGGCGGGTGAGTGGAGGAAATTAAATAATTTAAAATAAAATAAATAATTGAGGCCTGGATAATTTTGAGATCAGAGAATGTTCTGTAGGGATAACTCCCATCTGTGCAGTACAGAAAAGCTGGAGGTGGGTGGGAGGATCCAGATAACCCGGGTTGTGAAGCAGCAGTGAAATCAAGCATATACTCCACTGCATACTGTGCCACTGGGTGGTCCACCTTGTGTTTGGCCACATTTTGGCAGTGGCCATTCATCTTGGACAGCTGGTTAGTAGTCATGCCAATATGAAGAGGTGCACATTGATAGCAGCACTGTTGGTAAAATACATGGCTGTTTTCACAGGCAGCCCACCCAGCCTGTAACAGGGTAGGATAAGTCTTGACAGGACTGGAAGAAGAAGTGTTGGGTGGATGGATTGGACAAGTCATGCAGTGGGTTTTTCCACAGGGATACGATCCCTGTGGCAGTGGGCTGGGTTTTGGGGTGGCGTAAGGATGGACTAGGATGTTATGGAGGTTGGGAGGGCAATGGAACACCACTTTAGGAAGGATGGGAAGGATCTTAGGCAAGATATCTGATCATTTCTGGGCATGGTGATAGAAAATCAAAACCTTGGCGAAGGAAGCAATTTAGTTGTTTGATTCCAGGGTAGTACTGTGGATATGGCAGGGGAGATCTGTCCACGGACTAGGTCCGTGAGGTAGTTTCTGTCTGTGAAGGTCTTTGTGAGACCCTCAACATATCGAGAAAGGGAGTTCTTTTCACTGCAGATATGCCGTCCACGGGTGGCCTGGCTGTAAGGGAGGGTACAATTGAGAAGATAATCTAGCTCACCATAAGAACAAAGAGGGAGGTAGCAGCAAAAACTAAAAACTGGGATAAGTCAGAATTTGAATGTAAATGTGTTCCAAAATTCTGCAACTGGATAACATCAGAGATACAGACATATATTTTTTTTGCATCTGGTTTATTACTCTTCATGGAAATTGGAATGACCTGCACTTTTTCCAAACCTTGGGAACACTTCGCTCCTCTAAGAGACCTTTGATGCACTGCTCTTAGAAGGGGGGGGGGTCAAGTTCCTTTGAATACTCCATTAAAATTGGATTGGTATCCCTTCAGGTCCAGCGGCCTTTCTGCCATCGAGTGATTTCGATTGATTTTCTATCTCTCTCACACTTATTTCAATATCTGCCATTTTGTCATTCATGGTTTGGAGGAGGAACTACTGAGCAATCCTCCATGTAACTGCTTTGGAAAAAACATTTAATATTTCAGCCTTTTGTATGTCATCCTCTCTTTCAACACCATTTTGGTCACAGAGCATCAGCAACACTGCCAGAGGTGAAAGAAGTGGAAAGTGACAGATAAAAATCCTAGGACACGGCGGGGATCGAACCCGCGACCTTTGGATTTGTAGTCTGGCACCCTACCACTGTGCTACGGAGCCGCACTAACGATTGCTTATTCCCTGGTCTATGCTAACTGAATCAAAATGTTTGGACTATTGGTGATCAGCAGGTCTAACATGTTATCTCTCCATTTTACTGCTGTAGGTAATTTTCAGATACAGCACTTGGAACAATATTGCTCGATTCTCTGTCCCTGCCACCTGTCTTACACATGTTTGTCTCCAGTCTATACCCAGTAAGTTAAAATCTCCACCTAAAACTCTAACATGACTAAACCTATGGGAAGTATTTTCCAAGTTTTTCCTCATACATTCTACTACTACTGCTACTGAGCCAGGTGGTCTTAAAAACATCCGAAGACCATGTTTAAGCCACTTTTCATGCTGACTTTTGCCCAAATTATTTCACACCTGAATTTATACTAATATCGCCTGATACAATCGTATTCTTTATCGCTATAAAAATGCCTCCCCCTTCAGTGTTCAACCTCTCTCTGTGGTATATGTTACAGTCTGAGTTTAGGATTTCATTACTACTGAATCTGGCTTGAGCCAGCTTTCTGACACTAGTACTATGAGGGTATTGTGACTATCTAAAAGTGAGTGTAGGTATGTGTTCTTTCTACAGATGCTCCTGCAGTTAACTGTTACTATACTAATCCTTTCTATCTCTGTTCTATTGTGTCTAGTGCTACCTTATCCAAAATCATTAAATGTCTTACAAGCCTGTGGAAGGATTTTTTTAACCCTAAAAACCCACATGAGCACTTCATATGTACTCCGCTATCCTAGTAGCTGCATCTTGTGTGTAGAGCACAACTGACCTATTCAGAGGGATCCTACATCTCTCAACCCGATAGCAGAGGTAGAGAAATATGCATCCAGGGTTGCCACACAATCGCCTGAGCCTCTGGTTTAAGCCTTGCACTCAGCTTTGGACTGCAATGCTACTCTTGGGTTCCAATCAATATGCAGGAGTTACAGAGATGGTCCAGGAAAACAAATGGGAATCCATGAAGGGAAGACAATCTCCTTTTTGAGGAAAAATATTGAGGAAATTTATAGTGCCAGCATTTGACACATGGGGAAACATGATTCTACTGCCACCAATTTACATTTTGTGTAGAAACATCAAAGATAATATACCAAAAAATAAGGCTCTTCTGGCAGCATACAAGCATTTATTAGGGAGTAAAAAACAAAATGGAATGACTACTAGTGGTGCGAGGTGCCCTCCACATGCACCATTTGATAGTTTGCAGAGTATGTTTGTAGATGTATAAGGGGCTGTGACCAGTAATTGTTTCTGCCAAACAGCTGTTGATATATTACTTATACAGTTTTCCTTCTTCCTTGATGGTTCCATTCCATAAAACATAATACATTCTTACTTGCAAGTTTTGCTTTTATTTCACAGTTCCCAGTGTTTACTGCCCCCCCCCCCCCCCCCCCCCCGTTTTGAATCATTAACAACTATCAAAAACTGGAATTTAATTCTAAACCTAGGATGATTTTCAGTTCTGGCTTGTGTTGCAATTTTCTGTAAATGATTTCTTAAATAACAGAGTATATATGTTAATTACATTTAATACTGATTTACCAATGATGAGATGAGGTCAATGCATGGAACATTGTCTACATAATCAACTTCTACTTCACAATGGATGCCTTCATCTCTGCATGATTCAATACTTGATTTGAAAATGTGTGTATTGTAGAAATGCTGCATTGTCTCAGCGCAGAGGTTTATGCATAGATGTTCAAGTTGACTGGGCTGAAAAGAAACAAAGTTAACAAACATAGTATTATGTATAAAAATGTGACAGGCCAAAATATGGGTGCTTGGTATATTGTAAGTTGTTTACCTTAGGATCTTCAAAGCCAAACATGTCAAGAATGCCAATAAATCCATCTGTTGCATGTCGCACAGCATTATTGAGAACAGCCATAGACTTACTGGATTTGGAGCCAGCTGTCCCTACAGTTGAAGCATGTTGGCTAGCAATCTGAAACAATATTATATTATTAAATTGAAATAACTCACTGTAAAGACATTCGCTGAACTGGTGGCAGACACATAAAATAGACTGTCACAGTCACATAACTAAATTTTTTGGCCATGACCTTAATCAGCGAAAGAAATACATACATTCACACAGTCTGAAATGTATTAAAGATACATAATTATATGTATTGATGCAAAATGCAGGACAGAATGTAATGTATTGTCTGGTGAGACTGTCAGATGCTGAGTTATTTTCTTATGTGTGTGTTTAATTTTAGTGGTAACAGTTTGACTTCATGTTCTGATCATCATCTTTTCTATACATAATTTGAGGTAAACTCTGAGAGATGTTTGTATGATGATGTGTTTTTCAGTTTGATAAGTGACTTGATGCAGATCTCCCAGCTAGTCCAGACTGTTAAAATCTCCTTATTTTTCATAACTACTGCAACCTATAACCATCTGAACTGGCTTACTGTAATTAAGCTTTGGCCTATTTCTACTATTTTTACCTCCCAGACTTCCCTCCATCATCAAACTGAGTATTCTCGGATGCCTTACAATGTATTGTATCAACTGAGTACATCTTGGAATTAAGTTGTATCATGGGTTTCACTTGTTCAATATTTGATCAGTTTTTCCTGAATTTTCAGCATTTTTCTGTAGATTCTATTCTCTTCTAGACTGAACTAGTTATGTTCTATTTTTCGTTCATGTATGTGGACAAAATCCAGATATAAACCTTCAGAAAGGACTTCATAAATTTAAATATATATTTGATGCAAACACATTTTTCTTTTTTAGAAAAGATGTTTGCCAGTCTCCATTTTATATTCTCTTTATTTCATCTATCACCAGTTACTTTACATCTAAAATAACAAAACTCATCTACTACTTTCAGGTTTTCATTTCCAAATTTAATTCCCTCTCCGCCACCTGATGTAATTTGGCTACATTCAGCTACCCTTCCCTAACATTTGTTGATGTTCACCCCATAACCTCTTTTCAGGACGCTCGTTCAACATCTCTTCTAAGTTTTTTCCCATATATAACAAATTTCAACTGAACATTAACTCTCTTTCCAAGTTACTTCTTTATGTCCTCACACCTTACTCAGTATAAGGTTTCAATAACACTGGAAATGATCCCATCCTACACCCTCTTTAACTAGTAATTCTATTTCATGTTAATTGAGTCTTGTAAGTGGAGTCTTCTTTACCATGCAAGTTGATGATATCTTTAATTTCTTGCATTTTATCTCTGTTCCTGTCAAAATTTCAAAGAGTGTTTCCTTGGTAACACTGTAAACAGTTTTTTCTAAGTGTGCTACAAATGTTGGTTTGCCTGTTTTTAGGCCATCATAGGGACAGTACTGCTTCATGTATTCTTACATTTCTTTGTAACCCAAACTGATCTCCACTGAGATCAGCTTCTGGCAGTAAATGTATTTCACCTGTCTCAGTTATCATGCATAGCAGATAAACATGTGTTCAAGCCAATCTTTGTGAGTTTGTTATTTCATACATAATGTTTATTTTACACAAAATAGAGATAATAAAAGAAAACAAACAGACAACTAAAGAGTTGTTTAAACACAGTGGTGTGTTAATAGACATAGTAATACTATATCATCTACTTCATGAAGCATTCTAATTCATGCACCCGTGTGTATGTTCTTAAAATTTTATCACTTCCTATACTGATCCTGGATATTTATCATAGGTAAGAAGTCATGCTGTAAGTGTTCTGCTGGAAATTGAAATAATTTGATAAGTGGAGAACAGGAAAGAAAGGATGGAAGGAAGAAATGGTTTCCTGGGTGAAAATTAGCTAACTCATCTGATAGTCATTAATACACAGGGAGTTGTACTTTCTTTCACTGAATTTAATTAATTTCACTTTCTTTATTTTTTAGCTTTCAGCATATTGTTTTCACATAATATTACAATGTAAATATTACTAAAAATTACCTCTGCTTGATTATGTACAGATTCATTTGAATCTGAGCTCAGTGTTCCTAATGTTGAACCTAGTCGTTTGACACTGTTGGCTCTGCGAACGATTGTTGCAACAGTCCGACAGTAGAGTGCTTTGGCAAGAGAATCTCTTGTCATGTTGGACTGCAACAAAGTAACTTTGAATCAGAGATGCTCCTGTGTGAACTGTGAAAAATAATGAATAACACTATAATCAATGTAAAGAGGCACTAAATATAGTCTTAGGAAAAAGTTCCTATGAAAATAAACTTAATTTCAAAGCAGCAGGGCTATTTTTGCAGCAAGAACAGTAATGTAAGAATTAAAGATGGAACTGGAGAAACTAGAATTTAAAACTTTACTACAAGAAACTCTTTTCATTTTCTAACAATGGACAATCCAGTTTGAAATGTCAACAATGTACAAGGCATCTTAGACCAAAGCACAAATAATTTTTATTATTTTATAAATGATTACAAAGGGACTGCCTTTCCATCCATTCCCATTCTGCTGATGCACCAACAGTCGACTGGTTCACATCAGAACAGGCCGAATCATCATCAGTAAAGCAGCCCTGCCAATCAAATGATGCCAATGTATTATCTGACATGTGAATTCAGGCTTTTGGAGCAATGACAAAAATGCCTCACTCTCTTCTGTTCCGAAATGCCTACCAGAACAGATGCTGCACGGCTTAGTTCCATTATTTTTCCATTTTGCCTTCTCCTTTGAGGTAGATCTGGGGTTACTTGAGATATTTTCTATCCCACCTAGCAATCCTCAATTATGCATTTCCCATGAGGCAATAAATCTATATGTAACTGTGTAATATTCTGCGGCCAGTCAGACGACCTAAAAGTTTTCAGGGTGTTGTACTCCCTAATGATGTAAGAAGGCTATTACTTTAATAACTGACTTTTCAGCCAACATTACAGTGGCCTTCATATGGGTACACTCAGATGAAAGCCACTGTAACATTGGCCAAAACATCGGTTATTCAAGTAATAGCCTTCTTACATCAAGGCACGGTACAACACCCAGAAAACATTTATGTCATAAACCTATATGGTTTCTTGTTCAAAATCTAAACACCATCTTTTAACTTCAAGCCCACGCCAATTTTTATTCCTGACCAATCTCAAGTGTGGTGTACAGAGAATAGATAACAGCTCACCATAAAGATGATTGTTAACCCACTGAGAGACACATAAAGCACACAGTCACATTCACACAACTTACATTTTTGGCCATGGTCTTCATCAGCTCCTTCCTCATTCACTTTGTTGTGCTTAAGTGGCCAGAGATAGTGGTCTTGAGTGAATAGTTATGTCGAAGCGAGTGAGTGTATGTTTCTTTATCTGATGAAGACCATGGCTAAAACTTTAAGCTGTGTGAATGTGATTGCATGTTTTACATATCTGTTAGTGACTCAGATACTGTCTTTATGGTGTGTTGTTATCTATCCTCTTTTCTTTGATTGTCAACCCTCTCCATAAATAGAACATATTCCTACGCCAAAGAATACTATATTCTACACTTTCTGTGTTAAATTGGAGCTATATGTATTACAGTGTGGCTGTAAGGTTGCAATGTAGTTTTAACCAGTCACAGAAAGGCAACAAATCAAAACTGTTGAGTGTGCACTAATAATGAGTTGTTAAGAGATGTAGATATGTGATCCAGGGAAGAATGTTGTTCCCTTGCTGTTTACGTTGTGTTTTAATGACCTTGTGAACAAGAGACAGACCCCTCAGATTTTTTTTGCAGATTATGCAGTTGTCTACAAAAGGCATGGCCTGAAAGATGCTCTCTAAGTATTTCTTCAGATAAGACTTCAAAATAGTGCAATGTTTGGCAGCTTGCTTTACATGTTAAGAAATGTAAAATAGTTGAACTCAAAAAGAGAGGAAAAAGTCTAACAATGGTAACTCCAGGAACCGCCACAGTAGGTGTTTCATTCCCAAGACCTATCAGATTAGTTACATTCGCAAATGGTCAGGGTCATTAGCTGGGACAAATTGCCATGGAGGGTGCCTTATTACCAGTTGGCCTGGTCCTGTTCCTAGTGGGACATTTGCAGCCAGCCTCATTCTGCCTCAGCCTCATTCAGCTGATTTTGGGTATTCCCTCATTCCACTTCCAATGCTTTTAGTTCAGTCTCATTAGTTGTTCACTTTGTTTACTATGCTCACTTCTTCTAACTCTGTTTCAAACTGTTCTTGAAATTTGAACTTTGGGTTCTTTGCACATTCTATTCAGTGTCCATGATACAATATTTAGTATTTTGTAATTATGTAGTTACATAAAAATATGTTCTATATATTATCAGGCTAGGCACTAGCTCTGATGAGCACTCACCTGTCAACATCCAGACAGCGAATTCAAGCCACATTCGGGCAAAAAATTCGACTATCAAAATATTAGCCATGAACTTTCAAAATATTAAAAACAAAGTTCCCAAATTTGCCACACTGCATGGAAATTATTGTACTCAGATAGTTGTAGGCACCAAAAGCTGGCTAAATCATGATGTGGTAAGTTCAGAAATATTTAGTGAGGCATGGAATGTATATCGGAAAGATAGATCGGACATAACTGGAGGGGGAGTGTTCACTGCTGTGGACAAAGATATTGTTTCTATTGAGATTGAGGTTGAAAATGACTGTGAAGTTATATGGGCACATATAACAGGTCTAACAGAAGTAAAGTTAATAGTTGGGTGTTTTTACCAGCCCTCCAGTGCAGCTGTAGCAGTTTTAGAGTCATTCAAAAAAAGTCTACACCAGGTAGTGCGTATGTATCTGGGCCATGTAATATTAGTCAGGGGAGACTTCAGCCTTAAGAGTATAGATTGCGACCTCTCTAGTTACATTTCAGGCACTACCGACAAGCAGTCTTGCGAGTTACTTTTGGTCAAATTCTCCGAAAACTGTCTTGAGCAGTTAAACCAGCAACCCATGCGCAATGGAAATATTTTAGACCTTACAGCTACGAACAGGCTTGACCTTATAAACGATGTCTGTGTAGAGACAGGAGCTAGTGATCATGATATCATCATAGCGTCAATGATTATCAAAGTCCATAAAACAATCAAGAAGGCTATGAGTGTGTTTTTGTTAGGAAGAGCAGAGAATCAATTGTTAGGATCACACTTAGAAAATGAATGGACATTGTTTAGTTCCAGTACAATGGATGTAGAGGAATTGTGGACTAAATTTAAATGCATTGTAAATACAGGATTAGAGAAATATGTGCCTGTAAAGTCGATTAAGTATGGAAAAGACCCACTGTAGAATAATAACAATGTTAGAAAGCTACTGAGAAAGCAAAGGCTGTTACACTCTCGGTTAAAAAAAGAACACAAAAATGATGAAAGGCAAAAGTTAATAGAGATTCATGTGTCTATAAAAAGATCGATGTGCGAAGCATACAATTATTACCACAGTCATACCTTAGAAAAAGATCTTTCCGAAAACCCGAAAAAATTCTGGTCCTATGTAAAATCGATAAGTGGGTCAAAACCCACTATCCAGTCACTTGTTGATCATTCCGGAACAGTAATAGAAGAAAGCAAATGGAAAGCTGAAGTTCTAAATTTAACATTTAAGAAATCTTTCACACAGGAGGACCGCACAAATGTACCATCATTTGATCAACGTACTAACTCCGAAATGGAGGACATAGTAATAGGTATTTTCGGTGTAGAGAAGCAGCTGAGAGAGCTAAATACGAAAAAGTCTCGTGGTCTGGATGGAATACCAGTTTGGTATTACAAAGAGTATTCTGTGGCATTGGCATTTACCATGAATCTTTAATTCAAATTGAAGTTCCTAGTGATTGGAAAAAGTGCAGGTGACGCCCCTTTATAAGAAAGGAAAGAACTGACCCACATAATTACAGGCTAATATCACTAATATCAGTTTCCAGTATAATTTTGGAGTATATTCTCAGTTTGAATATAGTAAATTTCCTTGAGACGGAAAAGCTTTCCATGAATCAACACGGGTTTAGGAAACATCGTTCATGTGAAACTCAGCTTGCCCTTTTCTCAAATGACATCTTGCGAGCCATGGATGAAGGGCAACAGACGGATTGTGTTTCCCTCGACTTCAAAAAGGCATTTGACGTGGTGCCACATTGCAGACTGCTAACAAATATATGAGCTTATGGAATTGGTTCACAGATTTGTGACTGGCTGGAAGACTTCCTAAGTAATAGAATGCAGTATGTTGTTCTGGATGGCGAGTGTTCATCACAGATGAGTGTATCGTCAGACGTACCCCAGGGGAGTGTGATAGGACTGCTATTATTTTCTTTATATATAAATGATCTGATGGACGGAGTAACTTGTAATTTGCGGCTGTTTGCTGATGATGCTGTGGTGTATGGGAGGATGTCGTCTTTAATTGACTGTAACAGCATACAGGATGACTTCGACAAAATTTCTAGTTAGTGTAAAGCTCTCAATGTATAAAAATGTAAGGTGATGCATATGAATAGGAAAAACAATCCCATAATGTTAAAATACAGTATTAGTAGTGAGCTTCTTGATGCAGCCGCGTCGTTCAAATATCTAGGCGTAACATTGCAGTGCAATATGAAATGGAACGAACATGTAAGGACAGTTGTGAGTAAGGCAGACAGCTGACTACGGTTTATTGGAGAATTTTGGGAAGATGTACTTCATCTATAAAGGAGACTGCATGTAAAATGCTTGTATGGCCACATCTTCAGTACTGCTCAAGTGTAGACATGCAGCAGATCAGTTTAAAGGAAGACATAGAAGCAGTTCAGAGGCAAGCAGCTAGGTTTGATATTGCTAGGTTTGATCAATGTGTGAGTGTCACAGAAATGCTCTAGGAACTCAATTGGGGATCGCTGGTGGAAAGATGGTTTTTTTTTTTATTTTTTATTTTTTTATTTTTTTTTTTTTTTTTATGAATTTCTGTTGAGGTAATTTAGAGGGCCGAATTTTGAAGCTGAGTATAGTATGATCTTCCTGCCACCTCCTTACATTTTGCACAGTGATCACAAAGACAAGATAAGAGAAATTAGGGCTCATATGGAGGCCTATAGGCATTCTTTTCTTCCTCATTCTATTTGGGAATGGAATAGGAAAAGAAATGCCTAGTAGTGGTACAGTGTGCCCTCCACCACGCACCTTACGGTGGATTGTGTAGTATGTATCTAGATGTATACTTTTTGGAGAACAAAAAGACAGATTATCATTATTTCTTCATCAGTTTGATCAACTCTAAATTTTTATTTTTAATTGTGGTTTAAGGAAGCTTACATAAACCTTGCAGTTGTCACATTTCTTTAAAAAAATAAAACATTAGCCTGAGGTAAGTTAATATGTTATTAATTTTGATTGTTTCTTTGTACTACCTCTTGGCTTCGTTTCTTTGTGAAAAAAGTAATACATGATATAGTGAATTTCTGAATTACATGTTAGTTCCAGTCCCATTTGTTATTGTCTGTGCTCCCTTAGAAGACGCCTTTCTCAAATAATATGTGATTGACTCAGGGGCTTTCATACATAGAAAATAGCATGTTCACAAAACAAGGTACAAAGAAAGTCTGCAATTTACATCCATCCAACTCAGCTCAATTCGCCTTGGTTTGTTCTGTGAAGCTCCATGCTGCACTGCTATGTGTGTTGATACATGGCTTATTAAACAATGAAATACACAACAGGAAGGGAGTTCCTCCAATAAAAATAAATAAATAAAATAAAAATATCATTTGATTTGTAGCCAGTATTCCTTTAACAATAACTGAAAGTCACTTCCCAGTTTACACTTGATACCAATCAATGTCTGAGCCAATGATCAACGAAAAGATTTATTTCACAATTCTGATGGTTTGTCCCAGTTATATCAAAATTTGTTGAAAGAAGAATTTTCTAAGCTGTAATTTTAAAACATTGTTGTCAGCCAATCCCTTATTGCAGATCTTAGTAGCACAATCCCATTAATAATAATAATAATAATAATAATAATAAAAGAGTGGAGATTAAATTAAAGAGAGAATTTTCAGCTGATACCAAGTTTAAAGTAGTAGTTGTTGTTATTTACATCTCTTTTTGCACCAGTAATCTTTGCGCCGCCAAACTAAGTTCTCCACCCACTGCTCATAAAAATTTGGCATTGGTGATGAAACCAGAGTGAAGTTCTGGTAAAAGTTGTGACAGGTATAAAGGGGAACATATGCAAAAAGGCCCCTAAGCACATTTCGATTTATCGTCCAACCAACCAACTAACCAACTAAATTCGTAGCAGCCTACATATGTTATGATGCATGCAGTGATTGCAACACCTCCCTGTTCTGGTGCCTGCTTGTCGAACTGTTTCTGATATGTTTGCTGTGCAGACAGCAGATGAATGCAGGCAGGAAGTTGGTTGGGTAATGCTACACATGGTACAATTTGTCAGGTAGAGTGGTGGGGGGGAGGGGGGGGGGGGGCAGATGTTGGACGGTCAGTCCGGACCAACCATCCAACAAGAAAAGTTGGTCGTGAAGTGCCTCCAAAGGTCTAATTTAATAATAATGAGATCATGGAGTAACAGTGAAAAAGCCTGAACTAACATCGCATGAAGACTGCTTTCTGACACACTAATAAAAAAAAAAAAAAATTAGAGACATTTAAAACATATCACACCAGTCACAGTCTCCCCCTCACAGTTGGGCTGCAATATCAGGTTAATGTAGCGAGCCTGGGCATTCTAACCATGCACAGGTTTTTGTTATGTAGCTCTCAATTGAATACTATCTGAAAACTCAGCAAAAATTTCAATCTTGTTTATGCATTCATGATTGCTCAATTAGTAGTCATCTTCACTCCTTACATTATTTTTATTCTGCTGGGGGCTTTGGAGTATAACATTTCCCTTTAGATTAAACATTATTTCATTTTTAATATCTTCCTTGAACCACATTTGTGAAATATCTTTTATGCAGTAATGATAAAGAATATAAACTATGAAGAACTACTCACCATATTGGCATCACAGACAGATTTCACAAGTTGTCCTCGGGCATTGTGTGTTCTGTATGTTAATCCTCTAAAAAGGGCCACTGATGAAACACCAAGCAGACTGGCTACAGATTTTAGCTCTACATCACCTTTCACATCTACCTCAAGACCTTGACCATCCACAAACTGCACATTACCAAGCAAGAGTACCGCTGCAAGTACACGGACTACATCCAAGAAGGGAATTCCGAGGACACCTGATAATAAAGAATATAAACAGTCTCAATATACATGAAAATAAGAATAATAATAATAAATAAAAGAAATGAAAAATCTGCATGCAGTTCTTATCATGACTGCTGACAAGTCATATAGTGACTGCTTGCAATTTGTTTAGATTTGTAATAATCACATGTTAAACCAATACCAGAGTTGACAGACTACATTATGCAGGTACATAAGTTTGCTAATATTTTGTTTTTAGTAGGAGTACAAATTAAGAAAGTGGTTATCCCAAGTTAGATAATAAGTGTCATTCTTGGATTTCAAGTATTATGTCATAGAGGTATGGTGTCTCCTTTCCATTGTGTGCCTTTGGGTAGCACAAGAACTATTTTTAGAATCATGTATCCCATTTTATACTTCCGACACAGAACTTGTGTGGCAAGACAAAATTGGTATAGAAGATGACTTAAGTTGGTTAAGTGTTCTCTGCCACCTTCCCCCTATGCCTAGGATGACCAACTCTCCCATATTTCCCAGGTTCTCCCATATTTTGACCTCTCTCTCTCTCTCTCTCTCTCTCTCTCTCTCTCTCTCTCTCTCTCTCTCTCTCTCTTTTTTTTTTTTTTTTTTTTTTTTTTTTTTTTTTTTTTTTTTTTTTTTTTTTTAATTGTTCCAGCTCCCTTATTGGTGAACTGTTTCTCCCCTTTATATTTTGTCATTTACCTCAACAGAGCATTACTGAGAGTTCAGATTTCCTGATCAACAGTTCCTGAAAAGTTTTAATGTAATAATCAATACCACTCTCATATTGTATTTTTGCTATTTGCTCTTATAAAGAAGGACAAAAATGTGTATCAAGGGAATGTGAGGAGCAGAGAAAAATGGCATTGACGTAATTAACATTTCTTTAGGGCTCATCAGAGGATGAATGTTTACTTGCTTCTCAGTCAATACTGGGAAACCATCAAGGGCCCCCGTGGTTCTATAGGGGTTGTGAGAGGATGAATGTTTACTTGTTCTTCAGCTAATACTAACAACCAATCAAGGGCACCCATGACCTGGTTTTGTAGCTATTCGCAAATAAACGTATTACAATCATGGCTATGAAGTTTTCTACTTAAAATTAGAATTTAAAAACTGCCTGTCCCTCTCAATATGAGGAAATATTGAGGAGCAGTTATAAATAATCCAGTTCTTTGAATAGTTTTTGGCATGCTCTTCTTTAACTGGCTCCACTGATGAGCTGTACTGCATACTTCTGCAGTCTAAAATATTTCTCTCAGTTTCTGTATTACATAACAGTATAGCATGGCATTTATTATATTTCTATCTCCACTGTCACTGGTTGCAAGAATAGGCAGGTTTGCACCTGAAATGTGCATGACTGCCGTATATTTTTGCAGATAAGACGACCTTCAGATAAGACGAGGTACAAATTTTCATCTAAATTTTATAGTTTAAGCATATATCTGGCCTATAAGACGACTCCCAAGTTTTCGTATTTACCCGAAAGCATGCCGCACTTTTTTTTTTTAGTTTTCGAGATCTAGAAATACGACTGCAACTTAGATTCGGAGGCAAAGCTTCAGGAAGTTC